>CM040840.1:27500-282500 GCA_022828995.1 Vimba vimba
TATTTATCTGAAGTCAGTCTTCCAGTATGAAGTCTGGAGTGTTTCTATGGTTACTGACAGATGTTCATTAATCTGGATGAATGATGATGATGATGATGATGATGATGATGATGATGATGATGATGATGATGATGATGATGGTTTCTCTTTATAAACAGGTGAGGAATGTCTTTAAAAGGGAGTTTCTCTTTACAGTGCATCTCAAACTAATTGAATGTTGTTTATTGTACTCTACTATACAATACTCTACTGTACTCTACTCTACAGCTCTACTGTACTCTACTCTACAGCTCTACTGTACTATACTCTACTGTACTCTACTCTATTCTACTGTACTCTACTCTACTCTACAGCTCTACTGTATTCTACTCTACAGCTCTACTGTACTCTACTGTACTGTACTCTACTGTACTCTACAGCTCTATTGTACTCTACTCTACTGTACTCTACTCTACTATACTCTACTGTACTCTACTCTAAGGCTGTACTCTACTCTACAGCTCTACTCTACTGTACTCTACTCTACTGTACTCTACTGTACTCTACAGCAGTACTCTAGTCTACAGCTCTGCTCTACTCTACTCTACTGTACTCTACTCTACTCTACTCTACTGTACTCTACAGCGCTACTCTACTGTACTCTACTATACTGTACTCTACTATACTCTACAGCTCTACTCTACTCTACTGTACTGTACTCTACAGCTCTACTCTACTGTACTCTACTCTACTATACTGTACTCTACTCTACTATACTCTACAGCTCTACTCTACTCTACTGTACTCTACTCTACAGCTCTACTGTACTCTACAGCTCTACTCTACAGCTCTACTCTTCTCTACTCTACTCTACTCTACTCTTCTCTGCTCTACAGCTCTACTGTACTCTACAGCTCTACTCTATTCTACTCTTCTCTACTCTACTCTACTGTACTCTACTCTACAGCTCTACTGTACTCTACAGCTCTACTCTACTCTTCTCTACTCTACTCTACAGCTCTGCTCTACTCTACTCTACTCTACTCTACAGCTCTACGCTACTCTTCTCTACTCTACTCTACTGTACTCTACTCTACTCTACTCTACTCTACTCTACTCTACAGCTCTACTCTACTGTACTCTACAGCTCTACTGTACTCTACTCTACAGCTCTTCTCTACTCTACTGTACTCTACTATACTCTACAACTCTACTCTACTGTACTCTACTCTACTCTACTGCACTCTACTATACAGCTCTAATCTACTCTACAGCTCTACTCTACTCTACTGTACTCTACTCTATTGTACTCTACTATACAGCTCTACTCTACTCTACTGTACTCTACTGTACTCTACTGTACTCTACAGCTCTACTCTACTCTACTCTACTCTACTCAACTGTACTCTACAGCTCTACTCTACTCTACTCTACTGTACTCTACAGCTCTACTCTACTCTACTCTACTCTACAAGTCTACTCTACTATACTCTACTGTACTCTACAGCTCTACTCTACTCTACTCTGCTCTACTCTACTCTACTCTACTCTACTCTACAGCTCTACTGTACTGTACTCTACAGCTCTACTGTACTCTACTCTACAGCTCTTCTCTACTCTACAGCTCTACTATACTCTACAACTCTACTCTACTCTACTGTACTGTACTCTACTCTACTGCACTCTACTATACAGCTCTACTCTACAGCTCTACTCTACTCTACTGTACTCTACTCTATTGTACTCTACTATACAGCTCTACTCTACTCTACTGTACTCTACTGTACTCTACTGTACTCTACAGCTCTACTCTACTCTACTCTACTCTACTGTACTCTACAGCTCTACTCTACTCTACTCTACTCTACAAGTCTACTCTACTCTACTCTACTATACTCTACTGTACTCTACTGTACTCTACTGTACTCTACAGCTCTACTCTACTCTACTCTACTCTACAGCTCTACTCTACTCTACTCTACTCTACTCTACAGCTCTACTGTACTGTACTCTACAGCTCTACTGTACTCTACTGTACTCTACAGCTCTACTCTACTCTACTCTACTGTACTCTACAGCTCTACTCTACTCTACTCTACAGCTCTACTCTACTGTACTCTACTATACTCTACAACTCTACTCTACTCTACTGTACTCTACTCTACTCTACTGCACTCTACTATACAGCTCTACTCTACTCTACAGCTCTACTCTACTCTACTGTACTCTACTCTATTGTACTCTACTATACTACTCTACTCTACTGTACTCTACTGTACTCTACAGCTCTACTCTACTCTACTCTACTCTACTGTACTCTACAGCTCTACTCTACTCTACTCTACTCTACTCTACTATACTCTACTGTACTATACTGTACTCTACAGCTCTACTCTACTCTACTGTACTCTACTCTACTCTACTCTACTCTACTCTACTCTACAGCTCTACTCTACTCTACTCTACTCTACAGCTCTACTCTACTCTACTCTACAGCTCTACTCTACTCTACTGTACTCTACAGCTCTACTCTACTCTACTGTACTCTATAGCTCTGCTCTACTCTACTCTACTGTACTGTACTGTACTCTACTCTACTCTACTCTACTGTACTCTACAGCTCTACTCTACTCTACTCTACTCTAATCTACAGCTCTACTCTACTCTACTCTACTGTACTCTACTCTATCTACTCTACTCTACTGTACTCTACTCTACAGCTCTACTCTACTCTACTCTACTGTACTCTACAGCTCTACTCTACTCTACTCTACAGCTCTCCTCTACTCTACTCTACTGTACACTACTCTACAGCTCTACTCTACTCTACTATACTCTACTCTACTCTACAGCTCTACTCTACTCTACTGTACTCTACTCTACTCTACAGCTCTACTCTACTCTACTCTACTCTACTCTACTCTACAGCTCTACTCTACTGTACTCTACTCTACTCTACTCTACTCTACAGCTCTACTTTACTGTACTCTACTCTACAGCTCTACTCTACTCTACTGTACTCTACTCTACAGCTCTACTCTACTGTACTCTACTCTACTCTACAGCTCTACTCTACAGCTCTACTCTACTCTACTCTACTGTACTCTACTCTACAGCTCTACTCTACTCTACTCTACTCTACTCTACTCTACAGCTCTACTCTACTCTACTCTACTCTACTCTACTCTACTCTACTCTACTCTACTCTACAGCTCTACTCTACTCTACTCTACTCTACTCTACTGTACTCTACTCTACTCTACTCTACTCTACTCTACTCTACAGCTCTACTCTACTCTACTCTACTGTATTCTACAGCTCTACTCTACTATACTCTACTGTACTCTACTCTACAGCTCTACTCTACTCTACTCTACAGCTCTACTCTACTGTACTCTACTCTACAGCTTTACACTACTTTACTGTACTCTATAGCTCTGCTCTACTCTACTCTACTCTTCTGTACTCTACTCTGCTGTATTCTACTCTACTCTACTCTACTGTACTGTACTCTACAGCTCTACTCTACTCTACTCTACTCTAATCTACAGCTCTACTCTACTCTACTGTACTCTACTCTACTCTACTCTACTGTACTCTACTCTACAGCTCTACTCTACTTTACTGTACTCTATAGCTCTGCTCTACTCTACTCTACTGTACTCTGCTCTGCTGTACTCTACTCTACTCTACTGTACTGTACTCTACAGCTCTACTCTACTCTACTCTACTCTACTCTAATCTACAACTCTACTCTACTGTACTCTACTCTACTCTACTGTACTCTACTCTACAGCTCTACTCTACTCTACTGTACTCTACAGCTCTACTCTACTCTACAGCTCTACTCTACTCTACTCTACTGTACTCTACTCTACAGCTCTACTCTACTCTACTGTACTCTACTCTACTGTACTCTACAGCTCTACTCTACTATACTCTACTCTACTCTACAGCTCTACTCTACTCTACTCTACTCTACAGCTCTACACTACTCTACTGTACTCTACTCTACAGCTCTACTCTACTTTACTGTACTCTATAGCTCTGCTCTACTGTACTCTACTCTACAGCTCTACTCTACTCTACTCTACTCTACTCTACTGTACTGTACTCTACTCTACTCTACTCTACTCTACTCTACTCTACAGCTCTACTCTACTGTACTCTACTCTACAGCTCTACTCTACTCTACTGTACTCTACTCTACAGCTCTACTCTACTGTACTCTACTCTACAGCTCTACTCTACTCTACTCTACTGTACTCTACTCTACAGCTCTACTCTACTGTACTCTACTCTACTCTACAGCTCTACTCTACTCTACAGCTCTACAGCTCTACTCTACTCTACTCTACTGTACTCTACTCTACTCTACAGCTCTACTCTACTGTACTCGACTCTACAGCTCTACTCTACTCTACTGTACTCTACAGCTCTACTCTACTCTACTCTACTGTACTCTACTCTACTCTACTGTACTCTACAGCTCTACTCTACTCTACTCTACAGCTCTACTCTACTCTACTCTACTCTACTCTACTCTACTCTACAGCTCTACTCTACTCTACTCTACTCTACTGTATTCTACAGCTCTACTCTACTCTACAGCTCTACTCTACTCTACTCTACAGCTCTACTCTACTCTACTGTACTCTACTCTACAGCTCTACTCTACTTTACTGTACTCTATAGCTCTGCTCTACTCTACTCTACTGTACTCTACTCTACTCTACTCTACTCTACTGTACTCTACTGTACTCTACAGCTCTACTCTACTCTACTCTAATCTACAGCTCTACTCTACTCTACTGTACTCTACTCTACTCTACTGTACTCTACTCTACAGCTCTACTCTACTGTACTGTACTCTACTCTACTCTACTGTACTCTACAGCTCTACTCTACTCTACTCTACAGCTCTACTCTACTCTACTCTACTCTACTGTACTCTACTCGACAGCTCTACTCTACTCTACTGTACTCTACAGCTCTACTCTACTATACTCTACTCTACTCTACTCTACAGCTCTACTCTACTCTACTCTACTCTACAGATCTACTCTACTCTACTGTACTCTACTCTACAGCTCTACTCTACTTTACTGTACTCTATAGCTCTGCTCTACTGTACTCTACTCTACTGTACAGCTCTACTCTACTCTACTCTACTGTACTCTACTCTACTCTACTCTACTCTACAGCTCTACTCTACTCTACTCTACTCTACTCTACTTTACTCTACTCTACTCTACTCTACAGCTCTACTCTACTGTACTCTACTCTACTCTACTCTACAGCTCTAGTCTACTCTACTGTACTCTACTCTACTCTACAGCTCTACTCTACTGTACTCTACTCTACTCTACTCTACTCTACAGCTCTAGTCTACTCTACAGCTCTACTCTACTCTACTCTACTCTACTCTACAGCTCTACTCTACTCTACTCTACTCTACTCTACTCTACTCTACTGTACTCTACTCTACTCTACTCTACTGTACTCTACTCTACTCTACTCTACTTTACTCTACATCTCTACTCTACTCTACTGTACTCTACTCTACAGCTCTACTGTACTCTACTCTACTGTACTCTACAGCTCTACTCTACTCTACTCTACAGCTCTACTGTACTCTACTCTACTGTATTCTACAGCTCTACTCTACTCTACTCTACTCTACAGCTCTACTCTACTCTACTCTACTCTACTCTACTCTACTCTACTGTACTCTACTCTACTCTACTCTACAGATCTACAGCGCTACTCTACTCTACTCTACTCTACTCTACAGATCTACTCTACTCTACTCTACTGTACTCTACTCTACTCTACTCTGCTCTACTGTACTCTACTCTACTCTACTCTACAGCTCTAGTCTACTCTACAGCTCTACTCTACTCTACTCTACTCTACAGCTCTACTCTACTCTACTCTACTCTACTCTACTCTACTGTACTCTACTCTACTCTACTCTACAGCTCTACTCTACTGTACTCTACTCTACTCTACTCTACTTTACTCTACATCTCTACTCTACTCTACTCTACTGTACTCTACTCTACAGCTCTACTGTACTCTACTCTACTGTACTCTACAGCTCTACTCTACTCTACTGTACTCTACAGCTCTACTCTACTCTACTCTACAGCTCTACTGTACTCTACTCTACTGTATTCTACAGCTCTACTCTACTCTACTCTACTCTACAGCTCTACTCTACTCTACTCTACTCTACTCTACTGTACTCTACAGCTCTACTCTACTCTACTATACTCTACTCTACTCTACAGCTCTACTCTACTCTACTCTACTCTACAGCTCTACTCTACTCTACTCTACTCTACTCTACTCTACTCTACTCTACTGTACTCTACTCTACTCTACTCTACTCTACTCTACTCTACTCTACAGATCTACAGCGCTACTCTACTCTACTCTACTCTACTCTACTCTACTCTACTCTACTGTACTCTACAGCTCTACTCTACTCTACTATACTCTACTCTACTCTACAGCTCTACTCTACTCTACTCTACTCTAATGTACTCTACAGCTCTACTCTACTCTACTCTACTGTACTCTACTCTACTCTACTCTACTCTACAGATCTACAGCGCTACTCTACTCTACTCTACTCTACTCTACTCTACTCTACTCTACAGCTCTACTCTACTCTACTCTACTGTACTCTACTCTACTCTACTCTGCTCTACTGTACTCTACTCTACTCTACTCTAGTCAAGTCAAGTCAAGTCATCTTCATTTATATAGCGCTTTTAACAATGTAGATTGTCTCAAAGCAGCTTTACAGAGATAAATGTATCATTTAACGTAAGAATGTTTTGGCTTTATAGCGGTTCTTTAATAAAGTTATTTTCCAGCTAAAGTTAGTTTTGATTGATTCGCTTCCGTCGCAACGATCATTTGTTTTTAAATTAGGGCCGCCAAGATGACACCATTCTCTCTACACAGACTTTAAACGCGAACCTGTGAGAAACGCTGATGGCGTTCAGATGCGCATTAAGAACGGGTTCTATAGTTATGTGCGTTGATGTGTGCAGGTTTGGAATTCCCTAAAAACCAAGCCTAAACAAATTACTGGTGTTTCCTTACAGTTTTGATTCAGAATTTTATTTTATTTTATTAATTCGGGGTAGATACGCAAATTGAGTTTTCCCGACGACGCTTTATCTGTAGAGTGGGAAAGGGATCCTCCATAGGGAGAGACTAGTTGGCACTTCAGCACTGCATTGACATCGGGTCCAGGCGAAGGTCCTTCATCAGATCTAGAGTAGAGTAGAGTACTCTACTCTACTCTACTATACTCTACTCTACTCTACAGCTCTACTCTACTGTACTCTGCTCTACTGTACTCTACTCTACTCTATTCTACTCTACAGCTGTACTCTACTCTACTCTACTCTACTCTACAGCTCTGCTCTACTCTACTCTATTCTACTCTACAGCTCTACTCTACTGTACTCTACTCTACTCTGTTCTACTCTACTCTACTCTCTTCTACAGCTCTACTCTACTCTACTCTACTCTACTCTACTCTACAGCTCTACTCTACTGTACTCTACTCTACTCTGTTCTACTCTGTTCTACTCTACTCTCCTCTACAGCTCTACTCTACTCTACTGTACTCTACTCTACTCTACTGTACTCTACTGTACTCTGCTCTACTGTACTCTACTCTACTCTACTCTACTCTACTCTACAGCTCTACTCTACTCTACTGTACTCTACTCTACTCTACTGTACTCTACTGTACTCTGCTCTACTGTACTCTACTCTACTCTACTCTATTCTACTCTACAGCTGTACTCTACTCTACTCTACTCTACTCTACTCTACAGCTCTGCTCTACTCTACTCTACTCTACTCTACAGCTCTACTCTACTCTACAGCTCTACTCTACTCTACTCTACTCTACAGCTCTACTCTACTGTACTCTACTCTACTCTGTTCTACTCTACTCTACTCTCCTCTACTGCTCTACTCTACTCTACTCTACTCTATTCTACTCTACAGCTGTACTCTACTCTACTCTACTCTACTCTACTCTACTCTACTCTACAGCTCTGCTCTACTCTACTCTACTCTACTCTACAGCTCTACTCTACTGTACTCTACTCTACTCTGTTCTACTCTACTCTACTCTCCTCTACAGCTCTACTCTACTCTACTCTACTCTACGGCTCTACTCTACTGTACTCTACTCTACTCTGTTCTACTCTACTCTACTCTCCTCTACAGCTCTACTCTACTCTACTCTACTGTACTCTACTCTACTCTACTGTACTCTACTGTACTCTGCTCTACTGTACTCTACTCTACTCTACTCTACTCTACAGCTCTACTCTACTCTACTCTACTCTACTGTACTCTACTCTACTCTACTGTACTCTACTGTACTCTGCTCTACTCTACTCTACTCTACTCTATTCTACTCTACAGCTGTACTCTACTCTACTCTACTCTACTCTACAGCTCTGCTCTACTCTACTCTACTCTACTCTACAGCTCTACTCTACTCTACAGCTCTACTCTACTCTACTCTACTCTACAGCTCTACTCTACTGTACTCTACTCTACTCTGTTCTACTCTACTCTACTCTCCTCTACAGCTCTACTCTACTCTACTCTACTATACTCTACAGCTCTACTCTACTGTACTCTACTCTACTCTGTTCTACTCTACTCTACTCTACTCTACAGCTCTACTCTACTCTACTTTACTCTACTCTACTCTACTCTACTCTACAGCTCTACTCTACTGTACTCTACTCTACTGTGCTCTACTGTACTCTACTCTACTCTATTCTACTCTACAGCTCTACTCTACTCTACTCTACTCTACTCTACAGCTCTACTCTACTCTACAGCTCTACTCTACTCTACTCTACTCTACTGTACTCTACTCTACTCTACTGTACTCTACTCTACTCTACTCTGCTCTACTGTACTCTACTCTACTCTACTCTGCTCTACTGTACTCTACTGTACTCTACTCTACTGTACTCTACTGTACTCTACTCTGCTCTACTGTACTCTACTCTACTCTACTCTACTCTACTCTACTCTACTCTACTCTACAGCTACATTGACTCCATGTGAAGCTGATAAAGTTCACAGCGCTCCACATCCGTCAGTAGAGGCCGAGACTGTCTGAATGTGTGTTTTGTGTGTCGGTGTGTCACTAACTGCATTAGTGTAACGGGCAGCACATGCTCGAGATCAGATGCTCTGTGAGGTCCATCACTGCTCATGTGGAGGCGACGCAGACGACAGCATGTTTCCTCTCTACCTTCAGTCTCGGTGAGTTCCTCAGGTTTACTATACACACTCATGGATCTGAGGAGAAATATCATTACATGATCTAATGATCCGCTGCCTTCTTCTTACAATGACTGATGATCTGAGTGATCCACCGGATGTTCTCATGGATTAGAAACAACACAGGCCTATGAGAATGATGTAGAATAGAAGATTTGACCATTTGTGATTGCATTACATTTAAAAAAAGAATCATTATCATATGTCTTGGTTTTGATGGCTGTTGACAGAGGAACAATTTCATTGTTTTTTCTAAGTAACACGCTTTCTTTAGTGCAGGGACAGTTTTAGTTATTTATATATTTGAAGTAGACACAGACTTTCTGTTTGCTGATTTATTCACTGAATCCTTTATTTTTCATACTGGGCAATTTCATTAGATTTTCAATGTAAACACAAACTATAGTCATTTGCAAAATCATACAAGTAAAACTGTATACTGTCATGTAAAGACAGAAGTGTGTGATATCTGAGGTTTGCTCTGTGTGTTTGTGCTCCTGTAACAGAAGAAATGTGACCGACACAAGCTAAACGCAGTCTTACGTTCAGAGAAACATGCGTTTCTAAAGCTGAAGCACAAAGGAAGCGATTGATAAACGTCACTGATGTTGAGGAAACTAGTGTTTCTGATCAAAGCAATGCTTTCTCGTCTCCTAAGGGTCACGACCTCTTCTTATTGATTGTCATGTGTGGTTCCCTGACCTGCATTCCTCTGGCTTTACAAAATCACTTTATATGACCTTTTCCCCACAATCGGAGCATGTGCAGTTTCTGTGAGGATCTCCAGTGAGGTTCTGATGAGTTCAGGCTCTTCACGTCACGCGGCTCCAGATACACAGATTCAGTTTGAAGCCGGTTTACACACACTCGGGCCTGCGCCATGAAGCCGGTTTACACACACTCGGGCCTGCGCCATGAAGCCGGTTTACACACACTCGGGCCTGCGCCATGAAGCCGGTTTACACACACTCGGGCCTGCGCCATGAAGCCGGTTTACACACACTCGGGTCTGTGCCATGAAGCCGGTTTACACACACTCGGGCCTGCGCCATGAAGCCGGTTTACACACACTCGGGTCTGTGCCATGAAGCCGGTTTACACACACTCGGGCCTGCGCCATGAAGCCGGTTTACACACACTCGGGTCTGCGCCATGAAGCCGGTTTACACACACTCGGGTCTGTGCCATGAAGCCGGTTTACACACACTCGGGTCTGTGCCATGAAGCCGGTTTACACACACTCGGGCCTGCGCCATGAAGCCGGTTTACACACACTCGGGTCTGCGCCATGAAGCCGGTTTACACACACTGGGGTCTGTGCCATGAAGCCGGTTTACACACACTCGGGTCTGTGCCATGAAGCCGGTTTACACACACTCGGGTCTGTGCCATGAAGCCGGTTTACACACACTCGGGTCTGTGCCATGAAGCCGGTTTACACACACTCGGGCCTGCGCCATGAAGCCGGTTTACACACACTCGGGCCTGCGACATGAAGCGGTTTACACACACTCGGGCCTGCGCCATGAAGCCGGTTTACACACACTCGGGCCTGCGCCATGAAGCCGGTTTACACACACTCGGGCCTGCGCCATGAAGCCGGTTTACACACACTCGGGTCTGTGCCATGAAGCCGGTTTACACACACTGGGGTCTGTGCCATGAAGCCGGTTTACACACACTCGGGTCTGTGCCATGAAGCCGGTTTACACACACTCGGGTCTGTGCCATGAAGCCGGTTTACACACACTCGGGTCTGTGCCATGAAGCCGGTTTACACACACTCGGGCCTGCGCCATGAAGCCGGTTTACACACACTCGGGCCTGCGACATGAAGCGGTTTACACACACTCGGGCCTGCGCCATGAAGCCGGTTTACACACACTCGGGCCTGCGCCATGAAGCCGGTTTACACACACTCGGGTCTGCGCCATGAAGCCGGTTTACACACACTCGGGTCTGTGCCATGAAGCCGGTTTACACACACTCGGGTCTGTGCCATGAAGCCGGTTTACACACACTCGGGTCTGTGCCATGAAGCCGGTTTACACACACTCGGGCCTGCGCCATGAAGCCGGTTTACACACACTCGGGCCTGCGCCATGAAGCCGGTTTACACACACTCGGGCCTGCGCCATGAAGCCGGTTTACACACACTCGGGTCTGTGCCATGAAGCCGGTTTACACACACTCGGGTCTGTGCCATGAAGCCGGTTTACACACACTCGGGTCTGCGACATGAAGCGGTTTACACACACTCGGGCCTGCGCCATGAAGCCGGTTTACACACACTCGGGCCTGTGCCATGAAGCCGGTTTACACACACTCGGGCCTGCGCCATGAAGCCGGTTTACACACACTCGGGTCTGTGCCATGAAGCCGGTTTACACACACTCGGGCCTGCGCCATGAAGCCGGTTTACACACACTCGGGCCTGCGACATGAAGCGGTTTACACACACTCGGGCCTGCGCCATGAAGCCGGTTTACACACACTCGGGTCTGTGCCATGAAGCCGGTTTACACACACTCGGGCCTGCGCCATGAAGCCGGTTTACACACACTCGGGCCTGCGCCATGAAGCCGGTTTACACACACTCGGGTCTGCGCCATGAAGCCGGTTTACACACACTCGGGCCTGCGCCATGAAGCCGGTTTACACACACTCGGGTCTGTGCCATGAAGCCGGTTTACACACACTCGGGTCTGTGCCATGAAGCCGGTTTACACACACTCGGGCCTGCGCCATGAAGCCGGTTTACACACACTCGGGCCTGCGCCATGAAGCCGGTTTACACACACTCGGGCCTGCGCCATGAAGCCGGTTTACACACACTCGGGCCTGCGCCATGAAGCGGTTTACACACACTCGGGCCTGCGCCATGAAGCCGGTTTACACACACTCGGGCCTGCGCCATGAAGCCGGTTTACACACACTCGGGCCTGCGCCATGAAGCCGGTTTACACACACTCGGGCCTGCGCCATGAAGCCGGTTTACACACACTCGGGTCTGCGCCATGAAGCCGGTTTACACACACTCGGGCCTGCGCCATGAAGCCGGTTTACACACACTCGGGCCTGCGCCATGAAGCCGGTTTACACACACTCGGGCCTGCGCCATGAAGCCGGTTTACACACACTCGGGCCTGTGCCATGAAGCCGGTTTACACACACTCGGGCCTGCGCCATGAAGCCGGTTTACACACACTCGGGCCTGTGCCATGAAGCCGGTTTACACACACTCGGGCCTGCGCCATGAAGCCGGTTTACACACACTCGGGCCTGTGCCATGAAGCCGGTTTACACACACTCGGGTCTGCGCCATGAAGCCGGTTTACACACACTCGGGTCTGCGCCATGAAGCCGGTTTACACACACTCGGGCCTGCGACATGAAGCGGTTTACACACACTCGGGCCTGCGCCATGAAGCCGGTTTACACACACTCGGGTCTGTGCCATGAAGCCGGTTTACACACACTCGGGCCTGTGCCATGAAGCCGGTTTACACACACTCGGGTCTGCGCCATGAAGCCGGTTTACACACACTCGGGCCTGCGCCATGAAGCCGGTTTACACACACTCGGGCCTGCGCCATGAAGCCGGTTTACACACACTCGGGCCTGCGCCATGAAGCCGGTTTACACACACTCGGGTCTGCGCCATGAAGCCGGTTTACACACACTCGGGCCTGCGCCATGAAGCCGGTTTACACACACTCGGGTCTGTGCCATGAAGCCGGTTTACACACACTCGGGCCTGTGCCATGAAGCCGGTTTACACACACTCGGGCCTGTGCCATGAAGCCGGTTTACACACACTCGGGCCTGTGCCATGAAGCCGGTTTACACACACTCGGGCCTGTGCCATGAAGCCGGTTTACACACACTCGGGTCTGCGCCATGAAGCCGGTTTACACACACTCGGGCCTGTGCCATGAAGCCGGTTTACACACACTCGGGTCTGCGCCATGAAGCCGGTTTACACACACTCGGGCCTGCGCCATGAAGCCGGTTTACACACACTCGGGTCTGTGCCATGAAGCCGGTTTACACACACTCGGGCCTGTGCCATGAAGCCGGTTTACACACACTCGGGCCTGTGCCATGAAGCCGGTTTACACACACTCGGGTCTGCGCCATGAAGCCGGTTTACACACACTCGGGTCTGCGCCATGAAGCCGGTTTACACACACTCGGGCCTGTGCCATGAAGCCGGTTTACACACACTCGGGCCTGTGCCATGAAGCCGGTTTAGGTGGCTAGCCTGATATGTCTCAGTTTGCACCAAATCTTGGGGTTTCGGCACCATGAAAGTGATTTGGCTTTTAGCAGTGTTCATCGCCATAGTAACGGCTAACCTGGTCCGGGTCAGGTGATGTTCCAGGTAAGAGATTGCAAACCGAACTTGGACCAATCAGCTGTGAGCACAGTGACACATGTCTGATGATGTTTCTCCACATTAAAGGTCACTACGCAGCAAATGATTTTTAAAGACAAAATCGTCTGGCTTTTAGTAATGCTTATTTAGAATAATCATTTTGTATGATTTAGATATTATTTATGTAACATTTAATCGATCACACATGTACAATTTTAGTTTATCAATTATTATTACGCACAGTTTAAAGGAATAAATATATAGAAGGTAATATAAATCAGTTTCGAATCAATACATAAAGCTATAAAATGACTGTGATGTGAGCTTAAATGTTCAGTTCTCTCTACCTTTATCAAATGTATAAACTAACTTCACAACTTTTACTTGCACTGATATAGCAAGACTTTATTTGAGTTGTCCTCTTTCATAGACAGCTATTTTCTTCTTGCTGTGTAAATTTGTTTAAATTCTTAATAATAATCTGCAGAAGAGAGAAGTGAATCTCAGTGTCACTCTTCCTCAGCCTGTGATTGGCTCTCAGTTTCACTCTTCCTCAGCCTGTGATTGGCTCTCAGTGTCACTCTTCCTCAGCCTGTGATTGGCTCTCAGTGTCACTCTTCCTCAGCCTGTGATTGGCTCTCAGTTTCACTCTTCCTCAGCCTGTGATTGGCTCTCAGTTTCACTCTTCCTCAGCCTGTGATTGGCTCTCAGTGTCACTCTTCCTCAGCCTGTGATTGGCTCTCAGTGTCACTCTTCCTCAGCCTGTGATTGGCTCTCAGTTTCACTCTTCCTCAGCCTGTGATTGGCTCTCAGTTTCACTCTTCCTCAGCCTGTGATTGGCTCTCAGTTTCACTCTTCCTCAGCCTGTGATTGGCTGTCCGCCGCTGATGTCACAGCTGTGTAAAGCTCACAGAGAGAGCTGATGATCGTCATCAAAGCCTGGTTGGGTTGGATTGGTTTATCAACTCGAAACTAATCCTGTAACCCTGAGTTTGTTCAGCTACCGTCATGGAACAGGCCCTCGAGCTCCTCTGTTCTCTCTGAACACTAAACCACTCTCTGTTTTAGAAGAGGACAATCCCAGTTCAATCCTTCAGCATTTCCTCACTTTGAATTCAGTGCGTCAACACTGTAGATCTTTATGCCGTTCTGTATCAGAGAGCTTTTGCTTTTTGACATTATTTTGGTGTCACTCAAACTCTGGAATTAAAACGGCGAGTCGAACACAAACAGATGCACAACAAAATACAGGCAAAATAACTCAACACAGAATCGCAAAGAGTGTCAGAAACGGCTGAAGATGTTCTTCATCACCAGACAACCCAAGCCAGAATGGATTCAATTTATGCATTAAATACATTTTAGCTCATTAATTAACTGTAATTAAATCACTATTTTTATCATTCATTTTATTATTGAAATGGTATTGGAAATAAATTCTAATTTATTTTAATTAATGTTGAACCCCGTTATGAGTGGAGAAGAACATCAGTAGATTCAGTAGATTCTCAGGACATTTAATAAAAAGCATGCAAATGAAAAATGAAAATGAACAAAGTAATGTTTTGAGTCGCTGTTACTCGGTTGAATTTACTGTTTTCCAAATACACACTTTTCTTATAATGTCCTCTTCATGTGAGCGAAGTAAAACTGTTGATAATGTAAATGTTCTTGTCAGACTCGTATGAAATGATCTCAGAGTGTGTTTCTCTCAGACGGGGCCGGGCCCTCAGGGGCCACAAGGGGGCGCTGCCGCATCAGGGGAAATTAACTCATTTCCCCTGCATTTAACTAAATTAATTTGATTACAATTACAAAATTAATTAAAATAAATACTTTTTTAATAAACAATTAATAACTAACTAAATAAAAAATATTTAAAAAGAAAAATTGTTTAAAATGAATAAATAAAAATGATCAAATACAAATAAAATTACTTTTATAAAAGCAAATAACTAAATAAGTAGCTAAAAAAATAATTACTTTTTTTTTTTATAAATTATTAACATATTTGAAATATGATTTAAATAAATAAATAATAATAAATAATTGTATACAAATAAAATAATAAAATACATCTTGCTTAAAAACTAAATATTTTAAAATTTTATATAATATTTTTATATACTCTAAATAGTTTTACACTTTACACCTTTATAGTAGCATGTTCATTTTTCTCAGATTAAATGTGTCTTTATAGTATTAACTGTCAGGATGGGGCCCGCGGATCTCTAGAATCTCCACTTCCTGTCGAGCCCGTCAGCTGACACACGCGTGAGAGTGCCGTCGTGCGCATGCGCAGTGCCCTGCTGGTGGCAGAAGGAAGATGGCGGCGTCCTGGGTTTCTCACTGAGGGAACCGCGTTCGGCCAGTTTGGGCTTCAGTTCTGGATCACTGAGTTAAAGCAGACTCGCATAGAGGAGGGCGGGGGCCGAGGGACCGAACCGAGCCGCTTCTGACACCACAGATCCAGGTAAAACACACTCATTCTCCTCATTCTCCGGCACTGCATTCACCGCGCGATCAGGCCAGTGACGCCTGACAGACAGCGAGCGTTTACTGTAAATACCACAGTAAAACATCACCAAACCCTAGAGAATATAACACGCTTTTACTATCTGTCTGTCTTTTCTGTGTTGATGAATGTCTTCTGAATAGGAAGCTATGGTATTTTGACAGAAACAATGGTTTGTAAGATTGGTCATAAGTTAGAGAGTTAATGTTTTATTTTAACAATAGAAGCATTATGTGTCTGCTCTTAACCCGTTCACTTCTGTCTACTCTTAACCCGTTCACTTCTGTCTACTCTTAACCCGTTCGCCACTGTCTACTTTTAACCCGTTCACGTCTGTCTACTCTTAACCCGTTCGCCACTGTCTACTCTTAACCCGTTCGCCACTGTCTACTGTCTACTCTTAACCCGTTCGCCACTGTCTGCTCTTAACCCGTTCACTTCTGTCTACTCTTAACCCGTTCGCCACTGTCTACTATTAACCCGTTCACGTCTGTCTACTATTAACCCGTTCGCCACTGTCTACTCTTAACCCGTTCGCCACTGTCTACTCTTAACCCGTTCACCACTGTCTACTGTCTACTCTTAACCCGTTCGCCACTGTCTGCTCTTAACCCGTTCGCCACTGTCTGCTCTTAACCCGTTCGCCACCGTCTGCTCTTAACCCGTTCGCCACTGTCTACTCTTAACCCGTTCGCCACTGTCTACTCTTAACCCGTTCGCCACTGTCTACTCTTAACCCGTTCGCCAGTCTACTCTTAACCCGTTCGCCACTGTCTACTGTCTACTCTTAACCCGTTCGCCACTGTCTACTCTTAACCCGTTCGCCACTGTCTACTGTCTACTATTAACCCGTTCGCCACTGTCTGCTCTTAACCCGTTCGCCACTGTCTACTCTTAACCCGTTCGCCACTGTCTACTCTTAACCCGTTCGCCACTGTCTACTCTTAACCCGTTCGCCACTGTCTACTCTTAACCCGTTCGCCACTGTCTACTCTTAACCCGTTCGCCCACTGTCTACTGTCTACTCTTAACCCGTTCGCCACTGTCTACTCTTAACCCGTTCGCCCACTGTCTACTGTCTACTCTTAACCCGTTCGCCACTGTCTACTCTTAACCCGTTCGCCACTGTCTACTGTCTACTATTAACCCGTTCGCCACTGTCTGCTCTTAACCCGTTCGCCACTGTCTACTCTTAACCCGTTCGCCACTGTCTACTCTTAACCCGTTCGCCACTGTCTACTCTTAACCCGTTCGCCACTGTCTACGGTTTACTCTTAACCTGTTCGCTACTGTCTACTCTTAACCCGTTCGCCACTGTCTACTCTTAACCCGTTCGCCAGTCTACTCTTAACCCGTTCGCCACTGTCTACTGTCTACTCTTAACCCGTTCGCCAGTCTACTCTTAACCCGTTCGCCACTGTCTACTCTTAACCCGTTCGCCACTGTCTACTCTTAACCCGTTCGCCACTGTCTACTCTTAACCCGTTCGCCACTGTCTACTCTTAACCCGTTCGCCCACTGTCTACTGTCTACTCTTAACCCGTTCGCCACTGTCTACTCTTAACCCGTTCGCCACTGTCTACTGTCTACTATTAACCCGTTCGCCACTGTCTGCTCTTAACCCGTTCGCCACTGTCTGCTCTTAACCCGTTCGCCACTGTCTACTCTTAACCCGTTCGCCACTGTCTGCTCTTAACCCGTTCGCCACTGTCTACTCTTAACCCGTTCGCCACTGTCTACTCTTAACCCGTTCGCCACTGTCTACTCTTAACCCGTTCGCCCACTGTCTACTGTCTACTCTTAACCCGTTCGCCACTGTCTACTCTTAACCCGTTCGCCACTGTCTACTGTCTACTATTAACCCGTTCGCCACTGTCTGCTCTTAACCCGTTCGCCACTGTCTACTCTTAACCCGTTCGCCACTGTCTACTCTTAACCCGTTCGCCACTGTCTACGGTTTACTCTTAACCTGTTCGCTACTGTCTACTCTTAACCCGTTCGCCACTGTCTACTCTTAACCCGTTCGCCAGTCTACTCTTAACCCGTTCGCCACTGTCTACTGTCTACTCTTAACCCGTTCGCCAGTCTACTCTTAACCCGTTCGCCACTGTCTACTCTTAACCCGTTCGCCACTGTCTACTCTTAACCCGTTCGCCACTGTCTACTCTTAACCCGTTCGCCACTGTCTACTCTTAACCCGTTCGCCCACTGTCTACTGTCTACTCTTAACCCGTTCGCCACTGTCTACTCTTAACCCGTTCGCCACTGTCTACTGTCTACTATTAACCCGTTCGCCACTGTCTGCTCTTAACCCGTTCGCCACTGTCTACTCTTAACCCGTTCGCCACTGTCTGCTCTTAACCCGTTCGCCACTGTCTGCTCTTAACCCGTTCGCCACTGTCTACTCTTAACCCGTTCGCCACTGTCTGCTCTTAACCCGTTCGCCACTGTCTACTCTTAACCCGTTCGCCACTGTCTACTCTTAACCCGTTCGCCACTGTCTACTCTTAACCCGTTCGCCCACTGTCTACTGTCTACTCTTAACCCGTTCGCCACTGTCTACTCTTAACCCGTTCGCCACTGTCTACTGTCTACTATTAAC
The DNA here is from genome assembly GCA_022828995.1 of Vimba vimba. Taxonomy (NCBI): domain Eukaryota; kingdom Metazoa; phylum Chordata; class Actinopteri; order Cypriniformes; family Leuciscidae; genus Vimba; species Vimba vimba. The sequence goes on from CM040840.1 coordinate 46,317, forward strand.
CCGTTCGCCACTGTCTGCTCTTAACCCGTTCGCCACTGTCTGCTCTTAACCCGTTCGCCACTGTCTACTCTTAACCCGTTCGCCACTGTCTACTCTTAACCCGTTCGCCACTGTCTACTCTTAACCCGTTCGCCACTGTCTACTCTTAACCCGTTCGCCACTGTCTACTCTTAACCCGTTCGCCACTGTCTACTCTTAACCTGTTCGCCACTGTCTACTCTTAACCCGTTCGCCACTGTCTGCTCTTAACCCGTTCGCCACTGTCTACTCTTAACCCGTTCGCCACTGTCTACTCTTAACCCGTTCGCCACTGTCTACTCTTAACCCGTTCGCCACTGTCTACGGTTTACTCTTAACCCGTTCGCCACTGTCTACTCTTAACCCATTCGCCACTGTCTACTCTTAACCCGTTCGCCAGTCTACTCTTAACCCGTTCGCCACTGTCTACTGTCTACTCTTAACCCGTTCGCCAGTCTACTCTTAACCCGTTCGCCACTGTCTACTGTCTACTCTTAACCCGTTCGCCACTGTCTGCTCTTAACCCGTTCGCCACTGTCTGCTCTTAACCCGTTCGCCACTGTCTACTCTTAACCCGTTCGCCACTGTCTACTCTTAACCCGTTCGCCAGTCTACTCTTAACCCGTTCACCACTGTCTACTCTTAACCCATTCGCCACTGTCTACTGTCTACTCTTAACCCGTTCGCCACTGTCTACTGTCTACTCTTAACCTGTTCGCCACTGTCTACTCTTAACCTGTTCGCCACTGTCTACTCTTAACCCATTCGCCACTGTCTACTCTTAACCCGTTCGCCAGTCTACTCTTAACCCGTTCGCCACTGTCTACTGTCTACTCTTAACCCGTTCGCCAGTCTACTCTTAACCCGTTCGCCACTGTCTACTGTCTACTCTTAACCCGTTCGCTACTGTCTACTCTTAACCCGTTCGCCACTGTCTGCTCTTAACCTGTTCGCTACTGTCTACTCTTAACCCGTTCGCCACTGTCTGCTCTTAACCCGTTCGCCACTGTCTACTCTTAACCCGTTCGCCACTGTCTACTCTTAACCCGTTCGCCAGTCTACTCTTAACCCGTTCACCACTGTCTACTCTTAACCCATTCGCCACTGTCTACTGTCTACTCTTAACCCGTTCGCCACTGTCTACTCTTAACCCGTTCGCCACTGTCTACTCTTAACCCGTTCGCCACTGTCTACTCTTAACCCGTTCGCCACTGTCTACTGTCTACTCTTAACCCGTTCGCCACTATCTACTCTTAACCCGTTCGCCACTGTCTACTCTTAACCCGTTCACCACTGTCTGCTCTTAACCCGTTCACCACTGTCTGCTCTTAACCCGTTCGCCACTGTCTACTCTTAACCCGTTCGCCACTGTCTACTCTTAACCCGTTCGCCACTGTCTACTCTTAACCCGTTCGCCACTGTCTACTCTTAACCCGTTCGCCACTGTCTACTCTTAACCCGTTCGCCACTGTCTACTCTTAACCCGTTCGCCACTGTCTACTCTTAACCCGTTCGCCACTGTCTACTCTTAACCCGTTCACCCACTGTCTACTGTCTACTCTTAACCCGTTCGCCACTGTCTACTCTTAACCCGTTCACTACGGTCTACTCTTAACCCGTTCACTACGGTCTACTCTTAACCCGTTCGCCACTGTCTACTCTTAACCCGTTCGCCACTGTCTACTCTTAACCCGTTCACCCACTGTCTACTGTCTACTCTTAACCCGTTCGCCACTGTCTACTCTTAACCCGTTCACTACGGTCTACTCTTAACCCGTTCACTACGGTCTACTCTTAACCCGTTCGCTACTGTCTACTCTTAACCTGTTCGCCACTGTCTACTCTTTTGAGCACAGATCTGAACTTTATTAACTAATGAAATGCAGACCTAAGGTTGGTCTCTTTTAAAAGAAGACAGATTATTGCAGAAGTGAAAGCAAAAAATGAAAGTGTAAATAGTTAGTTGTAGTAGCCTACTTTTGAACAATTTCAGTTACACACACAACATGAGCCAAACACTTCATCATGTTGTGTGTGTAACTGAAATTGTGCAAAAGTAAAACAACTATTTATAAACTTAGAAGGATATAAACTTACCAGTGTGTGTGTGAGTGAGAGTGTGTGTGTGTGTGAGTGTGAGTGTCTAGGATTGCGTAATAACTGACAGGCAATAAGCCCTCGAGCTCGTCGTGAGCAGTGATGCAATGCTAGTGTGTAAATGTCATGCAACACAATCATGACTGTCATGGTGTTTTACTGAAGCCTGCGACAGATTCATCACACCCTTTATTGCTCTCAGTGACAGCATTACGGATGAGCTTTGCATTCATAAAACCCTTCAAAACGGCTTTATGTTCTGTGGAAAAGGATCAGTTTCAGCAGTTTGGCAGAATCTCTCCACCGTACGGGACTAAACTTGTACAGAGACATTTACATTTACATTTACATTTACATTTATTCATTTAGCTGTATTTCTGTAATGCTTCAGTGCAGAATGAAGGACGGCACTTAAAGATTGTGTGTTTCTGTGCAGCTTGTATTGATCCGTGCCGAGAGCTGTGGAGATTGATCATGTGACCTCATCCTGGAAATGGCGCTGGATTTTTAACATACTTAAGCTATTAATGCATGGCATCCGAGTGCTGTAACTTCATTAGACTCTCAGAACACCAGCAGGATTACAGATTACCGATATGTGCACTTTCTGCCACTGAATGTCAGATCGCTGGGTTTATCAGTACTGTCAGTGTAGTTGGCATGCGTTAGTTTAGTTGTCCTGTTGCGTAGCCTGAGATTACTGCATCTTCCTCCAGCGCTTCCTTTAATTCATTACAATTTACTTTCTCAGTGAATCGAGGAGACTGGCCATGAAAAAGCATTTGAAAAAAAATTACAAAAATTTGTAAAATTTATTGCATTACACATTTTTAAAGGGGTCATGAACTGGATTGTTTTATTATTTTATAATGTTGCCTGGGGTGCCCTTATAATGTTAGTATGATTTTTACATCAAAAATTGTCATAATTTATAAATAAAAGCCATTTTTCCAAGCCTGATTTCAGCCTCAGATTTGAACGCTCTGTTTTAAGGGGCGTGTCTGCTGTGAGACTGCAGTGCAAACGCCCACTGCTGTGATTGGCTGACATGCTTGCATATGAAATAGCTAGTATTACATGAACTCTCGCGAAAACTTTTTCTACGTTTTTACTATTACAGCTATCGAGATTAACAAATCGTGAAAAGTATCGTTTAAAGCATTATATTTAAATCTATTACATCGCATGAAAGGTTGCAGCACGATGAGCACTGAGCAGATGACAGACAGTCTGTTGATCGCGTGAATAAAGATCTTATCATTGCAACGCAATTTTTGCACTCTCACAAATGCTTACACCAAATCACAATGCAAACACGATGTGAATACACAGTAAGAGCTTCGTTGTGTAGTGTAACAGTGTCATTATTTCATCACGAGTTTGGTAAGTGTCCAGATAAGCTCTCGCGGCTCGCGCTGTGCTGTTTGATTGACAGCTTGGGCGAATGGAAAGGGATCGTTCTTTGATCGCTTTCTGTATATAATTTAATAACAGTTTAAAAAAGATTATTTTCATAATACTACGAGAAATTATGTGAAGTTGATCGTTTAGTCACTGATGCATAAACAGTATTGAACGATTTTAAGAGAAATATCTGAACTTGAATAATTACACATCAGAAATCACTGATCGCAGATCAGGCATTAGAATACACATGGTTACTTACATGTTGCTGGCAGATCCGTGTCGGGAAATTGTGATTGACTGATTTAATAAAGTTTAACCATGCTGGAATCCGAAGGAAGCTTATGCAGACTGTCTTCTTCCACAAACAGGCACTGCACAATATTTAGTCAACAGCATGTTTATTGCTTGGAAGTAGCTCGATCCGGTTTAGCAATCATCATGTCCTCCTATGTTATTTAGCATGTTTGGGCGAATCGGTGGGCGGGGCTAAACAGGCCGTGTTGAAGTAGGCGTTGATCTTCTTTTGTGGAGGCGGTGTTTTATCCTCTTTGACGTCATAGTTCCCCACTTTGAAAAACGAGTCGTTTGCTGAGCCTGATGTCTATAAAAGCTTTTATTGGACTAACAAGGTAGTTTTCAGTTCTGAAACTTACAGGATATTATTATAGTATTATGATCTCTTATATGTCAAAAGCTCAAGGAAAATTTGATTTCTCAGTTCATCACCCCTTTAAAAATGTGTTTTTAAGCCATTTCTCAAAATCATTTTCTCTTTTGTTAATTAATTTAGACATTTATACTTGTCATTTTGGAAAGATGTTACTGTAGCGCTCATATCTCTAGATCAGAATACGTTCACACACTGGAATGGTGAAAAGAGTATTATTTTTTGTACAATTTTAAGACAAACTGAGTGCATTTAAATGGCGATACTTTTCCAATTGAGTTTACCAGTGTGCAATGTAAAATCTCAAAATCTGACTACCTAGAGCTGGACCCGAATATTCGTTCGGTGGGTTGGTATTCGATTTGAAAATTTGACATTCGAATATTCAGGGTTTTTTTTGTTGTTTTTTGGCACACCTGCATCCCCCTCGAAACGGTTCTCATTCGTGCTTGAATATGTTCAACACTATAAAATATGATTAAATACAATACTCTTTTTTTTACAATTATCTTATATAGCCTAGCCATTTTTAATAGGATGGACAGTTGAAGGAACCCAACCTCGTTATACTTAATAAATATATTTGCTGCTTCTTGGCCTACTAAAGTGTTCCTGCAACAGGAGTGTTCTCTGGCTAGAGCAGAACAGCGGAGTGTGTGTGGACAGAAGTGCATGAGAACAGCGGAGTGTGTGTGGACAGAAGTGCATGAGAACAGCGGAGTGTGTGTGGACAGAAGTGCATGAGAACAGCGGAGTGTGTGTGGACAGAAGTGCATGAGAACAGCGGAGTGTGTGTGGACAGAAGTGCATGAGAACAGCGGAGTGTGTGTGGACCGAAGTGCATGAGAACAGCGGAGTGTGTGTGGATCGAAGTGCATGAGAACAGCGGAGTGTGTGTGGACCGAAGTGCATGAGAACAGCGGAGTGTGTGTGGACCGAAGTGCATGAGAACAGCGGAGTGTGTGTGGACAGAAGTGCATGAGAACAGCGGAGTGTGTGTGTGTGTGTGAGTTAGTGTTGTTCATGGGAAAGATGTGTTTAATATCACTAGTGCAGTGTCCGTTCTTGGAGCATAAGCCCTGCCCGCGTGAGAACACTGCCTTTATTAGAGAGAAGAGTGTTCAGCACCCTCTCTCCGAAGCTTCGAATATTCGATGTTCATTACTACCGAAGCTTAGAAGCTCAAAAAATGGTATTCGGACCAGCCCTACTGACTACCCAATACTAAGTCAAGAATAACAGTATGAAGACAATGGATAACCCAGGATAAGATTAACCCAAGTTTAGATCTGACCCTGGGTTAGTAGTGTCAGTGTAAATCCGCAGTCATTCTTAGTGTTGGGAGCGGTGGTGTGCTGAGGAATGGTTAGCTTTAGCTGATGTACTGAGAGCGGTGGTGTGCTGATTAGCTTTAGCTGATGTACTGAGAGCGGTGGTGTGCTGATTAGCTTTAGCTGATGTACTGAGAGCGGTGGTGTGCTGATTAGCTTTAGCTGATGTACTGAGAGCGGTGGTGTGCTGATTAGCTTTAGCTGATGTACTGAGAGCGGTGGTGTGCTGATTAGCTTTAGCTGATGTACTGAGAGCGGTGGTGTGCTGATTAGCTTTAGCTGATGTGCTGATTAGCTTTAGCTGATGTGCTGAGAGCGGTGGTGTGCTGAGGAATGGTTAGCTTTAGCTGATGTACTGAGAGCGGTGGTGTGCTGATTAGCTTTAGCTGATGTACTGAGAGCGGTGGTGTGCTGATTAGCTTTAGCTGATGTACTGAGAGCGGTGGTGTGCTGATTAGCTTTAGCTGATGTGCTGAGAGCGGTGGTGTGCTGATTAGCTTTAGCTGATGTGCTGAGAGCGGTGGTGTGCTGATTAGCTTTAGCTGATGTGCTGAGAGCGGTGGTGTGCTGATTAGCTTTAGCTGATGTGTTGAGAGCGGTGGTGTGCTGATTAGCTTTAGCTGATGTACTGAGAGCGGTGGTGTGCTGATTAGCTTTAGCTGATGTGCTGAGAGCGGTGGTGTGCTGATTAGCTTTAGCTGATGTACTGAGAGCGGTGGTGTGCTGATTAGCTTTAGCTGATGTGCTGAGAGCGGTGGTGTGCTGATTAGCTTTAGCTGATGTACTGAGAGCGGTGGTGTGCTGATTAGCTTTAGCTGATGTGCTGAGAGCGGTGGTGTGCTGATTAGCTTTAGCTGATGTACTGAGAGCGGTGGTGTGCTGATTAGCTTTAGCTGATGTGCTGAGAGCGGTGGTGTGCTGAGGAATGGTTAGCTTTAGCTGATGTGCTGAGAGCGGTGGTGTGCTGATTAGCTTTAGCTGATGTACTGAGAGCGGTGGTGTGCTGATTAGCTTTAGCTGATGTGCTGAGAGCGGTGGTGTGCTGATTAGCTTTAGCTGATGTGCTGAGAGCGGTGGTGTGCTGATTAGCTTTAGCTGATGTACTGAGAGCGGTGGTGTGCTGATTAGCTTTAGCTGATGTGCTGAGAGCGGTGGTGTGCTGATTAGCTTTAGCTGATGTACTGAGAGCGGTGGTGTGCTGATTAGCTTTAGCTGATGTGCTGAGAGCGGTGGTGTGCTGATTAGCTTTAGCTGATGTACTGAGAGCGGTGGTGTGCTGATTAGCTTTAGCTGATGTGCTGAGAGCGGTGGTGTGCTGATTAGCTTTAGCTGATGTGCTGAGAGCGGTGGTGTGCTGATTAGCTTTAGCTGATGTGCTGAGAGCGGTGGTGTGCTGATTAGCTTTAGCTGATGTGCTGAGAGCGGTGGTGTGCTGATTAGCTTTAGCTGATGTGCTGAGAGCGGTGGTGTGCTGATTAGCTTTAGCTGATGTACTGAGAGCGGTGGTGTGCTGATTAGCTTTAGCTGATGTACTGAGAGCGGTGGTGTGCTGATTAGCTTTAGCTGATGTGCTGAGAGCGGTGGTGTGCTGATTAGCTTTAGCTGATGTGCTGAGAGCGGTGGTGTGCTGATTAGCTTTAGCTGATGTGCTGAGAGCGGTGGTGTGCTGATTAGCTTTAGCTGATGTGCTGAGAGCGGTGGTGTGCTGATTAGCTTTAGCTGATGTGCTGAGAGCGGTGGTGTGCTGATTAGCTTTAGCTGATGTGCTGAGAGCGGTGGTGTGCTGATTAGCTTTAGCTGATGTACTGAGAGCGGTGGTGTGCTGATTAGCTTTAGCTGATGTGCTGAGAGCGGCGGTGTGCTGATTAGCTTTAGCTGATGTACTGAGAGCGGTGGTGTGCTGATTAGCTTTAGCTGATGTGCTGAGAGCGGTGGTGTGCTGATTAGCTTTAGCTGATGTGCTGAGAGCGGTGGTGTGCTGATTAGCTTTAGCTGATGTACTGAGAGCGGTGGTGTGCTGATTAGCTTTAGCTGATGTGCTGAGAGCGGTGGTGTGCTGATTAGCTTTAGCTGATGTGCTGAGAGCGGTGGTGTGCTGATTAGCTTTAGCTGATGTACTGAGAGCGGTGGTGTGCTGATTAGCTTTAGCTGATGTGCTGAGAGCGGTGGTGTGCTGATTAGCTTTAGCTGATGTGCTGAGAGCGGCGGTGTGCTGATTAGCTTTAGCTGATGTACTGAGAGCGGTGGTGTGCTGATTAGCTTTAGCTGATGTGCTGAGAGCGGTGGTGTGCTGATTAGCTTTAGCTGATGTACTGAGAGCGGTGGTGTGCTGATTAGCTTTAGCTGATGTGCTGAGAGCGGTGGTGTGCTGATTAGCTTTAGCTGATGTGCTGAGAGCGGTGGTGTGCTGATTAGCTTTAGCTGATGTGCTGAGAGCGGTGGTGTGCTGATTAGCTTTAGCTGATGTGCTGAGAGCGGTGGTGTGCTGATTAGCTTTAGCTGATGTGCTGAGAGCGGTGGTGTGCTGATTAGCTTTAGCTGATACTGAGAGTCAGGAGTTTGTGAGCTCCTGTAAGGGTTTAGTGTCGGCCTGAGGAAGGAAGGAAGGAGTCAGGGGTTTTCTGCTGACAGAGACATTCATGATCAACACGGTTCACAGATCAACACCTCTCCTCTTCCCACTGTCCTCGAGCTGAGGCGCTCGCTTCCCTTTCCTCCCATCTCATGTTTACATGTGCTTTTTTCTCTGAATACAATATGAATGTTGTTTGCATGATATTTAATTCCGGAGTGAAACTCATAACCTACTTTTATGGATGGCACAGAGTGATTTCCATGATCAAAACTCGTAAAATGTTCATTTTACATCTGTGTTTTCACTTGTCAGAATTACCCATAATGCCCCAGTGTTTTCCATGGCTTCAGCCTCAGATCATGAGTGTGAGAGTGAGGTGTGGATCTGTGTGCTGTGGGAAACGTCGGATGTTTCCAGGATCGGCTCGGGCTCCAGTGTAGGGTCGCACTGAGAGGAACATTTTGGCCGATACCGATATTTTGAAAGCCAATAACCGGATATATTGGCCAATAAATCTAAATCCAAGTTTTTATATAATTTTTGAGAGCCTAATTACAAAAACAAAAGTCTCACCATTAAAAACCATGTCCCAAGCACACAATTATAATGTTCTCATTATGATGTTCTGTAGCCTTGACAGACTTGACTGTTGCACTTCACTGTATTTTCCTTTTTGAAGTGATTCCAATCATATTTTGAGCATTTCAAAACCATCATGATGAACAGTGCACATTCTCTCAGCTGAAGGAAATAATACATTATTTATCGGCTTTTATTGGCCACTTTTTTTTTTTGAGCCGATAACGATAACGTAAAAAATGAACGTATCGGCCGATATGGTGGTTTATATATTGTGCATCTCTACTTCAGTGTGTTCAGTGGCAGATCTCCACCCAATCAACTCTAGTTATCAAAGCTACACTATTAATGCGAAGGTGATTGTGTAATTCAGCATTATTCTGGCTCACTTAAACTTAAATGCATAATAAAATAAGAAAATCATGGTCAAAGAGTCTGTTAATTCAATTATATTTCTAAAGAATCTGTGTGTGCACACTAACTGTGTAGAGTTACTCCCTGGGTTTCAGGACAGTATGGGTGTGTGTTCCTGACCTGTGAGTCTGAGAGTCTGTTTCCTCTGACCGTGAGGGTTAGTCTGAGGACCTCAGTGGAGTCTGGGTTAGGGTTAGTCTGAGGACCGCAGTGGAGTCTGGGTTAGGGTTAGGGTTAGTCTGAGGACCGCAGTGGAGTCTGGGTTAGGGTTAGTCTGAGGACCGCAGTGGAGTCTGGGTTAGGGTTAGTCTGAGGACCGCAGTGGAGTCTGGGTTAGGGTTAGTCTGAGGACCGCAGTGGAGTCTGGGTTAGGGTTAGGGTTAGTCTGAGGACCGCAGTGGAGTCTGGGTTAGGGTTAGGGTTAGTCTGAGGACCGCAGTGGAGTCTGGGTTAGGGTTAGTCTGAGGACCGCAGTGGAGTCTGGGTTAGGGTTAGTCTGAGGACCGCAGTGGAGTCTGGGTTAGGGTTAGGGTTAGTCTGAGGACCTCAGTGGAGTCTGGGTTAGGGTTAGTCTGAGGACCTCAGTGGAGTCTGGGTTAGGGTTAGGGTTAGTCTGAGGACCTCAGTGGAGTCTGGGTTAGGGTTAGGGTTAGTCTGAGGACCGCAGTGGAGTCTGGGTTAGGGTTAGTCTGAGGACCGCAGTGGAGTCTGGGTTAGGGTTAGTCTGAGGACCGCAGTGGAGTCTGGGTTAGGGTTAGTCTGAGGACCGCAGTGGAGTCTGGGTTAGGGTTAGTCTGAGGACCGCAGTGGAGTCTGGGTTAGGGTTAGGTTTAGTCTGAGGACCGCAGTGGAGTCTGGGTTAGGGTTAGGGTTAGTCTGAGGACCTCAGTGGAGTCTGGGTTAGAGTTAGTCTGAGGACCTCAGTGGAGTCTGGGTTAGGGTTAGTCTGAGGACCTCAGTGGAGTCTGGGTTAGGGTTAGTCTGAGGACCTCAGTGGAGTCTGGGTTAGAGTTAGTCTGAGGACCTCAGTGGAGTCTGGGTTAGGGTTAGTCTGAGGACCTCAGTGGAGTCTGGGTTAGGGTTAGTCTGAGGACCGCAGTGGAGTCTGGGTTAGAGTTAGTCTGAGGACCGCAGTGGAGTCTGGGTTAGGGTTAGTCTGAGGACCGCAGTGGAGTCTGGGTTAGGGTTAGTCTGAGGACCTCAGTGGAGTCTGGGTTAGGGTTAGTCTGAGGACCTCAGTGGAGTCTGGGTTAGGGTTAGTCTGAGGACCGCAGTGGAGTCTGGGTTAGGGTTAGTCTGAGGACCTCAGTGGAGTCTGGGTTAGGGTTAGTCTGAGGACCTCAGTGGAGTCTGGGTTAGGGTTAGTCTGAGGACCGCAGTGGAGTCTGGGTTAGGGTTAGTCTGAGGACCGCAGTGGAGTCTGGGTTAGGGTTAGTCTGAGGACCTCAGTGGAGTCTGGGTTAGGGTTAGTCTGAGGACCGCAGTGGAGTCTGGGTTAGGGTTAGTCTGAGGACCTCAGTGGAGTCTGGGTTAGGGTTAGTCTGAGGACCGCAGTGGAGTCTGGGTGAGGGTTAGTCTGAGGACCTCAGTGGAGTCTGGGTTAGGGTTAGGGTTAGTCTGAGGACCTCAGTGGAGTCTGTAGTGCTTGAGAGATCTGCATCTTCTGTATGCTGATAAACGTCATTCATTGGATGAACAAAGAAATCTTCATTTGTGTTTTGAAGATGAGCAGAAGTCTAGAGTGTGTGAACCTGTAGGCATCCGAGTGTGAGTAGATGAAGTGTTTGGGTGAACTATCTTCAGCTTTAACTCCAGAACTGATGTGTGAGCGCCTTGAGTGATGTCTAGGCCACAGTTTCACCGTCATCCTCTTGTCACACTACAAGAATCTGCTAAATCTCTTTCCAGATTTCCCCATGACAGCTTATATGCGTGATCATGAACCTGGCCTTTGTCATGTTTGATCAGGAAGTAAATGAGACGTGAATCTCCTTTTCTCTTTTCACAGGCGCTGTCTGAAGATGAACGTCCTCAAAGACAACAGAGACTTGGCCTGTTTCTACACAACCAAACACTCCTGGAGGGGCAAGTAAGTGCTTTCTGCTCTGCGTCTCGTTCACAGGAGAGCTCATGACCAGGGTTCGAGATGAACACCCGCCAAATGCGGGTAAGAATCACCAGTGGCGGGAAACGCTGTCCAATCACTGGCCAGTTTGGCGTGTTTATTACGTTTACTCACTTTGCTGGGAAGTCTGTGTAAGACAAATCTGATTCTGCGCAGATTTAGCGCAAATACTCGTGAATCATCATGATATATTAAATACAGCGTATATGCGCAGAATCTGCTCATATCTGGATTACTTGAACACACATGTCACTACCCAACAGATAACAGTGCTTGTTTATTTGCGATGAAGCAATAGCGAAGAATAAAGAGCATTTGGTGAACAGAAATACATTATTTCCCATCATCCTTCATGTTTCTGATGTTCTGTGTCCTGTATTGATCTGTCCCTCTAAAACACATTTATGGGGAAAAGGATGAAAGAGGAAGAGGAGATGCTGGACCACAGGATTTAGTTTGAATAAGAAACGAATGTATGAAATCCAAATTTTACAATATATATGTATATATAAGCTGTGATATAGTTAATCTGGTTAATTTCTTTCCTTTTTTTCTGAAGTTCTGAATTGCCGGTTACTTTTACAACTGACTTTTAAATGAACTTGGTCTAGTGTTTAGATCTGTTTGCTTCAGACTGGTTCCCTCGAGCCGCGTGTCAGATCGCCTCAGTCTCTACAGGGCGTTTACACTGACACTGATCTGGAGCGACTAGGGAAACTGATTTCATTCGTTTTCTATGAGAGTTGGCATGTTGATGTGATATGAAGAGCAGAGACCGGCGATTGGAGTTACCAGACTCTATTTTAGCCACTTAAAATGAACATTTTGTTCTGTTTTATTCAAGTGCTTTGGATCTTTGGACTTCAGATCGTCCTTCAGACCAGTTGTTATGGTATTTTTATTCTGCCTTTTTTGAGTTTGACAGCATTTACTTTCATTGTGTGAATTAGATCTATGTGAATATTTTGCATCTTATATCATTTGTTGTTCCAAATAGAATTTTAATTTAAAAGGTTGAGCCATTCCTTCAAAGGTTGCACTTTCCAGAGATGGTTTTCCTAATGAAGTCCGGATTGTAAAGTCCGGATTGGTCGCTGTCAGTGTTGACGCAGATGTTCTTGTGAAGCTCTTCTCCACAGTGTGTTTAACACTGAAGCACAAACATCATCTCTCCGGTTAGAGTGAATGCTGGGAAAAACTCTTCGTGCAACGCAGAGGCAAACACACAGAAAGTGAAAAGTAATACCAGAACATGCTTAACTCCCACTGGACAACTAACCATGCCTTGCTGATACTGAGTGTATGTTTTAGTGAGTGTGTACGGCATGATGTCTGTAAGTGGAGTGGATGAGGATTAGCACAGGAGTTGTGCAGGAGCCGTGACTCTTCCACCTCTAATCATTAGTCCTGCTTGTAGGATCTGAGCAGGAAGGGTTTGCTGAGAAAAATATCTTGGTTTTATTCAGACTTCTCAGTATCCTGATTGATTTTGTTGTATTTGTGAGGGATCTACTCTATTTTTTTCCTAATCATGTGACAGCAGCCACTGAGAGTTGATTAGATTTACTAAAGAGCTTCTCAGTGACCAGTGCACTGAGGCACACACACACACACACACACAGCTGTATAGTCTGACTTTCACTTCTGACAAACCGAGACTAAATTATGCAACAGCTGGCAACAACTCTAAAATGGTTGTCAGTAGAGCTGCACGATTCTGGATAAATTGAGAAACAAAAAACACTGTATATGATACAAATATTTAAGATTAAATTGTTTTATTTATTTTTAATATAATATAATTATAGTTAAGTTTATATGAATTACAACTTCTGAAAGGGCACCTATTATGCCCCTTTTTACAAGATATAAAATAAGTCTCTGATGTCCCCAGAGTGTGTATGTGAAGTTTTAGCTCAAAATTTCCCACAGATTATTTTTATAGCAAAAACGCACTCTTTGTGTGTGTCCCTTTAAATGCAAATGAGCTGCTGCTCCCCGCCCCCTTTCCAGAAGAGGGCGGAGCTTCAAGAGCTCAGACAAAACAGGACAATCTCTCGCACTGAAACTGCACTAGCGGTGTTCAGTTCGACCCGGAGTCGGACAATAATGCCCACAGAGCCAGAGAATGTTTGCTGAATAGAGATAGAACAGGTGTAGTTTAGTTTCTTCAGGATTATATAATCTTCCTGACGTTCTTCAGTTCAGATGATCTCAGATCTGCTGTTATCTGAGGTTTGAGCTTCTGATATCTCAGCGCTGCTCAGTTTCACACTTCAGGCTTTTCTCTTTCTCAGACTTTACTGGTTACACACTGTGGCCAAGACTGTGCAACACTTTCTTTCAGTTCCTGATTTCAGTGTCTTCATGTACTTTGGCTTTATGTAAACCTCTAGTATGGAAAACTATCGTTGTGCAGGATACTATTATTAACAGTGTGTGAAACAATGTTTATCATGCAAAAATATTTCAAACTGAAGTTTTGAAACTACATTGTCACATGACCTTATTAAATTGCATGTTTAATTCAGCAATTGGAGTTCAGTCATTGCATTACCAAAAATACATAATGTTTTAAATATACAGTGTATATATATATATATATGTGTGTGTATATATGTAAATGACACGCAGCGACACTATTCTATTAAATTCAATGGAGAGCTGGCGATTTCCAGCGACAGTGACTAATATAGGCCGAAAGCTGAGATATCTTGAACTATATGCAAATAAAGAGTGAATTTCGGGAGCGACAGGCAATAGGAGTGAAGTCAGTGAAGATTCGTCAAAATGGAGTTATTTTAGTTTATTTTCCCCTCGTTTATGACCCGTCTCTGAGCCTGAGCTTTAGTGCAGATACAGCAGGTGCAAGTAAAGAAAGCTGGAGATATTCAATCAGATGACAGGAGCATTTGTTGGGTCCAGTCATGTGATGGAGTGTGTGTGTGTGTGTGTGATGTTCTCGTTCAGGGGAAGATGTTAAAAGCCACACAATGAATAATTAACCAGTCTTGTGACGAGCCTGTTTTCTTCTGCAAGCTCACAGAGACCGAAGGAACTGGCCTTGTGTTGAGAACAGCAGAATATCATCTATATACTGAATACTGTCATCTATATACTGAATACTGTCATCTATATACTGAATCATGTCATCTATATACTGAATACTGTCATCTATATACTGAATCCTGTCATCTATATACTGAATACTGTCATCTATATACTGAATCCTGTCATCTATATACTGAATACTGTCATCTATATACTGAATAATATCATCTACTGAATACTGACATCTATATACTGCACACTATCAAGAGTTAACACTCAAACGTCTAATCTAACTCAATATTGGACAAAATGTAAATCAACGTTTTTATTTCTGCTATGATAACGTCTCAGAGTATTCTCTGTGTTTTACGGTCTCCATCATGTGAGCTGTTATCACTGCGATGTTTCACACTCGTCTGCTGTAGCGGATCAGACTCGAGCATACACACACAATCAACTCATAATCTGTCATAATACAGTTTTGGAAGAAAGTTGTCCTTTGGGTTTTTACTGTTTTTTTCTCTCTTGTGCATTTATAATGTTTTTGTCACACGTGCTCCTCCTCAAGCATCTCTGTGTTCATCAGTGTGTGTGTGTGTGTGTGTGTGTGTGTGTGTTCGTGGTCAGGAAGTCTGAGGGTACAGGATTACTTTAGTTCCCATAGAAGACATTCACACACTGTCAGTCCAAGTGAAGACTGTCTGATAATAAACTAGTCTGATAATAAACTAGTCTGATAAACTAGTAGTCTGATAAACTAGTAGTCTGATAAACAAGTAGTATGATAAACTAGTCTGATAAACTAGTCTGATAAATAAACTAGTCTGGTAAACTTGTCTGATAAACTAGTCTGATAAATAAACTAGTCTGAGAAACTAGTCTGAGAAACTAGTCTGATAAACTAGTAGTCTGATAAACTAGTCTGATAAACTAGTAGTCTAATAAACTAGTCTGATAAACTAGTAGTCTAATAAACTAGTCTGAAAAACTAGTTGTCTAATAAACTAGTCTGATAAACTAGTAGTCTAAAACTAGTCTGATAAACTAGTAGTCTGATAAATAAACTAGTAGTCTGATAAATAAACTAGTCTGATAAACTAGTCTGATAAATAAACTAGTCTGAGAAACTAGTCTGATAAACTAGTCTGATAAATAAACTAGTCTTATAAACTAGTCTGATAAACAAGTAGACTGATAAACTAGTATAATTTTTTCTCTCTTGTGCTTTTATAATGTTTTTGTCACACGTGCTCCTCATCAAGCATCTCTGTGTTCATCAGTGTGTGTTCGTGTTCAGGGCCGGTACAGGATTACTTTAGTTCCCATAGAAGGCATTCACACACTGTCAGTCCAAGTGAAGACTGTCTGATAATAAACTAGTCTGATAATAAACTAGTCTCATAATAAACTAGTCTGATAAATTAGTAGTCTGATAAACTAGTCTGATAAACTAGTAGTCTGATAAACTAGTCTGATCATTAGTAGTCTGATAAACTAGTAGTCTGATAAACTAGTAGTCTGATAAACTAGTCTGATAAACAAGTAGTCTGATAAACTAGTATATAAACTAGTCTGGTAAACTAGTCTGATAAATAAACTAGTCTGATAAACTAGTAGTCTGATAAACTAGTAGTCTGATAAACTAGTCTGATAAACAAGTAGTCTGATAAACTAGTCTGATAAATAAACTAGTCTGATAAATAAACTAGTAGTCTGATAAACTAGTAGTCTAATAAACTAGTCTGAAAAACTAGTAGTCTGATAAACTAGTCTGATAAACTAGTAGTCTAAAACTAGTCTGATAAACTAGTAGTCTGATAAACTAGTAGTCTAATAAACTAGTCTGAAAAACTAGTAGTCTGATAAACTTGTCTGATAAACTAGTAGTCTAAAACTAGTCTGATAAACTAGTAGTCTGATAAACTAGTAGTCTGATAAACTAGTAGTCTGATAAACTAGTCTGATAAATAAACTAGTCTGATAAACTAGTAGTCTGATAAACTAGTCCGATAAACTAGTCTGATAAACTAGTAGTCTGATAAACTAGTCTGATAAACAAGTAGTCTGATTAACTAGTCTGATAAACAAGTAGTCTGATTAACTAGTCTGATTAACTAGTCTGATAAATAAACTAGTCTGATAAACTAGTCTGAGAAATAAACTAGTCTGAGAAACTAGTATAATAAACTAGTCTGATAAACTAGTAGTCTGATAAACTAGTCTGATAAACTAGTAGTCTGATAAACTAGTCTGATAAACTAGTAGTCTGAGAAACTAGTCTCATAAATAAACTAGTCTGAGAAACTAGTCTGATAAACTAGTAGTCTGATAAACTAGTAGTCTAAAACTAGTCTGATAAATAAACTAGTCTGAGAAACTAGTATAATAAACTAGTCTGATAAACTAGTAGTCTGATAAATAAACTAGTCTGAGAAACTAGTATAATAAACTAGTCTGATAAACTAGTAGTCTGATAAACTAGTCTGATAAACTAGTAGTCTGATAAACTAGTCTGATAAATAAACTAGTCTGAGAAACTAGTATGATAAACTAGTAGTCTGATAAACTAGTCTGATAAATAAACTAGTCTGAGAAACTAGTATAATAAACTAGTCTGATGAACTAGTAGTCTGATAAACTAGTAGTCTAAAACTAGTCTGATAAACTAGTCTGATAAATAAACTAGTCTGATACACTAGTCTGATAAATAAACTAGTCTGATAAACTAGTCTGAGAAACTAGTATAATAAACTAGTCTGATAAACTAGTAGTCTGATAAACTAGTAGTCTAATAAACTAATCTGAAAAACTAGTAGTCTGATAAACTAGTCTGATAAACTAGTAGTCTGATAAACTAGTCTGATAATCTAGTAGTCTGATAAACTAGTCTGATAAACTAGTCTGATAAACTAGTAGTCTGAGAAACTAGTCTGATAAGTAAACTAGTCTGAGAAACTAGTCTGATAAACTAGTAGTCTGATAAACTAGTAGTCTAAAACTAGTCTGATAAACTAGTCTGATAAATAAACTACTCTGATAAACTAGTCTGATAAATAAACTAGTCTGAGAAACTAGTATAATAAACTAGTCTGATAAACTAGTAGTCTGATAAACTAGTCTGATAAACTAGTCTGATAAACTAGTCTGATAAACTAGTATAATAAACTAGTCTGATAAACTAGTCTGAGAAACTAGTATAATAAACTAGTCTGAGAAACTAGTAGTCTGATAAACTAGTCTGATAAACTAGTAGTCTGATAAACTAGTAGTCTGAGAAACTAGTCTGATAAATAAACTAGTCTGAGAAACTAGTCTGATAAACTAGTAGTCTAAAACTAGTATAATAAACTAGTCTGATAAACTAATAGTCTGATAAACTAGTCTGATAAACTAGTAGTCTGATAAACTAGTAGTCTAAAACTAGTCTGATAAACTAGTCTGATAAATAAACTAGTCTGATACACTAGTCTGATAAATAAACTAGTCTGATAAACTAGTCTGAGAAACTAGTCTGATAAACTAGTAGTCTGAAAAACTAGTAGTCTGATAAACTAGTCTGATAAACTAGTATAATAAACTAGTCTGATAAACTAGTCTGAGAAACTAGTAGTCTGATAAACTAGTAGTCAAATAAACAAGTAGTCTGATTAACTAGTCTGATAAACAAGTAGTCTGATTAACTAGTCTGATAAACTAGTAGTCTGATAAACTAGTCTGATAAACTAGTCTGATAAACTAGTAGTCTGATAAACTAGTCTGATAAACTAGTAGTCAAATAAACTAGTCTGATATACTAGTCTGATAAACTAGTCTGATAAACAAGTAGTCTGATTAACTTGTCTGATAAACAAGTAGTCTGATTAACTAGTCTGATTAACTAGTCTGATAAATACACTAGTCTGATAAACTAGTCTGAGAAATAAACTAGTCTGAGAAACTAGTATAATAAACTAGTCTGATAAACTAGTAGTCTGATAAACTAGTCTGATAAACTAGTAGTCTGATAAACTAGTCTGATAAACTAGTAGTCTGAGAAACTAGTCTGATAAATAAACTAGTCAGAGAAACTAGTCTGATAAACTAGTAGTCTGATAAACTAGTAGTCTGAAACTAGTCTGATAAATAAACTAGTCTGAGAAACTAGTCTGATAAACTAGTAGTCTGATAAACTAGTAGTCTAAAACTAGTCTGATAAACTAGTCTGATAAATAAACTAGTCTGATAAACTAGTATAATAAACTAGTCTGATAAACTAGTCTGATGAACTAGTAGTCTGAGAAACTAGTCTGATAAATAAACTAGTCTGAGAAACTAGTATAATAAACTAGTCTGATGAACTAGTAGTCTGATAAACTAGTAGTCTAAAACTAGTCTGATAAACTAGTCTGATAAATAAACTAGTCTGATACACTAGTCTGATAAACTAGTCTGAGAAACTAGTATAATAAACTAGTCTGATAAACTAGTAGTCTGATAAACTAGTAGTCTAATAAACTAGTCTGATAAACTAGTAGTCTGATAAACTAGTAGTCTAATAAACTAATCTGAAAAACTAGTAGTCTGATAAACTAGTAGTCTGATAAACTAGTCTGATAAATAAACTAGTCTGATAAACTAGTAGTCTGATAAACTAGTCTGATAAACTAGTATAATAAACTAGTCTGATAAACTAGTCTGAGAAACTAGTAGTCTGATAAACTAGTAGTCTGATAAACTAGTATTAATGCCCGTTCACACCAACATCTGATGATTAAGATCCGATGATGAGTGTGTGTGATCTGAAGAGTGTGTTCTGATGAGTGTGTGGATCAGACGACTGTGTATTGCAGCATATTGTAGTTTCTGCTGTATTTCACTACAACACAACATCTTTCAGCATCTTTTCTTCAGCAACGTCTGCCATGTTTACATTTTACGTGCGTGAGAAAGAAAAGCGACGTGAAATCCAGTCAGACTGAAACAGATTTACAGAAATGTGCTTTGAATAGGGTTTCAAACATCTCACACACACACACACACACTCTGAACTCTCTGATTATTCTTATGTATTCTGTAGGACAGGAGCTGCTGGATTAGACCGATGACACTATCATTATTATAAACGGTTGTTTCACTATGAAGTTTGATGCAGAAAAGCCTGTAATGTGTGTGTGTGTGTGTGTGTGTTTCTTCAGGTACAAGCGTGTGTTTTCCGTTGGGACTCATGGCATCACCACATACAATCCCACCACCTTAGAGGTTACAAACCAGGTACTGATGATTACAGCTGTGCTTCACATCATAATTACAATACAGTTATTAAAAAATCAGCCAATTAATGATAATAATGTATTATTAATAATAATATTATTATTATTGATTTTATATTAATATTGTTTTCGTTTTTTATTATTATTATTATTATTATTGTCATCAGCAACATAGATAAAATTATATTTCTTGTTTTTATAGTATTAGTGTTAATAATAGTAATACTGATAATTCTTCTTTATTATTATTATTATCATCATTAATATTATTATTTGTTTATTATTCATCAGCAACTGTTATTATGCAAACATAACCTCTGTGGTGTGCATGTGTGATCTCTGTCATGTGTGTGTGTGCGCAGTGGCCGTACGGGGACATCTGTGGCCTCGCTCCGGCTGGGAAAGGTCAGGGCTCAGAGTTTAATCTCACCTTCCGGAAGGGCAGCGGGAAGAAGTCGGAGACGCTGAAGTTCTCCACCGAACACCGGACCGAGCTCCTGACCGAAGCCCTGGTGAGACAGCTGTACTCTTCATCACTTCATCATCACTCCTCCTCATCACTCCTCTTCATCACTTCATCACTCCTCTTCATCACTACATCACTCCTCTTCATCACTACATCACTCCTCTTCATCACTACATCATCACTACATCATTCCTCTTCATCACTACATCACTCCTCTTCATCACTACATCACTCTTCCTCACCACTCCTCTTCATCACTACATCACTCCTCCTCACCACTCCTCCTCATCACTACATCACTCCTCCTCACCACTCCTCTTCATCACTACATCACTCCTCCTCATCACTACATCACTCTTCATCACTACATCACTCCTCTTCATCACTACATCATTCCTCTTCATCACTACATCACTCTTCATCACTTCATCATCACTCCTCTTCATCACTACATCATTCCTCTTCATCACTACATCACTCCTCTTCATCACTACATCACTCCTCCTCATCACTACATCACTCCTCCTCACCACTCCTCTTCATCACTACATCACTCCTCCTCACCACTCCTCCTCATCACTACATCACTCCTCCTCACCACTCCTCTTCATCACTACATCACTCCTCCTCATCACTACATCACTCTTCATCACTACATCACTCCTCTTCATCACTACATCATTCCTCTTCATCACTACATCACTCTTCATCACTTCATCATCACTCCTCTTCATCACTACATCATTCCTCTTCATCACTACATCACTCCTCTTCATCACTACATCACTCCTCCTCATCACTACATCACTCCTCCTCACCACTCCTCTTCATCACTACATCACTCCTCCTCATCACTACATCACTCCTCCTCACCACTCCTCTTCATCACTACATCACTCCTCCTCACCACTCCTCCTCATCACTACATCACTCCTCATCACTACTCCTCTTCATCACTACATCACTCCTCTTCATCACTACATCACTCCTCCTCACCACTCCTCTTCATCACTACATCACTCCTCCTCATCACTACATCACTCTTCATCACTACATCACTCCTCTTCATCACTACATCATCACTACATCATTCCTCTTCATCACTACATCACTCCTCTTCATCACTACATCACTCTTCCTCACCACTCCTCTTCATCACTACATCACTCCTCCTCACCACTCCTCCTCATCACTACATCACTCCTCCTCACCACTCCTCTTCATCACTACATCACTCCTCCTCATCACTACATCACTCTTCATCACTACATCACTCCTCTTCATCACTACATCACTCCTCCTCATCACTACATCACTCTTCATCACTTCATCATCACTCCTCTTCATCACTACATCATTCCTCTTCATCACTACATCACTCCTCTTCATCACTACATCACTCCTCCTCATCACTACATCACTCCTCCTCACCACTCCTCTTCATCACTACATCACTCCTCCTCACCACTCCTCCTCATCACTACATCACTCCTCCTCACCACTCCTCTTCATCACTACATCACTCCTCCTCATCACTACATCACTCTTTATCACTACATCACTCCTCTTCATCACTACATCACTCCTCCTCATCACTACTTCACTCCTCTTCATCACTACATCACTCCTCTTCATCACTTCATCATCACTCCTCATCACTAATTTACTCCTCTTCATCACTACATCATTCCTCTTCATCACTACATCACTCCTCTTCATCACTACATCATCACTCCTCCTCATCACTACTTTACTCCTCTTCATCACTACATCACTCCTCCTCACCACTCCTCTTCATCACTACATCACTCCTCTTCATCACTACATCACTCCTCCTCATCACTACTTCACTCCTCTTCATCACTACATCACTCCTCTTCATCACTACATCACTCCTCTTCATCACTTCATCACTCCTCCTCATCACTACTTTACTCCTCTTCATCACTACATCACTTCATCACTTCATTACTCCTCTTCATCACTTCATTACTCCTCTTCATCACTACATCACTCCTCTTCATCACTACTCTTCATCACTACATCACTCCTCTTCATCACTACATCACTCTTCATCACTACATCACTTCATCACTCTTCTTCATCACTACATCACTCCTCTTCATCACTACATCACTCCTCTTCATCACTACATTACTCCTCTTCATCACTACATCACTCCTCTTCATCACTTCATTACTCCTCTTCATCACTTCATTACTCCTCTTCATCACTACTTCACTCCTCTTCATCACTACATCACTCCTCTTCATCACTTCATTACTCATCTTCATCATTACATCACTCCTCTTCATCACTACATCACTCCTCTTCATCACTTCATTACTCCTCTTCATCACTACATCACTCCTCTTCATCACTACTCTTCATCACTCATCACTACATCACTCCCCTTCATCACTACAACACTCCTCTTCATCACTACATCACTTCATTACTCCTCTTCATCACTTCATTACTCCTCTTCATCACTACATCACTCCTCTTCATCACTACATTACTCCTTTTCATCACTTCATTACTCTTCATCACTACATCACTCCTCTTCATCACTTCATTACTCCTCTTCATCACTGCATTACTCCTCTTCATCACTACATCACTCCTCTTCATCACTTCATTACTCTTCATCACTTCATTACTCCTCTTCATCACTTCATTACTCTTCTTCATCACTACATCACTCCTCTTCATCACTTCATTACTCCTCTTCATCACTTCATTACTCTTCTTCATCACTTCATTACTCCTCTTCATCACTATATCACTCCTCTTCATCACTACATTACTCCTCTTCATCACTACATCACTCCTCTTCATCACTCCTCTTCATCACTACTCTTCATCACTCATCACTACATCACTCCTCTTCATCACTACATCACTCCTCTTCATCACTACATCACTTCATCACTCCTCTTCATCACTACATCACTCCTCTTCATCACTACATCACTCCTCTTCATCACTTCATTACTCCTCTTCATCACTACATCACTCCTCTTCATTACTTCATTACTCCTCTTCATCACTGCATTATTCCTCTTCATCACTACATCACTCCTCTTCATCACTTCATTACTCCTCTTCATCACTTCATTACTCCTCTTCATCACTTCATTACTCTTCTTCATCACTACATCACTCCTCTTCATCACTTCATTATTCCTCTTCATCACTTCATTACTCTTCTTCATCACTACATCACTCCTCTTCATCACTTCATTACTCCTCTTCATCACTATATCACTCCTCTTCATCACTTCATTACTCTTCTTCATCACTACATCACTCCTCTTCACCACTTCATCACTCCTCTTCATCACTACATCATTCCTCTTCATCACTACATCACTCCTCTTCATCACTTCATTACTCCTCTTCATCACTATATCACTCCTCTTCATCACTTCATTACTCCTCTTCATCACTACATCACTCCTCTTCATCACTACATTACTCCTCTTCATCACTAGATCACTCCTCTTCATCACTTCATCACTCCTCTTCATCACTTCATTACTCCTCTTCATCACTTCATTACTCCTCTTCATCACTAGATCACTCCTCTTCATCACTTCATCACTCCTCTTCATCACTTCATCACTCCTCTTCATCACTTCATTACTCCTCTTCATCACTTCATTACTCCTCTTCATCACTACATCACTCCTCTTCATCACTTCATTACTCCTCTTCATCACTGCATTACTCCTCTTCATCACTACATCACTCCTCTTCATCACTTCATTACTCCTCTTCATCACTTCATTACTCCTCTTCATCACTTCATTACTCTTCTTCATCACTACATCACTCCTCTTCATCACTTCATTATTCCTCTTCATCACTTCATTACTCTTCTTCATCACTACATCACTCCTCTTCATCACTTCATTACTCCTCTTTATCACTATATCACTCCTCTTCATCACTTCATTACTCTTCTTCATCACTACATCACTCCTCTTCATCACTTCATTACTCCTCTTCATCACTACATCACTCCTCTTCATCCCTACATCACTCCTCTTCATCACTACATCACTCCTCTTCATCCCTACATCACTCCTCTTCATCACTTCATTACTCCTCTTCATCACTTCATTACTCCTCTTCATCACTTCATTACTCTTCTTCATCACTA
The DNA here is from genome assembly GCA_022828995.1 of Vimba vimba. NCBI lineage: Eukaryota > Metazoa > Chordata > Actinopteri > Cypriniformes > Leuciscidae > Vimba > Vimba vimba. The sequence goes on from CM040840.1 coordinate 70,464, forward strand.
CATCACTCCTCTTCATCACTTCATTATTCCTCTTCATCACTTCATTACTCCTCTTCATCACTACATCACTCCTCTTCATCACTTCATTACTCTTCTTCATCACTACATCACTCCTCTTCATCACTTCATTATTCCTCTTCATCACTTCATTACTCTTCTTCATCACTACATCACTCCTCTTCATCACTTCATTATTCCTCTTCATCACTATATCACTCCTCTTCATCACTTCATTACTCCTCTTCATCACTTCATTACTCTTCTTCATCACTATATCACTCCTCTTCATCACTACATTACTCCTCTTCATCACTACATCACTCCTCTTCATCACTACATCACTCCTCTTCATCCCTACATCACTCCTCTTCATCACTTCATTACTCCTCTTCATCACTTCATTACTCCTCTTCATCACTTCATTACTCTTCTTCATCACTACATCACTCCTCTTCATCACTTCATTATTCCTCTTCATCACTTCATTACTCTTCTTCATCACTACATCACTCCTCTTCATCACTTCATTATTCCTCTTCATCACTATATCACTCCTCTTCATCACTTCATTACTCCTCTTCATCACTTCATTACTCTTCATCACTATATCACTCCTCTTCATCACTACATTACTCCTCTTCATCACTATATCACTCCTCTTCATCACTACATCACTCTTCATCACTACATTACTCCTCTTCATCACTTCATTACTCCTCTTCATCACTACATCACTCCTCTTCATCACTACATCACTCCTCTTCATCACTACATCACTCCTCTTCATCACTACATCACTCCTCTTCATCCCTCGCTCTTCTTCACACTGACCTGTAATGCTGATGTTGTCTCTATCTGCTCCTCAGAGATTCAGAACGGACTTCTCCGAGGGAAAGATCACCGGGAGAGTGAGTATAATCCCTTCTGATGCTGTCGGCAAACGCTGTGAGAAATGATGCCACACGAATTCATCTTTACATGTAAACAGTGTTTTCTCCCTCCTCCTGCGTCACAATCCCCAGCCGATCACACACAGTTTCTTTGACACACACCAAGGTCGTGCAATTACTATCCAAGTTTATGAGAGGGGATGAATCCAAAAGTCATTTTCTAAGTGCTTTTTGACCCCTGCCAGGCACCGTACGGTAACTGTTGCACTTCAAGGTAGTGATCACATTTTAAATCTGGACACTTTTATTACTGTAATGCTGGAAACTGTTTAGATGAATAACATGACGTCAGCGCTCCACTACAGCGAGCGCCAGCTGGTAAGAAGAAAAAGAATTCTTTTTTTAAATGGGTAATTATGGTGTTTTTAAAATATTTGATATGTGCATATTTATAAGTTAGATATTGCAGAACTAATCAGTTTGCGCTAACTTATTTCTGCTAAAATGACATCCATCACTTTGAAAGATCAAATGCAAAACCATTTAAACTACAGCTATAGAGTTATATCTATTATAACTATTTATTCATTTGATTCCAAGCACATGACCTTTGTTTACGGCTCAGTTCACAGTCAGGTGATTGACAGCGTAACATCGCTCGAGTTTATCACTGAGCTGCCGTGTACTCGTCCTTCCCTCTGGGCATTTTGACCCGAAACTCTTTTTTTTTTTTTTTTTTTTTTTTTTAATTGAGGGATTGAGGAGTTTTGTGGTTGAAGCTTAGAAAAGTAACACATCCTTCCCTCGCCGGTTAATCTAACCCCCTTAGGAATGAATGGAATGTGAGGAATGCTTCAGTACACATAGAAAAACCTAAAAATGCTCAAAATTCAGACTAAAAATGCTAAAACTTTACCAATAAATTGTTTTATAATGTCTACATGTGTATCTGAATGCAGACTGAAGAGAACTGGCTCTATGACCCTGAGGAACAGCTCATATAGTGCTATAAGGCCATCTAGAGTCATGAAATATCATTTTATATTCGTTTTTTTCCACAAGAGGTCGACAAAGACACTCAATGTAAGATATTTAGAGCATACAATTATTTTGTTATTTTGTATTTATGAGTTATTTTGAATTTAAGTTGAACGAATGTGAGTAATGTGCTTAAATTACTATTTATTTATTATTTATTGATCAAATCTAGTAATTTAAAGGTGAACAAAATATAAAGTAACAAAAAACTGTACAGACTCACACATGAGAAACCCTCCCTGTCCGCCAGAGCTTTACTGATGTCCTTCCCCTTCTGTAGCTCCTCTAGAGTGAAACTGCGCAGTGTTCATGCTGTCTGTGTGTGTGTGTGTGTGTGTGTGTGTCCTCAGCGCTACAACTGCTTCAAGCACCACTGGAGCGACGCGAGGAAGAGTGTGTGTCTGGAAGTGACTCCAGGCGGCATCGATCAGATCGACCCGCAGACGAACCGTGTGTTGTGTTCGTACGACTACCGGTGTGTGGAGGGATTCGTCGAGGTGTCCGACTACCAGGGCGGATTCTGTGTGGTGTACGGGGGCTTCGGCAGGCTGGTGTGTGTCTCACACTCACACACACTCACTCACACACACTCACTCACACACACTCACACTCACTCACTCACACTCACTCACTCACACACACACTCACACACACACTCACACACTCACTCACACTCACACACTCACACTCACACACTCACTCACTCACACACACACTCACACACACACTCACACACTCACTCACACTCACACACTCACTCTCACACTCACACACTCACACACACTCACACTCACACACTCACTCACTCACTCACTCACTCACTCACTCACTCACTCACTCACTCACACACACACACTCACACACACACTCACACTCACACACACACACTCACACACACACACTCACACACACACACTCACACTCACACACTCACACTCACACACTCACACACACACACACACACTCACACTCACACACTCACACACTCACACACACACACACACACACACTCACACACTCACACACACACACACACTCACACTCACACACACACTCACACTCACACACTCAACGTTATCAGAATGGTTCCAGTTCGCATGGATACGCAGATACGCACATATATATATATATATATATATATTTAAATGCTCATACCTATAGACTAATAAACACGTAACACGCATGTGCACGCCGTCAGCATTCTCACAGATTCACGTTTCTGAAGTTTACGTGGAGATTACGTGGAGAAGTTTACGTTTTTCAAAATTTTTCTAAATTGCACCGTGGATCCTGTTTGACGGTGTGTGTTCTCGAGCTGCAGCGCTGCTGTCGTGCGGATGAGCGGCCGGAACATATTAAACGTTTTCTGTTTTCAGTTAAACGGTGTGTGTTAGCGGCCCCTAGGATAATAACTAATGATCTTTGCAACGGAAGTGAATCAATCAAAACTAACTTTAGCTGGATAATAACTTTATTCTAGATCTGCTGTAAAGCCTAAACCCTGTTACTGTAATCTCCTGTTACTGTAAACTCCTGTTACTGTAATCTCCTGTTACTGTAATCTCCTGTTACTGTAATCTCCTGTTACTGTAATCTCCTGTTACTGTAAACTCCTGTTACTGTAATCTCCTGTTACTGTAATCTCCTGTTACTGTAATCTCCTGTTACTGTAATCTCCTGTTACTGTAATCTCCTGTTACTGTAATCTCCTGTTACTGTAATCTCCTGTTACTGTAATCTCCTGTTACTGTAAACTCCTGTTACTGTAAACTCCTGTTACTGTAATCTCCTGTTACTGTAATCTCCTGTTACTGTAATCTCCTGTTACTGTAATCTCCTGTTACTGTAATCTCCTGTTACTGTAATCTCCTGTTACTGTAAACTCCTGTTACTGTAATCTCCTGTTACTGTAATCTCCTGTTACTGTAATCTCCTGTTACTGTAATCTCCTGTTACTGTAATCTCCTGTTATCACTGTAATGTTTTGATCCCCTGATGATTTTGTAAGTTTGTCCACTTACAAAGAAATTAAGGATCTATAATTTTTATGGTAGGTTTATTTTAACGGATAGAGACAGAATATCAATCAAAAAATCCAGAAACAACACATTATATAAAGGTTATAAATTGATTAGCATTTGATTGAGTGAAATAAGTATTTGATCCCCAACCAACCAGCAAGAGTTCTGCCTCCCACAGATTGCTCATGTGCCCATGTGGAACACACAGTAGTCCTGCCACTTTAAGAAAGTACTCCTAATGTCAGCTGATTATATGTATCTTCCATTCCATCCTCTCCACCGCCACGGGCAATACCAGAGAGAAGGACATCAGGGACAAGACCGTATGGAGTGGGTGGTCATGAATGGAGCTTGGTGAGAAGGAAATGGAAGAATCGCCCTCGGTCTGGAGCTCCATGCAAGGTCTGGCCTCATGGGGTACGGATGATCCTGAGAAAGGAGAGGGATCAGCCCAGAACTACACGGGAGGAGCTTGTTAATGATCTCAAGGCAGTTCGGTCACAGTCACCAAGCAGAGCACTGGTAACACACTACGCCACAGTGGATTGAAATCCTGCAGCGCTAGCAAGGTCCCCCGCTCAAGAAGGCACATGTAGAAGCCCGTCTGAAGTTTGCCAATGAACTTCTAAATGATTCAGAGAAGGCTTGGGAGAAAGAGCTGTGCTCAGATGAGACCAAAATCAAGCTCTTAGGCATCAACTCAACGCGCCGTGTTTGGAGGAAGAGTTTGGAGGAGCAATGCTGACTATGACCCCAAGAACACCATCCCTACAGTCCAGCTGGAAGCATCATGCTCTGGGGTACAGGACGACTGCACCGTACTGAGGGGCCGACAGACAGGCCATGTCTTCCAGAACACTGGAGGCGGGTCGTGGATGGGTCTTCCAGAACACTGGAGACGGGTCGTGGATGGGTCTTCCAGCATGACAACGACCCAGAACACACCGCCCAGGCATCAAAGGAGAGGCTCAAGAAGCAGCACATTAAGGTCTTGGAGTGGGTTAGCCAGTGTCTGGAGGAGCTGAGACTGACAGAATGTGTCTCTGTAAGGAGGAGTGGACCAGAACCTCTCCTGAGACGTGTGCAAACCTGTTGACCAACTACAAGAAACGTCTTTCCTCTGTGCCAACAAGGGGTTCTCCACCAAGTCCTCAATTATGCTTTGCAAGGGGATCAAATACTTATTTCACTCACTGAAATGCAAATCAATTTATAACATATATATAATGTGTTTTTTCTGGATTTTTTGGTTGATATTCTGATGCTAAAATAAACCTACCAAACAAATGATAGACCCTTCATTTCAAGTGGACAAACTTACAAAATCATCAGAGGATCAAATCATTATTTTCTCCACTGTATAAAAGCACTAAATAAATGAAGGTGACTTGCATCTCTCAGCACCGAGATGAGATCCTACACACACACACACACACACACACACACACACTGACTCTCTCTCTCTCTCTCTCTCTCTCAGCACTTGTTCGCGTCGGAGCACCGAGATGAGATCCTACACACACACACACACACACACACACACACACACACACACACACACACACACTGACTCTCTCTCTCTCTCTCTCTCAGCACTTGTTCGCGTCGGAGCACCGAGATGAGATCATCCGCAGTGCGATCGAGCACGCCGGCAGCTTCATCGGCCTCACGCTGCGCCTGCGCAAGGACCCGCTGGTGTTCGAGAGCTTCGTCTGTGAGCGCCTGGGGAAGTACAGCTCAGACGAGTGCATCACCTCGCTCACAGAGTTCATCGTGCAGAAGCTCACGCCACGGCATGGGGTAAGATGAGCCGCCACACACACTCACGCTCATGATGTCACCTGCGTCCTGATGATCTGACTGGTGGTTGTGTGTGTTCAGGAGCCGGTGAAGAGGATCTTGGCCCTCACTGAGACGTGTCTGGTGGAGAGAGACCCCGCATCCTACAACATCGTCACCGTTAAACCCTTCGGAGAGGTGACCGAACACAAGCACACAACACACACTCACAAACACACACTCTAGACCGAACACAAGCACACAACACACACTCTAGCCGAACACACACTCTAGACCGAACACACACTCTAGACCGAACACACACTCTAGACCGAACACACACTCTAGACCGAACACACACTCTAGCTGAAACATCGTAGTCAAATCATTGTTAGAAAAGTAATCTTGCACTTGCTCAAATACAATCTTTTCCAATAATTTACTTAGAATAGGCAAAATGCTAATAGGCCTACTATTTGGACCACAGAAAGTTGATTTTGTGTCTTTGGGTAAAGGAATTATCTTACCCTCCTTCCAAAGTTTTGGACACACACCACTAATCAGACATCTGTTGAAAATGTGACAGATTGGTTTAGAAATATCAATTCTCTTCTGAAAATATTTTTTCTTTTTCACTCTGTTCACCTTGGTCACCTGATTCCTTAAAATACAATAAAATTTTCTGTCCTCAAGAGAGTCAGAAAGAACCGCAACCTTTTTAGCCTCTTCCCTTTGAGCCATTAAGCTCCTTAACTCAGTATCAACCCAAGGAGCACTTTTGGCTTTAACTGTAAATTTCTTTAATGGGGCATGATTGTTAACAACTCTATGTAGTCAAGCTTGTTGAACATTGCATCCAATTCCTGCTTGGAAGTAGTGATGTTTGTCTCAAATGCCCTTATCTTTGCCTCAATCTCAGTGCATCCCATCTTCTCCTCTTCAAACTTTGTTTGGGTAAATTCCAAGCTGGTCTTCAGCTCCTGTACATCTCTGATAACACCATCCAATCTTTAGTTCCATCCATGATCAGCTGAATGAAACATTTGAAGTTATCTTGCTATAATAACATATCTTTATAGATCCCTCTCTGCTGCTCCATTAACTGGGAGAGTACACTCATTGTGACAACAGCATCCTCCTCACAAGGAGATGTTTTAGCATTTTTAGGAGGCATAATGTGTCTTACCAGGATGTACCGGAAGTTGATGAAAGTTGCAGATGTTGATGGTGACGGATCTGTTTGTCAAGGTCCTAGTAGGCCCAAAAGCCCATCAACTTGGGCTACAGCACAAGCTCAGCGGATAGTGGAAATATTGTCCCCAATATTGAGACGCAATTTAAATAAAATGCAACTTGAGTCAATTAACCACTAAATTTGAGAATACCAGAAAGGATTCAGTAGATTTTTGTTAGATTCTAAGAGGCCAGGTTCTCAGAGAAAACTCCTGGCAGCCATTTTGAATATTGTCAAAGTGTGATAGTGCACACAAACACACACTCTAGACCGAACACAGCACATAAACATGTTCATTTTAAGTACATTTGTTACATTTTAACGATCAAAATAATTATTTTCAATCCATTTTACTTTAGTAATCTGATATATTTCAGAGTAAAACGTGTTTAATTTTGGCTACACTTTATTTCAGTGGTTCAGACACTCACTATAAGACAGTGTCCTGTTGAAGAGTCGGTCAGTGTCATCAGTAGCTGCGTTTACATGGACACTTATTATCGGATTGACGGCTTAATCGGACTAAAAAACCTTCATGTAAACGCCTTAATCGATCCGATTGAGCTCGATCCGAATGAAATTTCGATCCGATTGAAAGGGGTGGTTTATCCCTTTTGTAATCCGATCGAGAGAACATGTAAACACTTGATCGGATTGAAAACCGAAACTGAAAGGACTGCGCATGTGCGATGATGTTAACTAGCGTAATGACGTGCGGAACGAGCTGTTCTTCCTGTTGAATAAAGTGTCATATTAACAAGTTTCCCGTCATTCTAAAATCCTCATTTCACTCGCGCGTCTGTGAAGTGAAGCAGGACAACGTCCCACCAGTGCTGGTTTTGGATTCTCATCCACAGACGACTGGTTTTGGCCGCTGGGAGGGGCATTTTCACTGCGTGATCAATAAGCAGCACGGCAAAATGGTTAATATGCTCTAAATTATGACCAGAGACGAATTAATATTACGTCTGTTGTTCAAAACAAATAAAGAACCAATAGAGGAGAATATTTATGCGCGAAAAACGGGAAACTCTGCGCATGTCAAAACATCAGATCCGATTTGAAACTTGTGACATATAAACGCGCACATCAACCCGATTACTTTATTTATCATTCATGTAAACACCATGTTCGGATTCATCAATCGTATTGATTTCATTCCGATTATGTCCATGTAAACGTAGCTAGTGTCTGTTGAGGAGCATCATCATAAAGTGTTTGCAGATATTAAGCAGACACTACTAATACTCACATGACCTCTAGTTGACCGGTGGCCACACAGTTACTCATAGTTGTCTAAAGTAGACTATTGAAATAAGGTGTTACCCTTGATATTATCCATGGGAAGAATTGGGATTGGATTGTGGAAAAGTGGGTGTTAGAAACCCGAATCGATCCAGACTGGGTGTGATTTCTTTATAATGATGACAATGATAATGCTGTAATAGTAGGGCTAACCCTAATAGTCCACTAACTGTCAGTCGACTAGAAGTCAACATTTTATTAGTCGGTTAGTTGCAGAAAAAAAAATCCACAGGAAGTGGCGAAATCACACAGGCTGTGACGGACAGATCATTGACGGCAGGAAATCCAAACATTCGCCATTCATTTATAGACCTCAAATATGGCTTATCACTTGAAACATGTTAATAGTAGCAACTTTACGAGTTAATGTCAACCTAGACAAATGTGCGCTATTAATAGGGCATGTTCAAGTGTGTGTGTGGAGAGAGCTCTTACTGCATGACATACAGGCGCATCACTGCATTAACTTTAAATACTCCATCGTTCTCGATCATACAAATAAGAGTAATGCAAACTGTAAAGGGTCTACTTTTATTTCTGTAAACTCACAATAACAACAAACATTGTGTTCTGTAAAATAATGAAAGCAAACAGGAAGTGTTTTCTGCCGTCTCTGTCTCAGTCAGAACTGGAGAAACTCAGCGTATACTTCAGACATGAGAAATATATCTATAGAAAGCTTGAAATGTCTGCATTTGAATGAACAGATTTAAATGGAAAATAGATATTCTCAGATTATGTAATCCGTATGAAATGTGCATATAGGTGGAGATGACGAGTCAGCATCGTGACTTAATCTCTGCAGCCAAAAACACAGAAAACATTACCAATAAATTATTAAAATGTTTAAACAGTCTCTTTCTGTTTTTTCACGATACACTCATAATCATTACATTTGCCTGTGTGCCGTGGCTTTATGTGTGCGTCTGAGCACTGATTAGGCCAGACGTGTTTTATATAGGCAATTAAAGGCACGTTATTATGATTTATGGCTTGGTAATATATAATATTAAAATATATATTAATATATATATATATATATAAACACGTGATTAGTCGACTAATGGATTAAATTAACGACTATTAGTCGACTAGAACAATCTGTAGTCGAGGGCAGCCCTACATAATAGAAATAATAATTTATATATAGAAATTTGGGTAACAAATTTAAAATAAGGTTCTGTTAGTTAACATGAATGGGCAATGAAAAACGCTTCTACAGCATTTATTAATTTTATCTAATGTTAATTTTAGCATTCACTAATACATTATTCAAACCAGAAGTTGTATCTGATAATATTATTGAACAGACCTGAGCTGACATGAACACACACAGCTGGACTCTTACTGCAACATGTGTTGCTTATTGTCAGTTAATGCACTAACTTACTTCTGAAGTGTGTTTATATTGTAACCAGAATGTGCTGACGTGGAGTGTGTCTGTGTGTCCGGTTGTTTGTGTGTCCGTCTGTTTGTCTCTTTGTGTGTTTGTGTGCAGGTCTTTGCTCTGATCTGTGATGCGGAGAATCCTCAGGTCTTCAGCATGGAGTTTATCCGCGGTCAGATCCGGAAGTACTGCTCCACTGACAGGTGTGTGTGTGAGTCTGTGTGTGTGCGCGTGTGTGTGAGTCTGTGTGTGTGCGCGTGTGTGAGTCTGTGTGTGTGCGCGTGTGTGTGTGTGTGCGCGTGTTTGTGTGTGCAGGGGCTCACTGCTTTGCTCTCCTCTCCTGATGTCAGCGTGTGTTTGACGCGTGTGTGTTTGACGCGTGTGTGTGTGTGCGCGCGTGCGTGTGTGTGCACGTGCATGTGTGTGCGTGTGCGTGTTTGTTTGTGTTTGTGTGTGCAGGGACTCACTGCTTTGCTCTCCTCTCCTGATGTCAGCGTGTGTTTGACGTGCATGTGCATGTGTGTGCATGTGTGTGCATGTGTGTGCATGTGTGTGCTTGTGTGTGCTTGTGCGTGCGCTTGTGTGTGTGTGTGTGCAGGGACTCTCTGCTCTCCTGATGTCAGCGTGTGTTTGACTAGTGTGTGTGTGTGTGTGCAGGGACTCTCTGCTGGCGAGTCTGCTGGACAGCGTGCGGGCGTCTGGGAACAGGGATGTGTGTGTGAAGATGGCGAGCTCGCGTCGGGGGCAGCGCTGGGGTCTGATCAGCACTCCTGTGGACGAGGAGGTGGAGAGTCTTCACCTCAGATTCCTCGCCGCGCCGCCCAGTATGACACACACACACACACACACACACACACATGCACATGCACACACTCTCATCGTTCAGTGTCTAAAAAAAAAAGAAGTGTTTTACAAGATCTGAAGAGAATTTTGCTTTGTGATTTAGTGCACAAACCTCATGCTGTCATCTGCTTTAGTGCTGTTAACAGCAGGAGGGCTGAACATTGATATTTATCTTCTAACTGTTAATGTGTGTGTGCATGTATACAGAATATGTGTATTTATACTCATAGTCGTTTAAACGTTTGAGGTCAGTATCAGTAAGAGGGTTGTTTAAATAAAGAAATTAATACTTTAATTCAGCAAGGACGTGACAGTAAAGACATTTATAATGTCACAAAGATTCTGTTTCAAATAAATGCTGTTCTTTTGAACTTTCAATTCATCAAAGAATCCTGAAGAATAAAATGTATCAGTTTCCACAATAATATATAGCAGCACAACTATTTTCAACACTGATAATAATCATAAATGTTTCTTGAGCATCAAATCATCATATTAGAGTGATTTCTGAAGGATCATGTGACACTGAAGACTGGAGTAATGATGCTGAACATTCAGCTTTGATCACAGGAATAAATTCACAACAGTGAAACAGTTTTTTTAAATTGGAATAATATTTCACTGTTTTTACTGTATTTTTTATCAAATAAACACAGCCTTGGTGACAGAATAGACTCTTTCAGAAACATTACCGACACCAAAAGCGGCAGATATGATAAAAAGGAGAATTAAAACACATTTAAAACTAAAGTAAATAAATGTTTAAAAAGTAAAGAATCAAATTAATAAAATAAAAATAATAATTCCAACTGCCATCATTGTTTTTTCATTTTAGATCTGAAACGCATTCACTTTGAATAATTTTATTCAATTCACATTTATTTGTATTGCGCTTTTCCAAACATCGTTACAAAGCAGCTTTACAGAAAATGCATGAGTCCACATTACAGTTTAGAGTGATCTGTAATCAGAGGTGACTGTCTAAGTTATGTATTTCAGAAATGTATATATACAAAATCACAGTTAGCTAAAAATGTATATAATAACTAATGTTTTTTTGTTCTTTATTCTAGATGGCAATTTTGCGGATGCCGTGTTCAGATTCAACGCCAACATCTCGTACAGTGGTGTGTTGCACGCCGTCACTCAGGACGTGAGTGTGTTCCCACGGCTCTCTCTGTGTGTGTGTGTGTGTGTTAACTGGGTTTCAGTGTGACCCGTCCTTCTGCTCTGTGTGTTATAGGGTCTTTTCTCAGAGAATAAAGAGAAGCTGATCAGCAATGCGGTGCTGGCTCTGCTGTCTCAGGACGTGGATCTGCCCGGGCCGAACGTGGAGCTGGAGGCCCAGTTTCAGGCCATCAGGAGACTCGTGGCGTCCAAAGCCGGTTTCCAGGCCTTCACACAGCTCCCGAAGTACGGCTCGTCCCACACCTCTGCTGCAGAGATGCACAAACACAAACTATCTGCATTCACACACCAGATCAATCCGTTTATATCGCATTTAAATGCTTGAGATTAATGCAGTGTTGAGCTGAGACTGTGATACTCGTGTGTTTAGTCGGATCGACTCCTGCTTGATTATTCACCGTATCCTCTCGGTTCACACTCACGTTGCCCTTCTCTGTATCTGCACATGTTTGTCTGGGTTGTAATGAAACCCCTCTGTTGTCTTAAGGTCTGGTCCCATGGGTGGACTCGAACCTGCAATGTAAATATTATCCATATATCTCAGTGTACCCTTTCTTTCTCTCATCCGCCCATCTGTCTCTCCATCGGCCTTCCTATCTGAAACCATTTTAAGGAAATCTTCATTTGTCTTGCTGTTTTACATTTCCCCTTTTTTAAACGCTTTACACCTGCTTTCTCTCTTTCTCTTAACTGTCATAAAACTGTCATAAATCATTTTATTGTGTTTCTCTGGGTCACTGAGATGTATGAATCGACTAGTTGTGTTCCTGTCCTCTATTTATACATCTACAATTCATTCAGTATTTGTTTAGAACCATGCAAATATTGAATGGACTACCAGAAATCTCTCTCTCTCTCTCTCTCTCTCTCTCTCTCTCTCTCCACTATATTGTCAAAAGTATTCCAAATCATTGAATTCAGGTGTTCCAATCACTTCCATGGAGGAAAGTGTGGGATGCAGTGGCGTAAAGCGTGGGATGCAGTGGCGTAAAGCGTGGAATGCAGTGGCGTAAAGCGTGGGATGCAGTGGCGTAAAGCGTGGGATGCAGTGGCGTAAAGCGTGGGATGCAGTGGCGTAAAGCGTGGGATGCAGTGGCGTAAAGCGTGGGATGCAGTGGCGTAAAGCGTGGGGTGCAGTGGAGTAAAGCGTGGGACGCAGTGGAGTAAAGCGTGGGATGCAGTGGCGTAAAGCGTGGGATGCAGTGGAGTAAAGCGTGGGACGCAGTGGCGGAAAGCGTGGGACGCAGTGGAGTAAAGCGTGGGATGCAGTGGCGTAAAGCGTGGGGTGCAGTGGCGTAAAGCGTGGGACGCAGTGGCGTAAAGCGTGGGACGCAGTGGCGTAAAGCGTGAGACGCAGTGGAGTAAAGCGTGGGACGCAGTGGCGTAAAGCGTGGGACGCAGTGGCGTAAAGCGTGGGGTGCAGTGGCGTAAAGCGTGGGGTGCAGTGGAGTAAAGCGTGGGGTGCAGTGGAGTAAAGCGTGGGGTGCAGTGGAGTAAAGCGTGGGGTGCAGTGGAGTAAAGCGTGGGGTGCAGTGGAGTAAAGCGTGGGGTGCAGTGGAGTAAAGCGTGGGGTGCAGTGGCGTAAAGCGTGGGGTGCAGTGGCGTAAAGCGTGGGGTGCAGTGGAGTAGAGTGTGGGGTGCAGTGGCGTAAAGCGTGGGGTGCAGTGGCGTAAAGCGTGGGATGCAGTGGAGTAAAGCGTGGGGTGCAGTGGAGTAAAGCGTGGGATGCAGTGGCGTAAAGCGTGGGATGCAGTGGCGTAAAGCGTGGGATGCAGTGGAGTAAAGTGTGGGACGCAGTGGCGTAAAGCGTGGGATGCAGTGGCGTAAAGCGTGGGATGCAGTGGCGTAAAGCGTGGGACGCAGTGGCGTAAAGCGTGGGACGCAGTGGCGTAAAGCGTGGGACGCAGTGGCGTAAAGCGTGGGACGCAGTGGCGTAAAGCGTGGGATGCAGTGGCGTAAAGCGTGGGATGCAGTGGAGTAGAGTGTGGGGTGCAGTGGCGTAAAGCGTGGGACGCAGTGGCGTAAAGCGTGGGACGCAGTGGCGTAAAGCGTGGGACGCAGTGGAGTAAAGCGTGGGGTGCAGTGGAGTAAAGCGTGGGATGCAGTGGCGTAAAGCGTGGGGTGCAGTGGCGTAAAGCGTGGGATGCAGTGGCGTAAAGCGTGGGGTGCAGTGGCGTAAAGTGTGGGGTGCAGTGGCGTAAAGCGTGGGGTGCAGTGGCGTAAAGCGTGGGATGCAGTGGCGTAAAGCGTGGGGTGCAGTGGCGTAAAGTGTGGGGTGCAGTGGCGTAAAGCGTGGGACGCAGTGGCGTAAAGCGTGGGGTGCAGTGGCGTAAAGCGTGGGGTGCAGTGGCGTAAAGCGTGGGGTGCAGTGGCGTAAAGCGTGGGACGCAGTGGCGTAAAGCGTGGGACGCAGTGGCGTAAAGCGTGGGGTGCAGTGGCGTAAAGCGTGGGGTGCAGTGGCGTAAAGCGTGGGGTGCAGTGGCGTAAAGCGTGGGACGCAGTGGAGTAAAGCGTGGGATGCAGTGGCGTAAAGCGTGGGGTGCAGTGGCGTAAAGCGTGGGATGCAGTGGCGTAAAGCGTGGGGTGCAGTGGAGTAAAGTGTGGGGTGCAGTGGCGTAAAGCGTGGGGTGCAGTGGCGTAAAGCGTGGGATGCAGTGGCGTAAAGCGTGGGGTGCAGTGGCGTAAAGTGTGGGGTGCAGTGGCGTAAAGCGTGGGACGCAGTGGCGTAAAGCGTGGGGTGCAGTGGCGTAAAGCGTGGGGTGCAGTGGCGTAAAGCGTGGGGTGCAGTGGCGTAAAGCGTGGGACGCAGTGGCGTAAAGCGTGGGACGCAGTGGCGTAAAGCGTGGGACGCAGTGGAGTAAAGCGTGGGGTGCAGTGGAGTAAAGCGTGGGGAGCAGTGGCGTAAAGCGTGGGATGCAGTGGAGTAAAGTGTGGGGTGCAGTGGAGTAAAGTGTGGGGTGCAGTGGAGTAAAGCGTGGGGTGCAGTGGAGTAAAGTGTGGGGTGCAGTGGAGTAAAGCGTGGGGTGCAGTGGAGTAAAGCGTGGGATGTAGTGGCGTAAAGCGTGGGATGCAGTGGAGTAAAGTGTGGGGTGCAGTGGAGTAAAGCGTGGGGTGCAGTGGAGTAAAGCGTGGGGTGCAGTGGAGTAAAGTGTGGGGTGCAGTGGAGTAAAGTGTGGGGTGCAGTGGCGTAAAGCGTGGGATGCAGTGGCGTAAAGCGTGGGACGCAGTGGAGTAAAGCGTGGGATGCAGTGGTGTAAAGAGTGGGGTGCAGTGGAGTAAAGCGTGGGGTGCAGTGGAGTAAAGCGTGGGATGCAGTGGAGTAAAGCGTGGGGTGCAGTGGAGTAAAGCGTGGGGTGCAGTGGAGTAAAGTGTGGGGTGCAGTGGAGTAAAGTGTGGGGTGCAGTGGAGTAAAGCGTGGGGTGCAGTGGAGTAAAGTGTGGGGTGCAGTGGAGTAAAGCGTGGGATGCAGTGGAGTAAAGCGTGGGGTGCAGTGGAGTAAAGCGTGGGGTGCAGTGGAGTAAAGTGTGGGGTGCAGTGGAGTAAAGCGTGGGGTACAGTGGAGTAAAGTGTGGGGTGCAGTGGAGTAAAGTGTGGGGTGCAGTGGAGTAAAGCGTGGGGTGCAGTGGAGTAAAGTGTGGGGTGCAGTGGAGTAAAGCGTGGGATGCAGTGGCGTAAAGCGTGGGATGCAGTGGCGTAAAGCGTGGGACGCAGTGGAGTAAAGCGTGGGGTGCAGTGGCATAAAGCGTGGGACGCAGTGGCGTAAAGCGTGGGGTGCAGTGGAGTAAAGCGTGGGGTGCAGTGGAGTAGAGTGTGGGGTGCAGTGGAGTAAAGTGTGGGGTGCAGTGGAGTAAAGCGTGGGGTGCAGTGGAGTAAAGTGTGGGATGCAGTGGAGTAAAGCGTGGGATGCAGTGGAGTAAAGCGTGGGATGCAGTGGCGTAAAGCGTGGGATGCAGCGGCGTAAAGCGTGGGGTGCAGTGGAGTAAAGCGTGGGGTGCAGTGGAGTAAAGCGTGGGGTGCAGTGGTGTAAAGCGTGGGATGCAGTGGCGTAAAGCGTGGGATGCAGCGGCGTAAAGCGTGGGATGCAGTGGCGTAAAGCGTGGGGTGCAGTGGAGTAAAGTGTGGGGTGCAGTGGCGTAAAGCGTGGGATGCAGTGGCGTAACGCGTGGGATGCAGTGGAGTAAAGTGTGGGGTGCAGTGGAGTAAAGTGTGGGATGCAGTGGCGTAAAGCGTGGGATGCAGTGGCGTAAAGCGTGGGATGCAGTGGCGTAAAGCGTGGGGTGCAGTGGAGTAAAGTGTGGGGTGCAGTGGCGTAAAGCGTGGGGTGCAGTGGAGTAAAGTGTGGGGTGCAGTGGAGTAAAGTGTGGGGTGCAGTGGAGTAAAGTGTGGGGTGCAGTGGAGTAAAGCGTGGGATGCAGTGGAGTAAAGTGTGGGGTGCAGTGGAGTAAAGTGTGGGGTGCAGTGGAGTAAAGTGTGGGGTGCAGTGGCGTAAAGCGTGGGATGCAGTGGCGTAACGCGTGGGGTGCAGTGGAGTAAAGTGTGGGGTGCAGTGGAGTAAAGTGTGGGGTGCAGTGGAGTAAAGCGTGGGATGCAGTGGAGTAAAGTGTGGGGTGCAGTGGAGTAAAGTGTGGGGTGCAGTGGTGTAAAGCGTGGGGTGCAGTGGAGTAAAGTGTGGGGTGCAGTGGAGTAAAGTGTGGGGTGCAGTGGAGTAAAGCGTGGGATGCAGTGGAGTAAAGTGTGGGGTGCAGTGGAGTAAAGCGTGGGATGCAGTGGCGTAAAGCGTGGGGTGCAGTGGAGTAAAGTGTGGGGTGCAGTGGCGTAAAGCGTGGGGTGCAGTGGAGTAAAGCGTGGGATGCAGTGGCGTAAAGCGTGGGGTGCAGTGGAGTAAAGTGTGGGGTGCAGTGGAGTAAAGTGTGGGGTGCAGTGGCGTAAAGCGTGGGGTGCAGTGGAGTAAAGTGTGGGGTGCAGTGGAGTAAAGTGTGGGGTGCAGTGGAGTAAAGTGTGGGGTGCAGTGGAGTAAAGCGTGGGATGCAGTGGAGTAAAGTGTGGGGTGCAGTGGAGTAAAGTGTGGGGTGCAGTGGTGTAAAGCGTGGGGTGCAGTGGAGTAAAGTGTGGGGTGCAGTGGAGTAAAGTGTGGGGTGCAGTGGAGTAAAGCGTGGGATGCAGTGGAGTAAAGTGTGGGGTGCAGTGGAGTAAAGTGTGGGGTGCAGTGGAGTAAAGTGTGGGGTGCAGTGGAGTAAAGCGTGGGATGCAGTGGAGTAAAGTGTGGGGTGCAGTGGAGTAAAGCGTGGGATGCAGTGGAGTAAAGTGTGGGGTGCAGTGGAGTAAAGTGTGGGGTGCAGTGGAGTAAAGTGTGGGGTGCAGTGGGGTAAAGCGTGGGATGCAGTGGGGTAAAGCGTGGGATGCAGTGGAGTAAAGTGTGGGGTGCAGTGGAGTAAAGTGTGGGGTGCAGTGGAGTAAAGTGTGGGGTGCAGTGGAGTAAAGTGTGGGGTGCAGTGGAGTAAAGTGTGGGGTGCAGTGGTGTAAAGCATGGGATGCAGTGGCGTAAAGCGTGGGATGCAGTGGCGTAAAGCGTGGGATGCAGTGGAGACGTGTTCTCTGGAGTGACAAATCACGCTTCTCTGTCTGCCAATCCGATGGACGAGTCAGGAGAACACCACTTGCCTGACTGTATTTTGCCTAGTGTAAAATTTGGTGGAGGGGGGATTATGGTGTGGGATTGTTTTTCAGGGCTTTTCCCCTTAGTTCCAGTGAAAGGAACTCTTAATGCTTCAGCATTCCAAGACATTTTGGACAATTTCATGCTCCACCTTGTGGGAAGAGTTTGTGGATGTTCCTGTTCCAGCATGACTGCGCTCCAGTGCACAATGCAGGTCCATAAAGACATGGATGAGAAGTTTGGTGTGGAGGAACTGGACTGCCCAGTACAGAGTCCTGACCTCAACCCGATAGAACAGCTTTGGGATGAACTAGAGCGAGACTGAGAGCTTCTTGTCCAACATCAGTGCCGGACCTCACTAATGCGCTTCTAGAAGAATGGTCAAAAATTCCCATAAACACACTCCTAAACCTTGTGGAAAGCCTTCCCAGAAGAGTTGAAGCTGTTATAGCTGCAAAGGGTGGAGCAACTCCTAATCAAACACTACAGATCAGGAATGGGATGTCATTAAATTTTGTATTGTATTGATTTATTTGACCATTTTGTTTAAAATACGATACATCTTTGCATTATACATTAAAAGAAACAAAACAAAGTCAGGATAACACAATAAAGCCCTAGGGCTTATTTCCACTGAGGTCCTGAGGAAGGGGGGACAGAGCAAGTGGCAATAAATCAAGCATCAATCATCACATCCATATAAACACCAAATAAAAACCGTCAAGACAAAACTGTAAAATATTGTCATACTAAAATTGGCATCTGAGCCATTTTTTCAGTGGCAGCTTAAAACCTACTAAACTTCTGGTCATCTTTAAATTTCCTGGCAACCTGTTCCACAAGCTTGTTGCTACAAACAAGAAGGACTCTTAAATTACTCTTAACTCTTGGAGGTACAAAGTCAGTAGAACTGCCTCTGGTAGAGTAGCTGTGAACATCTCTCACTCTATTAAAATAATTATTCAAATATTTGGGCACAGCCCCATGCACAGGTGAATCTCAGAGACTCGATCTTCTACTTTTAACCCCCCAATAGTCTCAAAATGAGAAATATCAAGATGAGTTCTCATGGGGAGGTTCAAAAGTTCATGTGCATGTTAAGGCAGACGTCCCAAAACTTTTGGCAATATAGTGTTTCTATCTATCCACCTATCTATCTTCATTTATTTATTTTTCTGGGCCATATATAATGCTATAAATATAATATATATTATAAAAATGCGAGTAACACTTTTTTTGTCTTTTTTGTCAATTGCTTGATGTTTGTGTTGCAGGTTTAGAGAGAAATTGGGAGTAAAAACCGTAAAAGCGCTGAAGAGGAACAACAACAGTGTGACGCACGCCGCCATAGACATGCTGTGTGCTCTGATGTGTGTAAGTATGATGATGAAAGCGTGACAGATTGACATTAATGCGCAGATCCTGACGTGACGTGTGTTTCTGCAGCCGATGCACGATGATTACGACCTGCGGCAGGAGCAGCTGAATAAAGCCTCTCTGCTCTCCTCAAAGAAGTTCCTGGAAAACCTACTGGAGAAATTTATCAGTAATGTGGTGCGTCACGTGTGTGTGTGTGTGTGTGTGTGTGTGTGTGTGTGTGTGTGTGTGAGAGTGTGGGTGTGTGTGAGCTGAATAAAGCCTCTCTGCTCTCCTCAAAGAAGTTCCTGGAGAACCTACTGGAGAAATTTATCAGTAATGTGGTGCGTCACGTGTGTGTGTGTGTGTGTGGGTGTGTGTGAGCTGAATAAAGCCTCTCTGCTCTCCTCAAAGAAGTTCCTGGAGAACCTGCTGGAGAAGTTCATGAGCAATGTGGTGTGTCGTGTGTGTGTGTGTGAGACAGAGAGTGAGACAGAGAGTGAGACAGAGAGTGAGACAGAGAGTGAGACAGAGAGTGAGACAGAGAGTGAGACAGAGAGTGAGACAGAGAGTGAGACAGAGAGTGAGACAGAGAGTGAGACAGAGAGTGAGACAGAGAGTGAGACAGAGAGTGAGACAGAGAGTGGAGTGGTGAGTGAGTGAGCGCTTGACTCAGTGTGTGTGTCTCTGAGTGCTTGACTCAGTGTGTGTGTCTCTGAGTGCTTGACTCAGTGTGTGTGTGTGTGTGTGTGTCTCTGAGTGCTTGACTCAGTGTGTGTGTGTCTCTGAGTGCTTGACTCAGTGTGTGTGTGTCTCTGAGTGCTTGACTCAGTGTGTGTGTGTCTCTGAGTGCTTGACTCAGTGTGTGTGTGTGTGTGTGTCTCTGAGTGCTTGACTCAGTGTGTGTGTGTCTCCTCAGGATCAGGGCACCGGGGCGTTAGTGATCAGCTCTCTGCTGGACTTCCTGACCTTTGCCCTCTGCGCGCCATACAGCGAGACCACGGAGGGCCAGCAGTTCGACATGTTGCTGGAGATGGCGGCGTCACACGGGCGCACGCTCTTCAAGCTCTTCCAGGTCTGGAGCTGCAGCTTTCATACACACTGCTGTCTCTACGGCGTTCAGTGTTCAGAAGATGTGTTGATGTGTCTGAAAGAGTCTCTTCTGCTCAAAGCTGCGTTTATTTGATCAAAAATACAGTAAAAACTGAAATATTATTATAATGTAAATCAGCTGTTTTCTATGTGAATATATAGTAAAGTGTATATAGTTATAGTATATAGTATATAGTTCCTGTGATCAAAGCTGAATTTTCAGCATCATTACTCCAGTCTTCAGTGTCACATGATCCTTCAGAAATCACTCTAATATGATGATTTGATGCTCAAGAAATATTTATGATTATTATCAATGTTGAAAATAGTTGTGCTGCTATATATTATTGTGGAAACTGATACATATTATTCTTCAGGATTCTTTGATGAATTGAAAGTTCAAAAGAACAGCATTTATTTGAAATATATATTTTTTGTACCATTATAAATGTCTTTATTTCTATTTTTGGTCTATTTAATGCATCCTTGATGTGTATATTTGCGTCTCTCCACAGCATCCCTCCATGGCCATCGTGAAAGGAGCCGGCCTGATCATGAAGGCCATCATTGAGGTGAGACCTGCAGTTCCTGCCGCGTGTTTGTCTGTGTTCCCTATAAGTCTATTAAACTGTGTGTGTGTCAGGAAGGAGATAAGGAGATCGCCACTAAGATGCAGGATCTGGCCCTGAGCGAAGGAGCTTTACCCAGACACCTCCACACCTCCTTGTTCACCATCAGCGCTGACCAGCGGATGCTCACCAACAGGTCAGGCTCATCACGGTCCACTACAGGACATCACAGTTACACTGCAGGACATCACAGTTACACTGCAGGACATCTCAGTTACACTGCAGGACATCACAGTTACACTGCAGGACATCTCAGTTACACTGCAGGACATCACTGACCTCTTACACTGCAGGACATCTCAGTTACACTGCAGGACATCTCAGTTACACTGCAGGACATCACTGACCTCTTAGGGCCTGCTCACATATCGCGTCTTTTGCGCGCGCAAGTTCGTTATTTCAAATGTAGCCGCGCGGTATGCGCGCTCATAATGGAAGCGACGCGGTCGCGGTGCGACGCGCTCGTTTTTTCCAAGCGCGTCCGCGCCGCATCGAGATAAAAACATCTCAACTTTTCAGAATGCCGCAAGCGCACCGCAGGTCACGTGACAAGAACCAAGCTTAGCAACGACAGACGCCTCCGAAGCGCAACCACCTCGAGCGCTTTGGAAAAAGGAGAACGCGGCGCGCCTAGCGTTTTCGACGCGTTTTTATGCGCGATATGTGAGCGCCGCCTTACACTGCAGGACATCACTGACCTCTTACACTGCAGGACATCACAGACCTCTTACACTGCAGGACATCACAGTTACACTGCAGGACATCACTGACCTCTTACACTGCAGGACATCACAGACCTCTTACACTGCAGGACATCACAGACCTCTTACACTGCAGGACATCTCAGTTACACTGCAGGACATCACTGACCTCTTACACTGCAGGACATCACAGTTACACTGCAGGACATCACTGACCTCTTACACTGCAGGACATCACAGTTACACTGCAGGACATCACAGTTACACTGCAGGACATCACAGTTACACTGCAGGACATCTCAGTTACACTGCAGGACATCTCAGTTACACTGCAGGACATCACAGTTACACTGCAGGACATCACTGACCTCTTACACTGCAGGACATCACAGTTACACTGCAGGACATCTCAGTTACACTGCAGGACATCACAGTTACACTGCAGGACATCACAGTTACACTGCAGGACATCACAGTTACACTGCAGGACATCACAGACCTCTTACACTGCAGGACATCACAGTTACACTGCAGGACATCTCAGTTACACTGCAGGACATCACAGTTACACTGCAGGACATCACAGTTACACTGCAGGACATCTCAGTTACACTGCAGGACATCACAGTTACACTGCAGGACATCTCAGTTACACTGCAGGACATCACAGTTACACTGCAGGACATCACAGTTACACTGCAGGACATCACAGTTACACTGCAGGACATCACTGACCTCTTACACTGCAGGACATCTCAGTTACACTGCAGGACATCACAGTTACACTGCAGGACATCACTGACCTCTTACACTGCAGGACATCACAGTTACACTGCAGGACATCACAGTTACACTGCAGGACATCACTGACCTCTTACACTGCTGGACATCACAGTTACACTGCAGGACATCACAGTTACACTGCAGGACATCACTGACCTCTTACACTGCAGGACATCACTGACCTCTTACACTGCAGGACATCACAGTTACACTGCAGGACATCACTGACCTCTTACACTGCAGGACATCACAGTTACACTGCAGGACATCACAGTTACACTGCAGGACATCACAGTTACACTGCAGGACATCACTGACCTCTTACACTGCTGGACATCACTGACCTCTTACACTGCAGGACATCACTGACCTCTTACACTGCAGGACATCACAGTTACACTGCAGGACATCACTGACCTCTTACACTGCAGGACATCACTGACCTCTTACACTGCAGGACATCACAGTTACACTGCAGGACATCACTGACCTCTTACACTGCAGGACATCTCAGTTACACTGCAGGACATCACAGTTACACTGCAGGACATCACAGTTACACTGCAGGACATCACAGTTACACTGCAGGACATCTCAGTTACACTGCAGGACATCTCAGTTACACTGCAGGACATCACTGACCTCTTACACTGCAGGACATCTCAGTTACACTGCAGGACATCACAGTTACACTGCAGGACATCACTGACCTCTTACACTGCAGGACATCACAGTTACACTGCAGGACATCACTGACCTCTTACACTGCAGGACATCACAGTTACACTGCAGGACATCACAGTTACACTGCAGGACATCACAGTTACACTGCAGGACATCACAGTTACACTGCAGGACATCACAGTTACACTGCAGGACATCACTGACCTCTTACACTGCTGGACATCACTGACCTCTTACACTGCTGGACATCACTGACCTCTTACACTGCAGGACATCACTGACCTCTTACACTGCAGGACATCACAGTTACACTGCAGGACATCACAGTTACACTGCAGGACATCACAGTTACACTGCAGGACATCACTGACCTCTTACACTGCTGGACATCACTGACCTCTTACACTGCAGGACATCACTGACCTCTTACACTGCAGGACATCACAGTTACACTGCAGGACATCACTGACCTCTTACACTGCAGGACATCACTGACCTCTTACACTGCAGGACATCACAGTTACACTGCAGGACATCACTGACCTCTTACACTGCAGGACATCTCAGTTACACTGCAGGACATCACAGTTACACTGCAGGACATCTCAGTTACACTGCAGGACATCTCAGTTACACTGCAGGACATCTCAGTTACACTGCAGGACATCTCAGTTACACTGCAGGACATCTCAGTTACACTGCAGGACATCACTGACCTCTTACACTGCAGGACATCTCAGTTACACTGCAGGACATCACAGTTACACTGCAGGACATCACTGACCTCTTACACTGCAGGACATCTCAGTTACACTGCAGGACATCACAGTTACACTGCAGGACATCACTGACCTCTTACACTGCAGGACATCACTGACCTCTTACACTGCAGGACATCTCAGTTACACTGCAGGACATCACAGTTACACTGCAGGACATCACTGACCTCTTACACTGCAGGACATCACAGTTACACTGCAGGACATCACAGTTACACTGCAGGACATCACTGACCTCTTACACTGCAGGACATCACTGACCTCTTACACTGCTGGACATCACTGACCTCTTACACTGCAGGACATCACAGTTACACTGCAGGACATCACAGTTACACTGCAGGACATCACAGACCTCTTACACTGCAGGACATCACAGTTACACTGCAGGACATCACAGTTACACTGCAGGACATCACTGACCTCTTACACTGCAGGACATCACAGTTACACTGCAGGACATCACTGACCTCTTACACTGCAGGACATCACAGTTACACTGCAGGACATCACAGTTACACTGCAGGACATCACAGTTACACTGCAGGACATCACAGTTACACTGCAGGACATCACAGTTACACTGCAGGACATCACAGTTACACTGCAGGACATCTCAGTTACACTGCAGGACATCACAGTTACACTGCAGGACATCTCAGTTACACTGCAGGACATCTCAGTTACACTGCAGGACATCTCAGTTACACTGCAGGACATCACAGTTACACTGCAGGACATCTCAGTTACACTGCAGGACATCACAGTTACACTGCAGGACATCTCAGTTACACTGCAGGACATCTCAGTTACACTGCAGGACATCTCAGTTACACTGCAGGACATCACAGTTACACTGCAGGACATCTCAGTTACACTGCAGGACATCTCAGTTACACTGCAGGACATCACAGTTACACTGCAGGACATCTCAGTTACACTGCAGGACATCTCAGTTACACTGCAGGACATCTCAGTTACACTGCAGGACATCTCAGTTACACTGCAGGACATCACAGTTACACTGCAGGACATCTCAGTTACACTGCAGGACATCACAGTTACACTGCAGGACATCTCAGTTACACTGCAGGACATCACAGTTACACTGCAGGACATCTCAGTTACACTGCAGGACATCTCAGTTACACTGCAGGACATCTCAGTTACACTGCAGGACATCTCAGTTACACTGCAGGACATCACTGACCTCTTACACTGATAATCCCCTTTCTCTCACAGACAGCTGAGTCGACATCTGGTGGGCTTGTGGACGGCAGAAAACCCCATTGCCTTGAACCTCCTGAAGAGGATTCTGGTGAGCCGGACGAGTGGTCTACTAGGGCTGTCAAATAAAAATGTGAATTTCGATCATTCGTCGATTTAAAAAAAAAAAACCTGCATATTCGAATGCAAAAACCGTGCATTCAAATTGTTGGTGTGTCGAGAGCTGCGCGAGACATGATGATGACTTCACTGGCGCGGTGTGTTTCTGTTAGCTTATCCAGTACAGCGCGGCTGCATTGCTAATGTGAAAAATGGCGGGAAAAGGTTCTTCCTGCTGACAAAACCCAAAAATGGTGCAACGACACACTTGACCAAACCATCAGTCAGAGCTAAGTGTGTGTGTGTGTGTGTGTGTGTGTGTGTGTGTGTGTGTGTGTGTGTGTTTCATCAGCTGAAACACTGTCAACAGAATGTGAAAGCGCTCAGCACTCGCTCAGATCAAGAGCGTCTGGTGTTTTTGATGAATATGTAGAGAGTAGAAGTGAGTGTTTCTGAATGGCAGTTTGCTGTTGTGTGTTCATGTAGTTCATTACGCTGTGTGTTAAATAAGGGTGTCACGATTCTCCAAATCCTCGATTCGATTACATTTTCGATTCTAAAGTCACGGTTCGATTCGATTCTCGATTTAAAAAAAAAAAAAAAAAAATTGAAAGCACAAGCTATGCCATTTTTAGACTTTTATGCAATATAATAATATCTGACCTTTGTTCGCAATGTACCACACACTACATTGTCAAATTTAAAAAGTTTATTAACAACATAATGTAACAATAACTTATATCTTAAGTCAATTGGAAACTTAAACAATATAACCTATTACCTACTATAGTCCCGGGGCTCCCTGGACTCCTCAGAGCAGTCACAGGCGAATAGCACGGCGTTTTAAATTGGGTTCCCACAGCGTTTGCATCGCAGTACGAGAGAACGTTCTCGTGAGGGAACGTACTTGGTTACTTGCGTAACCTCGGTTCCCTTAGAGATAAGGGAACGAGTACTGCGTTGCCTTGCCGTGCTATTTCGCTCATATCAGGTACTTCGCTTGAGTCGATTTAAACCTAAAGTCCTTTGGCGAGTTTTCTCTGAATGTATACACTTCAGCCGCGTCCAAATTGGCGCGCTCGAGGTTGGCAGGGCGCCAGGCGCTCCCGTTGGACCGCACGCCTCTGCTAACTCGCCATAGGTTCGTGCAGTTGCCGCAGCACAGGCAAACAGCTCGCTCAGACGAGCTATGATGCTCTCGCTGTGCAGCTGCAATGCGTTTTAAAATAAAGGCTTCAATATTCTTGAGAAAAGGAGTTTTACCTATTACAGGCAAGCCGAGCTGACGTGACATATGGGGCGTGGCAGCATCGACGATTCCATTTTTTGATTCGATGATCGAGATTGAGCATTAATTTCGATCGATTTCGATTTAAAATCGAAATCGTGACACCCTTAGTGTTAAAGTGTGTTTTTGCACTATTGTAACAATTTTCCCTGCATGCACATTAAGGAAATTATATTTTATTTAAGAACAATTGTTTCAAAAGTTAATGCACTTTAAAAAGTGAATGTCATTTCATTTCAATAAAAGATGCAATGCTTTGGTTTATATTTGCTTATTGCGCTCGCTTGCGCCCTCTTGTGGACACAGGAGACAATACAGCACTTTTATCCTCTAACATTAAAGGGGACATATCATGAAAATCTGACTTTTCCTGTGTGTAAATGCTATAATCGGGTCCCCGGTGCTTCTACCAACACAGAAAACGTGAAAAGTGAAATCCAGTAACTGTGTTCTGGTCAGTCTTTCTCTGCAAGCATGTAAAAAATAAGCCGATCAGATTTCGCTCTCCTTCTGACGTATGAAGAGGATCTTATTATAATATTACCGGCCCTTAATCTGCACGTTTACACACACCAGCCGACATCTGGCTCCACAAGCGACAACAGAGACCAGTTCTAACGCAATGATGAAGATCCAGCAAAGCCTGAAGCTGTTCTGTGGTTGAGCTCAGACGAGCACTGAACACTATTGACCAGAACATGTCACCGCTGTCTTATAAACACCTCAGGAACTGTGGACACTTGTGGAGAAGTTAAACATGATGATGAGATGATCAGTGTAACTCCACAACAACTACAGAAATGTCTCCACTAACATTCAGAAGCTCTTCCTGAGTCTCTCCGTAAGGCTGCACTCGCTACTGGGGATTCTGGGATTCTGGATGAGTGAGATTGGCCTGTTCTGTTATTGCCGGAGTTTCTGAAGCTCGTGTAAAGACTCCGCCCTCTTCTGAACGGAGGCGGAGCTAAAGTTCATTTGCATTTAAAGGGACACACACATAAACCGTGTGTTTTTGCTCACACCCAAAAAAGCTGTAATAAATGATCTGGGGGGAATTTTAAGCTGAAATTTCACAGACACATTATGAGGACACCAGAGATTTATATTACATCTTGTGAAAAGGGGCATAATATGTCACCTTTAAGTATTGCCTTTAGAATTCGAATATAATTAGAATTTTGCTAATATTTGAGAAAGAAATTCAAATTTAGCTTTCAGCCATTTTGACAGCCCTAGTGTGCACAGTTATGAATTTTGTCTTGTGAAAGTGTCACAGAAAGCTTTAACTCTGTCTGTGCTCAGCCCACGGGTCTGCTGGCGTATCTGGACAGCCCTGACCCCGTGCCGGAGAAGGACGTCGATAGGATGCACATACGGGACAATGTCAAGATTGCCACGGTATAAGCATGATCAGCTGTTATTCTCAAATGTCCTCTTTTAGTGCTGTAAATGCATTAATGAATATATTTCTGCAGGACCAGTTCGGGAGGAATAAAGTGCCCGAGTGGCAGCGTCTGGCAGGTAAGGCTGCGAAAGAGGTCGAGAAGTTCGCCAAGGAGAAGGCCGACCTCGTGCTGGTGCACTGGAGAGACAAGATGGGCATCGCTCAGAAGGAGGTGAGTGACCTCTGACCTCTGACCTGCTGTCCTCTGCTCTGTGCTGCTGGTTTGCTGTAAATGCTAGGCATGTCCACTGCACAAGGCTGGGCTTTTTCCATCTTTGACTCGCTAGTTTTTCGTTTTTCTGAGAGCGTGTAGTGCATTAGAGTACAAACTCTGTTGGGTTTTCTCTCTGTAATCTTCTGGCTCTGGAATGGTTTATTAATAATTAACGCTCGCACCTTTGCACACTTCTTGACATGGATTGCACGCGTTCTGATTGGCCGACTAAACATCTGTCAGCTGTGCCTTTCTGTATCTGATTCATGTTCAGAATTTCACAGGGAAAAAACTAATTACAGATGCACTGATCAAAATTATAGCTAATACCAAAAATCTAAAGTCAATATAAAATATAAATGAATATATAAATAATTAAATGTAAGTGTTAGCATTATAGGTGTTTATAAAATGTAAGTTTAAGTGCGCGTTAGACGACGGCAGATGTAATCTGGGTAAATGTGCATTAACCGATGCTGATAGATTAATAATTCTGTTATTTAACAATAAGCCGTATGATAACAATATACTGTGCATCCTGCAAATAAATTACACCAAAACAACACCACCGCCTACACTGGGTCTGAGTGTTGGACAAAATTAAATGCGCCATCTTGCATTTAATGATGTCATCTAAATGTTATTCCCGAGAATAATAATTCTGGGCAGTGATGTTTGTTTTGCTGATATGAATCATTTTCTGCAGCTTTGGAATCATGAGCATGAGTTACAAACTGATCCTCCTCATAATCTCTTCGCTCTTGAGCCTCCAATCACACAATTTCATGCATTTGCCTTGTTGAAATTGAAGCCATGTTCGTTATGAACATCTAGTATTCAGCAGTGTGATTGGTTGACCTCAGGACCAATAACCTCTCTTATCTCTGCCCCCCCACCGGCTCTTATTGTGGTCTCTGCTGTCAATCAATGCAGCAGGACAGGAATAACCTGGTGAGTAGCATTATCCAATCAGAGACCTCCACCTCTGTTAGACCCTCCCCTTCTCATGTCACTCACTTTATCATGTCACATGGGTTTATTCTGCTGTTACACATGCGCTGTATTAGATCAGTGTGTTGACATCCGTGTCTCTTCTCAGGACGGCATATTTATATGCGTTTATAGCAGGATCATAACTTCATATCATATGTGCTTAATTTCACCGCTCTAGTGTCGTCTGCATTATCCTTACATTCCTGTGTCTATTATTTATATGAAGTCGTTGTCTTATAAACCAATATTGCGCCACTGCAGTAATTCTGTCGCACTGATTGTAGAACGCAAACCAGAAGCCGGTCATCCTGAGGAAGAGACGACAGCGGATCAAGATCGAGTCCAACTGGGAGCTGTTTTACTACAGGTACACTCACCGTTTTACTCAAACTAGAAGCCCTGATATTCTCACAGCGAAGTTCTTAACCGTTCTTCACTTAGAGGTAGAAAGACGTTTGAAACCCCTTTCAGTGATGAACTATTAGCGAAGATCATCACGATGCTAATCAGCGACGCTTACATGAATATGTGAATATGTGCTGCACTTTCCTCTCAGTAACTGAATAAACACAATAAAACTGAGAGAACAGCAGTCCAGAAAGCATCAGATCACAGAGATGTGGATGTTTGATCAGATCTGAGATTCAGATCTTCAGTCATGCTTATTTATACAGCTTTAATGTGATTTAATGTCATTTATACAGCACTTTATACAATAGATGCTTTAAAACAGCAGCTTTACAGAATTAAACATGAACAACAGTGTCCGAGTCTCTTTCAGCTTCAGTTTCTCTCAGTGTGTTCATGTTTTTACTCGCGACCGACTGAACAGAGTTACACCTCAAAGAAGGCGGAGCCTCAGAGCCACACCCACCTATTACATCACCACACGGTCCAATGGGAACTCAGAGGCGTTTATCGGAGCAAACACTTAGACAAGCTGTTTCAAACTCCGTAAACAAACCTCAAGCAAACTTCGTTTTGGCCTGATTTTGTTGGAAATTAAGTGTATGACTTATTTTATAATATCTAAATTTATTTATAAAGCACAATAAAAACAATGATGGTTGACCATTGTGCTGAACAATATCATTTAAAAGAAAAACGAAAAAGTAGAAACATAAAACAATATGACAATAAGACACAAATACACAATAAATATTAAGGAAAAATAACATTTGAAACTCAGCGATTATAAGCCTTCTCGAAGAGATTGGTTTTTAATTTTGCTTTAAAAAGTGATTCTGATGTGATTAATCTAAAAGGGCCGGCTATGGCCAAAGCCCAGTCACCCTTTTCCCTCAGCCTAGATCTAGGGACCACTAAGGGTGTATTCACACCAGGAAAGTCCGCTAGTTCACTTGCTTTTGGAAGAAATTTAATATGTTCTATATGTTTGCATTTAATTATATTTATAGAATCTTAGAAATATGATGGTAGTTAGAAGAATGTAGTGTCGATCGATACATACCCTTATGAATATATGTGCATGGGAATAAATAATTGTTAAAGACAATTGATTCCTTTTTGTCTCTTATTCAGTATTAGGAAATTGTTTGCCACCACACTTCGGTCCGGACCAAATACAGTGTTGATTTTTTTTGTTTGGTTCGCTTTCACACTGGCCTTTTTCCAAGAGAACCAAAATGTGTAAACAAAACCACAGGTGTGCTAAGGTCATTCATTCATTGGACAGAAATTCTGAAGCAGGGAAAAGCAGGAAGTGCAAAAACAGGCTAATCATGGAGATCTTTCGTAGTGCAATTTTTATTCTTGACTGATTTGGTGTTATCAGCTACTAACGCAATATGAAGCATCGTATGATACAATATCATCTATATGATGTTGTAATTAGGATTTTGCGAAGACGAAGATGTGCTGCAAAGACGGTTCCAGCAGAGAGAACATGCTCTTCACTGGTGAAGTTCAAACATTATTAAAAACAAGAGAACAGTCAGTAATAAAATAAGAACAAATACACACACAAATTACAAGCAGAGATGAATACTAAATAACAAAGTTACAAAGTCTAACAGTATTCAGTATACAGAAATTAATAATTAAGCCTAAAAGTAAAATAACATCTGTTCACTGTATAAATAAAAAAGTTTCATCTTTGTTAAAGCTGTATTTTGTTGTTTTATTAACATTAATGACACAGACAACCGCAGGAATATTAGGCTGCTGTCACTTTAAGGCCGAATGCACAGACCGAAAAATCTGACGAACATCTGGTTTCTTTTTCAACTGTTCACTTATGACATAACCCAGAGAATACTTGCTGAGATGGGTATTTAGATGAATCTTTAAAAATAATTTTGTGTGCATGTGTCCGTTCAAGGGCAAGGAAACGCAAGAGTTTGGGTTAGGTTTTCGCCTCCTCTTCTGCCTTTAATATGGGGCATCTGGTCCGTATGGATCAAATGCGATCCGTTGCGCCCCTAATGTGTAGGCATTTCATCACCCCAAATCTGACCCTGTCAAAAAAGGCGCAGTGGTTTCTGCAATTGGTTCGGGTCATGTTCACACCTAAACAAACCGTGCCAGAGTTGGTTTGGAATCGGACCGAGAGCACCTCTTCAGCTGGGTCACGTATGAGTATTTGGGTCCGCACTTGAGTGCGATCACTGTATCACACCTGACCAAAAGATCCGCACCAATGGGGGAAACCAACTTAAGTTTGATTCAATCGATCCAAACAAGACCGGTGTGAATACACCCTAAGAGTTTCTGATTCGATGAACTTAAACCTCTAGCTGGAGTGTTTATACTCAAAAGGTCAGAGAGATAAGAAGGTGTGTTGCGATATGAGATTCTGTGTGTGCAGGTTTCAGTGTGTTTCCCTGTGTGTGTGTGTGTGTGCAGGTTTCAGCAGGATCACGCGCGCTCGAACCTCATCTGGAACCTGAAGACGCGAGAGGAGCTGCGGGACGCTCTGGAGGGAGAGATGCGCGGCTTCAGTGTGGACCGTGAGCTGGGCAGCGCCAGCGTCATCGCCTGGAACCACCAGGAGTTCGAGGTCTGACCCATCGAGTTACTGAACACACACTAGAGTCTCACTGTATCACTGAACACACTCTAGAGTCTCACTGTATCACTGAACACACACTAGAATCTCACTGTATCACTGAACACAGTCTAGAGTCTCACTGTATCACTGAACACACACTAGAGTCTCACTGTATCACTGAACACACTCTAGAGTCTCACTGTATCACTGAACACACTCTAGAGTCTCACTGTATCACTGAACACACTCTAGAGTCTCACTGTATCACTGAACACACACTAGAGTCTCACTGTATCACTGAACACACTCTAGAGTCTCACTGTATCACTGAACACACACTAGAGTCTCACTGTATCACTGAACACACTCTAGAGTCTCACTGTATCACTGAACACACTCTAGAGTCTCACTGTATCACTGAACACACACTAGAATCTCACTGTATCACTGAACACAGTCTAGAGTCTCACTGTATCACTGAACACACACTAGAGTCTCACTGTATCACTGAACACACTCTAGAGTCTCACTGTATCACTGAACACACTCTAGAGTCTCACTGTATCACTGAACACACACTAGAGTCTCACTGTATCACTGAACACACTCTAGAGTCTCACTGTATCACTGAACACACACTAGAGTCTCACTGTATCACTGAACACACTCTAGAGTCTCACTGTATCACTGAACACACTCTAGAGTCTCACTGTATCACTGAACACACACTAGAATCTCACTGTATCACTGAACACAGTCTAGAGTCTCACTGTATCACTGAACACACACTAGAGTCTCACTGTATCACTGAACACACTCTAGAGTCTCACTGTATCACTGAACACACTCTAGAGTCTCACTGTATCACTGAACACACACTAGAGTCTCACTGTATCACTGAACACACTCTAGAGTCTCACTGTATCACTGAACACACACTAGAGTCTCACTGTATCACTGAACACACACTAGAGTCTCACTGTATCACTGAACACAGTCTAGAGTCTCACTGTATCACTGAACACACTCTAGAGTCTCACTGTATCACTGAACACACACTAGAGTCTCACTGTATCACTGAACACACTCTAGAGTCTCACTGTATCACTGAACACACACTAGAGTCTCACTGTATCACTGAACACACTCTAGAGTCTCACTGTATCACTGAACACACACTAGAATCTCACTGTATCACTGAACACAGTCTAGAGTCTCACTGTATCACTGAACACACACTAGAGTCTCACTGTATCACTGAACACACTCTAGAGTCTCACTGTATCACTGAACACACTCTAGAGTCTCACTGTATCACTGAACACACACTAGAGTCTCACTGTATCACTGAACACACTCTAGAGTCTCACTGTATCACTGAACACTCTAGAGTCTCACTGTATCACTGAACACACACTAGAGTCTCACTGTATCACTGAACACACTCTAGAGTCTCACTGTATCACTGAACACTCTAGAGTCTCACTGTATCACTGAACACTCTAGAGTCTCACTGTATCACTGAACACACACTAGAGCCTCACTGTATCACTGAACACACTCTAGAGCCTCACTGTATCACTGAACACACTCTAGAATCTCACTGTATCACTGAACACACTCTAGAGTCTCACTGTATCACTGAACACACTCTAGAGTCTCACTGAACACACACTAGAGTCTCACTGTATCACTGAACACACTCTAGAGTCTCACTGTATCACTGAACACTCTAGAGTCTCACTGTATCACTGAACACACTCTAGAGTCTCACTGTATCACTGAACACACACTAGAGTCTCACTGTATCACTGAACACACTCTAGAGTCTCACTGTATCACTGAACACACTCTAGAGTCTCACTGTATCACTGAACACACTCTAGAGTCTCACTGTATCACTGAACACACACTAGAGTCTCACTGTATCACTGAACACACACTAGAGTCTCACTGTATCACTGAACACACTCTAGAGTCTCACTGTATCACTGAACACACTCTAGAGTCTCACTGTATCACTGAACACTCTAGAGTCTCACTGTATCACTGAACACTCTAGAGTCTCACTGTATCACTGAACACACTCTAGAGCCTCACTGTATCACTGAACACACTCTAGAGTCTCACTGTATCACTGAACACACACTAGAGCCTCACTGTATCACTGAACACACACTAGAGCCTCACTGTATCACTGAACACACTCTAGAGCCTCACTGTATCACTGAACACACTCTAGAGTCTCACTGTATCACTGAACACACTCTAGAGTCTCACTGTATCACTGAACACACTAGAGTCTCACTGTATCACTGAACACACACTAGAGTCTCACTGTATCATGAACACACACTAGAGTCTCACTGTATCACTGAACACACACTAGAGTCTCACTGTATCACTGAACACACTCTAGAGTCTCACTGTATCACTGAACACACTCTAGAGTCTCACTGTATCACTGAACACACTCTAGAGTCTCACTGAACACACACTAGAGTCTCACTGTATCACTGAACACACTCTAGAGTCTCACTGTATCACTGAACACACTCTAGAGTCTCACTGTATCACTGAACACTCTAGAGTCTCACTGTATCACTGAACACTCTAGAGTCTCACTGTATCACTGAACACACTCTAGAGCCTCACTGTATCACTGAACACACTCTAGAGTCTCACTGTATCACTGAACACACACTAGAGCCTCACTGTATCACTGAACACACACTAGAGCCTCACTGTATCACTGAACACACTCTAGAGCCTCACTGTATCACTGAACACACTCTAGAGTCTCACTGTATCACTGAACACACTCTAGAGTCTCACTGTATCACTGAACACACTAGAGTCTCACTGTATCACTGAACACACACTAGAGTCTCACTGTATCATGAACACACACTAGAGTCTCACTGTATCACTGAACACACTCTAGAGTCTCACTGTATCACTGAACACACACTAGAGTCTCACTGTATCACTGAACACACTCTAGAGTCTCACTGTATCACTGAACACACTCTAGAGTCTCACTGTATCACTGAACACACTCTAGAGTCTCACTGAACACACACTAGAGTCTCACTGTATCACTGAACACACTCTAGAGTCTCACTGTATCACTGAACACACTCTAGAGTCTCACTGTATCACTGAACACACTCTAGAGTCTCACTGTATCACTGAACACACTCTAGAGTCTCACTATATCACTGAACACACTCTAGAGTCTCACTGTATCACTGAACACACACTAGAGTCTCACTGTATCACTGAACACACTCTAGAGTCTCACTGTATCACTGAACACACTCTAGAGTCTCACTGTATCATTGAACACACTAGAGTCTCACTGTATCATTGAACACACACTAGAGTCTCACTGTATCATTGAACACACTAGAGTCTCACTGTATCACTGAACACACTCTAGAGTCTCACTGTATCACTGAACACACACTAGAGTCTCACTGTATCACTGAACACACTCTAGAGTCTCACTGTATCACTGAACACACTCTAGAGTCTCACTGTATCACTGAACACACTAGAGTCTCACTGTATCACTGAACACACTCTAGAGTCTCACTGTATCACTGAACACACTCTAGAGTCTCACTGTATCACTGAACACACTCTAGAGTCTCACTGTATCACTGAACACACACTAGAGTCTCACTGTATCACTGAACACACACTAGAGTCTCACTGTATCACTGAACACACTCTAGAGTCTCACTGTATCACTGAACACTCTAGAGTCTCACTGTATCACTGAACACTCTAGAGTCTCACTGTATCACTGAACACACTCTAGAGCCTCACTGTATCACTGAACACACTCTAGAGTCTCACTGTATCACTGAACACACACTAGAGCCTCACTGTATCACTGAACACACACTAGAGCCTCACTGTATCACTGAACACACTCTAGAGCCTCACTGTATCACTGAACACACTCTAGAGTCTCACTGTATCACTGAACACACTCTAGAGTCTCACTGTATCACTGAACACACTAGAGTCTCACTGTATCACTGAACACACACTAGAGTCTCACTGTATCATGAACACACACTAGAGTCTCACTGTATCACTGAACACACTCTAGAGTCTCACTGTATCACTGAACACACACTAGAGTCTCACTGTATCACTGAACACACTCTAGAGTCTCACTGTATCACTGAACACACTCTAGAGTCTCACTGTATCACTGAACACACTCTAGAGTCTCACTGAACACACACTAGAGTCTCACTGTATCACTGAACACACTCTAGAGTCTCACTGTATCACTGAACACACTCTAGAGTCTCACTGTATCACTGAACACACTCTAGAGTCTCACTGTATCACTGAACACACTCTAGAGTCTCACTATATCACTGAACACACTCTAGAGTCTCACTGTATCACTGAACACACACTAGAGTCTCACTGTATCACTGAACACACTCTAGAGTCTCACTGTATCACTGAACACACTCTAGAGTCTCACTGTATCATTGAACACACTAGAGTCTCACTGTATCATTGAACACACACTAGAGTCTCACTGTATCATTGAACACACTAGAGTCTCACTGTATCACTGAACACACTCTAGAGTCTCACTGTATCACTGAACACACACTAGAGTCTCACTGTATCACTGAACACACTCTAGAGTCTCACTGTATCACTGAACACACTCTAGAGTCTCACTGTATCACTGAACACACTAGAGTCTCACTGTATCACTGAACACACTCTAGAGTCTCACTGTATCACTGAACACACTCTAGAGTCTCACTGTATCACTGAACACACTCTAGAGTCTCACTGTATCACTGAACACACACTAGAGTCTCACTGTATCACTGAACACACACTAGAGTCTCACTGTATCACTGAACACACTCTAGAGTCTCACTGTATCACTGAACACACTCTAGAGTCTCACTGTATCACTGAACACACTCTAGAGTCTCACTGTATCACTGAACACACTCTAGAGTCTCACTGTATCACTGAACACACTCTAGAGTCTCACTGTATCACTGAACACTCTAGAGTCTCACTGTATCACTGAACACACTCTAGAGTCTCACTGTATCACTGAACACACTAGAGTCTCACTGTATCACTGAACACACTCTAGAGTCTCACTGTATCACTGAACACACTCTAGAGTCTTACTGTATCACTGAACACACTCTAGAGTCTCACTGTATCACTGAACACACACTAGAGTGTCACTGTATCACTGAACACACTCTAGAGTCTCACTGTATCACTGAACACACTCTAGAGTCTCACTGTATCACTGAACACACTCTAGAGTCTCACTGTATCACTGAACACACTAGAGTCTCACTGTATCACTGAACACACTAGAGTCTCACTGTATCACTGAACACACTCTAGAGTCTCACTGTATCACTGAACACACTCTAGAGTCTCACTGTATCACTGAACACACTAGAGTCTCACTGTATCACTGAACACACACTAGAGTCTCACTGTATCATGAACACACACTAGAGTCTCACTGTATCACTGAACACACTAGAGTCTCACTGTATCACTGAACACACTCTAGAGTCTCACTGTATCACTGAACACACTCTAGAGTCTCACTGTATCACTGAACACACTCTAGAGTCTCACTGTATCACTGAACACACTAGAGTCTCACTGTATCACTGAACACACTCTAGAGTCTCACTGTATCACTGAACACACTCTAGAGTCTTACTGTATCACTGAACACACTCTAGAGTCTCACTGTATCACTGAACACACACTAGAGTCTCACTGTATCACTGAACACACTCTAGAGTCTCACTGTATCACTGAACACTCTAGAGCAGTGGTCTCAAACCGGTTCCACGGAGGGCCTAGTGTATGCAGGTTTTCTCTTTTACCTTGAACCAAACTGATTGAGTAGGTCACTAATTGGTTAAGATCTCCCCTCACCTGGTAGTCTAGGTCTTAATTGGGCACTAATTGAAGGGAAAGACCAAAAACCTGCATACACTAGGCCCTCCGTGGAACCGGTTTGAGAACTCTGCTCTAGAGTCTCACTGTATCACTGAACACACTCTAGAGTCTCACTGTATCACTGAACACACTCTAGAGTCTCACTGTATCACTGAACACACTCTAGAGTCTCACTGTATCACTGAACACACACTAGAGCCTCACTGTATCACTGAACACACTCTAGAGTCTCACTGTATCACTGAACACACTAGAGTCTCACTGTATCACTGAACACACTCTAGAGTCTCACTGTATCTCTGAACACACTCTAGAGTCTCACTGTATCACTGAACACACTCTAGAGTCTCACTGTATCACTGAACACACTAGAGTCTCACTGTATCACTGAACACACTCTAGAGTCTCACTGTATCTCTGAACACACTCTAGAGTCTCACTGTATCACTGAACACACTCTAGAGTCTTGCTGTATCACTGAACACTCTAGAGCCTCACTGTATCACTGAACACACTAGAGCCTCACTGTATCACTGAACACACTCTAGAGTCTCACTGTATCACTGAACACACTCTAGAGTCTTGCTGTATCACTGAACACTCTAGAGCCTCACTGTATCACTGAACACACTAGAGCCTCACTGTATCACTGAACACACTCTAGAGTCTTGCTGTATCACTGAACACTCTAGAGCCTCACTGTATCACTGAACACACTAGAGCCTCACTGTATCACTGAACACACTCTAGAGCCTCACTGTATCACTGAACACACTGAACACACTCTAGACTCTCACTGTATCACTGAACACACTAGAGCCTCACTGTATCACTGAACACACTCTAGAGTCTCACTGTATCACTGAACACACTCTAGAGTCTTGCTGTATCACTGAACACTCTAGAGCCTCACTGTATCACTGAACACACTAGAGTCTCACTGTATCACTGAACACACTCTAGAGTCTCACTGTATCACTGAACACACTAGAGTCTCACTGTATCACTGAACACACTCTAGAGTCTCACTGTATCACTGAACACACTAGAGTCTCACTGTATCACTGAACACACACTAGAGTCTCACTGTATCACTGAACACACACTAGAGTCTCACTGTATCACTGAACACACTCTAGAGTCTCACTGTATCACTGAACACTCTAGACTCTCACTGTATCACTGAACACTCTAGACTCTCACTGTATCACTGAACACTCTAGAGTCTCACTGTATCACTGAACACACTAGAGCCTCACTGTATCACTGAACACACTCTAGAGCCTCACTGTATCACTGAACACACTGAACACACTCTAGACTCTCACTGTATCACTGAACACACTAGAGCCTCACTGTATCACTGAACACACACTAGAGTCTCACTGTATCACTGAACACACACTAGAGTCTCACTGTATCACTGAACACTCTAGAGTCTCACTGTATCACTGAACACACTAGAGTCTCACTGTATCACTGAACACACACTAGAGTCTCACTGTATCACTGAACACTCTAGAGTCTCACTGTATCACTGAACACACACTAGAGTCTCACTGTATCACTGAACACACTCTAGAGTCTCACTGTATCACTGAACACACTCTAGAGTCTCACTGTATCACTGAACACTCTAGAGTCTCACTGTATCACTGAACACTCTAGACTCTCACTGTATCACTGAACACTCTAGACTCTCACTGTATCACTGAACACACTCTAGAGCCTCACTGTATCACTGAACACACTGAACACACTCTAGACTCTCACTGTATCACTGAACACACTAGAGCCTCACTGTATCACTGAACACACTCTAGAGCCTCACTGTATCACTGAACACACTGAACACACTCTAGAATCTCACTGTATCACTGAACACACTCTAGAGTCTCACTGTATCACTGAACACACTCTAGAGTCTCACTGTATCATTGAACACACTCTAGAGTCTCACTGTATCACTGAACACACTCTAGAGTCTCACTGTATCACTGAACACTCTAGACTCTCACTGTATCACTGAACACACTCTAGAGTCTCACTGTATCACTGAACACACTCTAGAGTCTCACTGTATCACTGAACACACTAGAGTCTCACTGTATCACTGAACACACTCTAGAGTCTCACTGTATCACTGAACACTCTAGAGTCTCACTGTATCACTGAACACTCTAGACTCTCACTGTATCACTGAACACTCTAGACTCTCACTGTATCACTGAACACTCTAGAGTCTCACTGTATCACTGAACACACTCTAGACTCTCACTGTATCACTGAACACACTCTAGACTCTCACTGTATCACTGAACACTCTAGAGTCTCACTGTATCACTGAACACACACTAGAGTCTCACTGTATCACTGAACACACTCTAGAGTCTCACTGTATCACTGAACACACTCTAGAGTCTCACTGTATCACTGAACACACTCTAGAGTCTCACTGTATCACTGAACACACTCTAGAGTCTCACTGTATCACTGAACACTCTAGAGTCTCACTGTATCACTGAACACACTCTAGAGTCTCACTGTATCACTGAACACTCTAGACTCTCACTGTATCACTGAACACTCTAGACTCTCACTGTATCACTGAACACACTAGAGCCTCACTGTATCACTGAACACACTCTAGAGTCTCACTGTATCACTGAACACACTCTAGAGTCTCACTGTATCACTGAACACTAATGTATAAACCCTGTGGAACTGTGTTCAGGTGAAGTACGAGTGCCTCTCTGATGAGATTAGGATCGGGGATTATTACCTGCGTTTGCTGCTGGAGGAAGATGAGAACGACGAGTCCGGTGCCATTAAGAGATCGTACGTTTCTGAACTCTCTCTCGAGCTTCTTCATTAGAGGTCGACCGATATATCGGATGATGTTAATTATCACCATTGGCCTGTGTGTATTTCAGTTTGGCCGATGTGTAGGGAGCAGGACTTTTATTTTGGCTTCTAAAATTTTTCATATTAATTTTCAAATGAATTTAATCTAATCTAATTTAAGTTTGTGTTTACATAATATATGTGTGTAC
Source organism: Vimba vimba (assembly GCA_022828995.1). Taxonomy (NCBI): domain Eukaryota; kingdom Metazoa; phylum Chordata; class Actinopteri; order Cypriniformes; family Leuciscidae; genus Vimba; species Vimba vimba. The sequence goes on from CM040840.1 coordinate 111,154, forward strand.
TGTGTATAATTATTTTGTATATAAAAATACCCCCACACACATATATATATATATATATGTGTGTGTATATATATTCAAGAAAAATTAGTTATTTATATAAAATATATATATAATATAAATTATAGATGAATATATACTTACAGTATATACATGCTAATATTTCTTAAATATATGCATGCATGTGTGTGTATATATACAAAAAAATGTGTGTATATATATATATATATATATATATATATAAATATAGTGAGGAAAATAAGTATTTGAACACCCTGCTATTTTGCAAGTTCTCCCACTTGGAAATCATGGAGGGGTCTGAAATTGTCATCGTAGGTGCATGTCCACTGTGAGAGACATAATCTAAAAAAAAAAATCCAGAAATCACAATATATGATTTTTTAACTATTTATTTGTATGATACAGCTGCAAATAAGTATTTGAACACCTGTCTGTCAGCTAGAATTCTGACCCTCAAAGACCTGTTAGTCTGCCTTTAAAATGTCCACCTCCACTCCATTTATTATCCTAAATTAGATGCACCTGTTTGAGGTCGTTAGCTGCATAAAGACACCTGTCCACCCCATACAATCAGTAAGAATCCAACTACTAACATGGCCAAGACCAAAGAGCTGTCCAAAGACACTAGAGACAAAATTGTACACCTCCACAAGGCTGGAAAGGGCTACGGGGAAATTGCCAAGCAGCTTGGTGAAAAAAGTTCCACTGTTGGAGCAATCATTAGAAAATGGAAGCAGCTAAACATGACTGTCAATCTCCCTCGGACTGGGGCTCCATGCAAGATCTCACCTCGTGGGGTCTCAATGATCCTAAGAAAGGTGAGAAATCAGCCCAGAACTACACGGGAGGAGCTGGTCAATGACCTGAAAAGAGCTGGGACCACCGTTTCCAAGGTTACTGTTGGTAATACACTAAGACGTCATGGTTTGAAATCATGCATGGCACGGAAGGTTCCCCTGCTTAAACCAGCACATGTCAAGGCCCGTCTTAAGTTTGCCAATGACCATTTGGATGATCCAGAGGAGTCATGGGAGAAAGTCATGTGGTCAGATGAGACCAAAATAGAACTTTTTGGTCATAATTCCACTAAACGTGTTTGGAGGAAGAAGAATGATGAGTACCATCCCAAGAACACCATCTCTACTGTGAAGCATGGGGGTGGTAGCATCATGCTTTGGGGGTGTTTTTCTGCACATGGGACAGGGCGACTGCACTGTATTAAGGAGAGGATGACCGGGGCCATGTATTGCGAGATTTTGGGGAACAACCTCCTTCCCTCAGTTAGAGCATTGAAGATGGGTCGAGGCTGGGTCTTCCAACATGACAATGACCCGAAGCACACAGCCAGGATAACCAAGGAGTGGCTCTGTAAGAAGCATATCAAGGTTCTGGCATGGCCTAGCCAGTCTCCAGACCTAAACCCAATAGAGAATCTTTGTAGGGAGCTCAAACTCTGTGTTTCTCAGCGACAGCCCAGAAACCTGACTGATCTAGAGAAGATCTGTGTGGAGGAGTGGGCCAAAATCCCTCCTGCAGTGTGTGCAAACCTGGTGAAAAACTACAGGAAACGTTTGACCTCTGTAATTGCAAACAAAGGCTACTGTACCAAATATTAACATTGATTTTCTCAGGTGTTCAAATACTTATTTGCAGCTGTATCATACAAATAAATAGTTAAAAAAAATCATACATTGTGATTTCTGGATTTTTTTTTTTTAGATTATGTCTCTCACAGTGGACATGCACCTACGATGACAATTTCAGACCCCTCCATGATTTCCAAGTGGGAGAACTTGGAATATAGCAGGGTGTTCAAATACTTATTTTCCTCACTGTGTATGTATATATATATATATATATATATATATATATATATATATATATATATATATATATATATATAAATATAAATAATGTGTATATATATTTATATATTGGTCACACTCAGAGTGCGAATTAACCCACCATAATTGGGGGGTACTGCTCCTTCACTTCTTCTATGACCATCATGGTCCACTACCATATCAATCCCCACCGTGATCGCCAAGTGCAACATGTGTTGTGCAACATATACAAGGTCTAAACATGCGACATTGACAAACTGATAATCAGTAGGATAGAATATCTCATTGTTATTATATATCCAAAAGAGAACTGGTTTGATCAACTCCCCAAAGTTAGAAGTTAAGTGCACTGAAATACCATTCTAATTACCAGTAAAAGTAATACCTTTACAAGAAGCCTATTGCCTATTTCAGGGTTTTTCCTGGCTTAAAATGAGGCGGAGGTGGTAAAATCCTAATAATGTAGGCAATTTTATTAATAAGATAATATAATGTTTATTTTTTTGTAGATCATCATATAGCCTAATGTGTTTCCCACATTATTTTGTTGGTGGAGCTTGGTATCTCTAGGGGTGTCCGGGGGCATGCCCCCCCGGAAGAATTTTTTTTACATTTTAAAGATAAATTCATTAATCTGGTGCACTTTGAGTCCCCCGAATCCACTATTAAAAATAAATAATCCACCCGCAAACCGCCCATATTCTTTGATTTAGTTATCTGCATCTGATCATCATATTACAATTATTCAAATTCTCAGTGTTAAGCATGATAATATGTTACCACATATCACACTGAAGTAGGCTGATTTAAAATGAACATTTATTTAAAATTAAAGTTCTTCTTTTGGCAAAATTACATTTCCTTAATAGCCTAAACAAAGGCTTTACTTAAATTGTTTCATTACATCACTGTTTGAAAACACTCTTAACATTCTTAAATTTGATAAATATATTCAATTAAAATAATTAGACACTATAGGCTGTTACCAATAAAATAAAATAATTTTCATTGAAAAATTATAACTGTATTAAATTAGATTATTTTAAATATTTTTGAATATACAAATAAGCAATGTTGAAAATAATGATACTTTATGAAACTAGCGTTTTGTCATTCAACGTTGACACTTGCTTGAGAAGTTGAAGTCGTTCTCTATCTCCGTCAAAGAGTATAGAGTACGCCTCCGGTTCCGGCGAGTCTGCCCTTCAGGAGGTAGTTCTCCCCGCCGCCGATGAGTGTCGCGACCACCGCGAAAGAGCCGCACACCACAGCCGCGATCATCAGCGCGCGAGACGCCTGGATAATACCTGCGCGAGGCTTCTATACTCTTTGTCTCCGAGTCCGTTGCTTCTAGCGCCACAGTGATTAAAAATGGTACGGTCCACAATAGGGGTGTCTGAAATCGCTTTACATTAAAATGTTCCTACAGTGAAAATAGGAGTTGAATTGTATTTGTAACTGTAATTATATTTTTTCACAATATCATAAAAATTATCTGACCCCCCCAAACCTGATATTTCTGTCCCTTTGGGGGGTACTAGGTCTTCATTAGGGGGTATAGTACCCCCCAGTACCCCCTGTAATTCGAACTATGGTCACACTGCTCTGTTAGATATCTCATCGGCCATCAACACATTAAATATCTGTCGACCTATGTTCTACACAAAGGCTCTGAATAATTGTGATCTGATGTTTAATACCCTGATGTCTGTGTCTTCAGGTATGAGTTTTTTAACGAGCTGTACCACCGCTTCCTGCTGACGCCTAAAGTGGGCATGAAGTGTCTGTGTCTGCAGGCGCTCGCCATCGTCTACAGCAAGTGCTCTGAGGAGATCGGGCCCTTCGCCGACACCAAGTACATCGTGGGCATGCTGGACCGGGTCAGTGCTCAGGGTTCAGTGTGTGTAATGTTCTGCTGGACCGGGTCAGTGTGTGTAATGTTCTGCTGGACCGGGTCAGTGTGTGTAATGTTCTGCTGGACCGGGTCAGTGAATGATGGTGAACTGTGTCAGTGTGTGTGTGTTTGTGTCATCTTTCTTCTGTGAATCTCCAGTGTACAGACAAGCTGGAGAGAGACAGACTCATCCTGTTCCTCAACAAACTCATTCTCAACAAGGTGAGGATCATGATGGTGTCAAATCATCACAAAGCTACACATACATACAAACATACCCATAACACACACACACACACACACACACACACATATATATATATGTATGTGTATATGTATGTAGATATGTGTATATGTATGTTTATTTGTGTTTCTTCAATCTCCCAAGGGTTGATTTCAACTTCTTTCCTTTTGTTATGAAGGAAACTTGTCTTGTCTTTCTCGTGCATGTGTGATGGTTAATGCTTATATGTAGATTTTATCATTTAAACATTGATTTAGACCCAACATTTTAATCTTAAACATTGAAAATCCACAATGAACATATGAAGTATTACATTACTGCAAACTATATTAATCTAAACAAGTGAAATAATTATAAAAATTAATTTTGAAATTAAATACAGCTGTGCCACAGTTGTGGCGTCATTTCACCAATAATAACAAATTATTATTTATTTTTTTTGCCCCTAGTATTGTTTTATCATAAGCCAGTGTACTTGTGTACCAGACGGCAGCATCAGCGAAGAGCTTGAGAGGGAATATGAGATGTGATGATCTGTGAATATTTGTGAATATTTGTTTTATTGTGCATGTTTCTTTGCTCATGCTTCAACCATTCCTGTTCTGACAGAAAAATGTGAAGGACATCATGGACTCGAATGGAGTGCGTATATTAGTGGACCTGCTGACGCTCGCTCACCTTCACACCAACAGAGCCACCGTACCACTGCAGGTGTGTGTGAGAGTGTGTGAGTGTGTTCAAACATGCTCAATATACACTAGCTGGCAGTAACATTTCTTTTTTTAAAGAATTTTATCAAAAAATAAAATGTATGACGGTTTCCACTAAAATCTGAAGCAGCACAACTGTTTTACACACTGATAATAATCATAAATGTTTATTGATCATCAAATCATCATATTAGAGTGATTTCTGAAGGATCATGTGACACTGAAGACTGGAGTAATGATGCTGAACATTCAGCTTTGATCACAGGAATAAACTAGATGTACCGCATCGCGGTACAAAATATGACCGCCGCTCAGGCCTGCACTGGCTTTCCACAAAAATAAATGACGTGGAGTAATTTGGCTGTATTGCGTGTTTATGTATATACCTAAAAAAAGTAGTAGTATGTGCATGTGTGTGTGTGTGTGTGTGTGTGTGTGTGTGTGTGTGTATGTGTGTGTGTTTGTGTATGTGTGTGTCTGTGTGTGTGTGTGTGTGTCTGTGCGTGTATGTATGTGTGCGTACATGTGTGCGTGTGTGTGTTTGTGTGTGTGTGTCTGTGCATGTGGATTTGTATGTGTGTGTATGGGTGTGTGTCTGTGCGTGTGGATGTCAGTGTGTGTGCATGCTTGCGTTTGTTTGTATTCCTGCATGTGTGTGTGTGACAGTATCATCCTAAACCAGCAACACTTCGCTCAACAGCACCATCTACAGGCCGATGAGTGTACAGTCACTAAATGTGCACATAAATGAATTTATTTTATACCCCCCCATGGATGAAATTCTACGAAACTTAGCAGAGGATACCCCCAGAGGATGTCAAGTTAATCATACACATGAAATATGGTGCAGTTCTGAACATCTCCACTGAAGATAGGGGCGATTAAAGCAGAATAATATTGCATTTTCATTTTTTATGGGAGGGGCGCAAATCACAAATGAGTGATTATGGGCTAGGTTGATGTGGGCCCTTAAGAGCAACATACCATAAAAATGTCTTCATCCTCGGTGCCACGGTTCAGGTAGTTATTTAGGAAAAACTGCATTTTTTTGGTTTTGGGGGGGCCCAGCGCGGGGGGGGGGGGGGGGAGTGGCCCCCGGGGACCAAACGAAATTTTTCCGTAGAAGTCTAGTGGGGCTACATGCCCACCAAATTTCATGTTCCCCGGTGTTTCGGTGTCCCTGGTATCGTTGACGAAAAATTTACGGGGGCCCCAGCGCGGGGGGGGGGGAGTGGCCCCCGGGGACCAAACGAAATTTTTCCGTAAAAGTCTAGTAGACCAACATACCATAAAAATTTCTTCATCCTCTGTGCCACGGTTCAGGTAGTTATTTAGGAAAAACTGCATTTTTTGGGGTTTGGGGGGGCCCAGCGCGGGGGGGGAGTGGCCCCCGGGGACCAAACGAAAGTTTTCCGTAGAAGTGTAGTGGGGCTACATGCCCACCAAATTTCATGTTCCCCGGTGCTTCGGTGTCCCTGGTATCGTTGACGAAAAATTTACGGGGGCCCCAGCGCGGGGGGGGGGAAGTGGCCCCCGGGGACCAAACGAAATTTTGCCGTAAAAGTCTAGTAGACCAACATACCATAAAAATGTCTTCATCCTCAGTGCTACGGTTCAGGTAGTTATTTAGGAAAAACTGCATTTTTTTGGTTTTGGGGGGGCCCAGCGCGGGGGGGGAGTGGCCCCCGGGGACCAAACGAAATTTTTCTGTAGAAGTCTAGTGGGGCTACATGCCCACCAAATTTCATGTTCCCCGGTGCTTCGGTGTCCCTGGTATCGTTGACGAAAAATTTACGGGGGCCCCAGCGCGGGGGGGGGAAGTGGCCCCCGGGGACCAAACAAAATTTTGCCGTAAAAGTCTAGTAGACCAACATACTATAAAAATGTCTTCATCCTCTGTGCCACGGTTCAGGTTCATCCTAAACCAGCAACACTTCGCTCAACAGCACCATCTACAGGCCGATGAGTGTACAGTCACTAAATGTGCACATAAATGAATTTATTTTATACCCCCCCATGGATGAAATTCTACGAAACTTAGCAGAGGATACCCCCAGAGGATGTCAAGTTAATCATACACATGAAATATGGTGCAGTTCTGAACATCTCCACTGAAGATAGGGGCGATTAAAGCAGAATAATATTGCATTTTCATTTTTTATGGGAGGGGCGCAAATCACAAATGAGTGATTATGGGCTAGGTTGATGTGGGCCCTTAAGAGCAACATACCATAAAAATGTCTTCATCCTCGGTGCCACGGTTCAGGTAGTTATTTAGGAAAAACTGCATTTTTTTGGTTTTGGGGGGGCCCAGCGCGGGGGGGGGAGTGGCCCCCGGGGACCAAACGAAATTTTTCCGTAAAAGTCTAGTAGACCAACATACCATAAAAATTTCTTCATCCTCTGTGCCACGGTTCAGGTAGTTATTTAGGAAAAACTGCATTTTTTTGGTTTTGGGGGGGCCCAGCGCGGGAGGGGAGTGGCCCCCGGGGACCAAACGAAATTTTTCTGTAGAAGTGTAGTGGGGCTACATGCCCACCAAATTTCATGTTCCCCGGTGCTTCGGTGTCCCTGGTATCGTTGACGAAAAATTTACGGGGGCCCCAGCGCGGGGGGGGGGGAAGTGGCCCCCGGGGACCAAACGAAATTTTGCCGTAAAAGTCTAGTAGACCAACATACCATAAAAATGTCTTCATCCTCAGTGCCACGGTTCAGGTAGTTATTTAGGAAAAACTGCATTTTTTTGGTTTTGGGGGGGCCCAGCGCGGGAGGGGAGTGGCCCCCGGGGACCAAACGAAATTTTTCTGTAGAAGTGTAGTGGGGCTACATGCCCACCAAATTTCATGTTCCCCGGTGCTTCGGTGTCCCTGGTATCGTTGACGAAAAATTTACGGGGGCCCCAGCGCGGGGGGGGGGGGAAGTGGCCCCCGGGGACCAAACGAAATTTTTCCGTAAAAGTCTAGTAGACCAACATACCATAAAAATTTCTTCATCCTCGGTGCCACGGTTCAGGTAGTTATTTAGGAAAAACTGCATTTTTTTGGGTTTGGGGGGGCCCAGCGCGGGGGGGGAGTGGCCCCCGGGGACCAAACGAAATTTTTCCGTAAAAGTCTAGTAGACCAACATACCATAAAAATTTCTTCATCCTCTGTGCCACGGTTCAGGTAGTTATTTAGGAAAAACTGCATTTTTTTGGTTTTGGGGGGGCCCAGCGCGGGAGGGGAGTGGCCCCCGGGGACCAAACGAAATTTTTCTGTAGAAGTGTAGTGGGGCTACATGCCCACCAAATTTCATGTTCCCCGGTGCTTCGGTGTCCCTGGTATCGTTGACGAAAAATTTACGGGGGCCCCAGCGCGGGGGGGGGGGGAAGTGGCCCCCGGGGACCAAACGAAATTTTGCCGTAAAAGTCTAGTAGACCAACATACCATAAAAATGTCTTCATCCTCAGTGCCACGGTTCAGGTAGTTATTTAGGAAAAACTGCATTTTTTTGGTTTTGGGGGGGCCCAGCGCGGGAGGGGAGTGGCCCCCGGGGACCAAACGAAATTTTTCTGTAGAAGTGTAGTGGGGCTACATGCCCACCAAATTTCATGTTCCCCGGTGCTTCGGTGTCCCTGGTATCGTTGACGAAAAATTTACGGGGGCCCCAGCGCGGGGGGGGGGGAGTGGCCCCCGGGGACCAAACGAAATTTTTCCGTAAAAGTCTAGTAGACCAACATACCATAAAAATTTCTTCATCCTCGGTGCCACGGTTCAGGTAGTTATTTAGGAAAAACTGCATTTTTTTGGGTTTGGGGGGGCCCAGCGCGGGGGGGGAGTGGCCCCCGGGGGCCAAACGAAATTTTTCCTTAGAAGTCTAGTGGGGCTACATGCCCACCAAATTTCATGTTCCCCGGTGCTTCGGTGTCCCTGGTATCGTTGACGAAAAATTTACGGGGGCCCCAGCGCGGGGGGGGAAGTGGCCCCCGGGGACCAAACAAAATTTTTCCGTAAAAGTCTAGTAGACCAACATAACATAAAAATTTCTTCATCCTCGGTGCCACGGTTCAGGTAGTTATTTAGGAAAAACTGCATTTTTTTGGGTTTGGGGGGGCCCAGCGCGGGGGGGAGTGGCCCCCGGGGACCAAACGAAATTTTTCCTTAGAAGTCTAGTGGGGCTACACAGCAAAAAGTCCAGTGTTAAATTAACTCTCCTGGGAGTTTATTTGGCTCCAGAGTCAGTGTTAAAAAATATGAGTGTTAAATTAACACTCAAGAGTGTTAAAGTTAATGAGCTCATTAAGTGATTAATTGAGTGATGATTGAGCATTATTGAAGACACCTGATGTTAGCAAGCAGAATCACCAAAAGAGAAAATCTATTTTTTTAAGAAACCGTAATGGAGATCAGTGTTTGCTTTAGTTGGGCTCTTGATTCATAAACTGTAAACATTAGATTATCTTTGGCTGTTGCATCTGAGTTAAAACTGTCAGATGAACAAAGAGAAAGTTGATCAGGTTTTGTTGGTTATGTTTTTGACATAATCTTAATTTCACCTGAATCACTGATCTCATTTAGAGTCTAATCTCTGACTTAAATGTATATTGTTGATTACAGCTGCTCTGTGACTCTACAGCATAAGATCTTTTTTCGAACTAGTCTAAAGGATTTCTTAAAAGTTGTTCTGATAAAACAAAATCTTTCTTTTAGGCACACACAGACATCAAGAATCAGTGTATGAATCTCAACTATGGTGACAAACAGAATATTCAATTAGGAAAAGGAAATTAGTAAGACAATTCAGATCATAATTTATTCATACCGCAATGCATGAGTTTTGATTGGTGGCACCCAGAATGCACTGCAACATGCTTTATTATTGTCACCATTGTTGAGATTCACAGGCTGATTATTGATGTCTGTGTGTCTAATTAAAGCAATTTTCTAGGTCTTTTTATCAGAACAATTTTTAAGAAATATCTTGCATTATATTGATAATGATAAAAATCATTTGCTGTAGAATCACAGGCTGCTGTAATCAACAAGGTAAATCTGACTCTCTAAATGAGAGTTGATATTCAAGTGAAATTATGATTATCAAATCGTAACCAACACCACCTGGTCACCTTTTCTCTTTGTTCATCTGAGAGTTATAACTCAGATACAACAGCCAAACAAAGTTTAAAGTTACTGCTTTATGGGTCAAGAGCCCAACTAAAGCAAACACTGATCACCATAATGGTGTCTTAAAAAAAATAGATTTTCTCCTTCAGTGATTCTGCTTGTTAACATCAGGTGTCTTCAATATTGGTCAATTATCACTCAATTAATCACTTAATGAGCTCATTACCTTTAACACTCTTGAGTGTTAATTTAACACTCATATTTTAACACTGACTCTGGAGCCATATAAACTCCCAGGAGAGTTAATTTAACACTGGACTTTTTGCTGTGTACATGCCCACCAAATTTCATGTTCCCCAGTGCTTCGGTGTCCCTGGTATCGTTGACGAAAAATTTATGGGGGCCCCAGCGCGGGGGCGGGAGTGGCCCCCGGGGACCAAACAAAATTTTTCCGTAAAAGTCTAGTAGACCAACATACCATAAAAAATTCTTCATCCTCGGTGCCACGGTTCAGGTAGTTATTTAGGAAAAACTGCATTTTTGGGGGTTTGGGGGGGCCCAGCGCGGGGGGGAGTGGCCCCCGGGGACCAAACGAAATTTTTCCGTAAAAGTCTAGTGGGGCTACATGCCCACCAAATTTCATGTTCCCCGGTGCTTCGGTGTCCCTGGTATCGTTGACGAAAAATTTACGGGGGCCCCAGCGCGGGGGGGGAAGTGGCCCCCGGGGACCAAACGAAATTTTTCCGTAAAAGTCTAGTAGACCAACATAACATAAAAATTTCTTCATCCTCGGTGCCACGGTTCAGGTAGTTATTTAGGAAAAACTGCATTTTTTTGGGTTTGGGGGGGCCCAGCGCGGGGGGGGAGTGGCCCCCGGGGACCAAACGAAATTTTTCTGTAGAAGTCTAGTGGGGCTACATGCCCACCAAATTTCATGTTCCCCGGTGTTTCGGTGTCCCTGGTATCGTTGACGAAAAATTCAGTAAGGTGACGGGGAAAAAAAAAAAAAAAAAACTTTGACAATTCCTATATGACCGCTTTTGCTAGCTACGCTAGCGGCGGTCATAATTACACTTTACAAAACAGCTGATTTACATTAGAATAATATTTCACTGTTTTTACTGTATTTCTGATCGTCTGTTCCAGAGTAACGTGTTGGAGGCTTCTCCAGATATGAAGCGAGAGAGTGAGAAGGAGTGGTACTTCGGGAACGCAGATAAAGAGAGGAGAGGCCCGTTCAGCTACGAGGAGGTGCTGTATCTCTCAGGAGTGTGTGTGAGGATCTGCTGACCCCTGACCTCTGACCTCTGCCCTGTGACCCGCAGATGCAGGCGTTCTGGCGTACGGGCGAGCTGACGGCTAAGACCCGCTGCTGGGCGCAGGGCATGGAAGGGTGGCGCCCCCTACAGGCCGTCCCGCAGCTGAAGTGGAGCCTGATGGCCTCGGGGACGCCCGTGATGAACGAGAGCGACCTGGCCACTCTCATACTCAACATGCTCATCACCATGTGCTCGTACTTCCCCAGCAGGTGCACACACACACACACACACACACTCAAGTCAAGTCACCTTTATTTACACAGCGCTTTTTATAATACAGATTGTATCAAAGCAGCTTCACAGTGATAACATGAAAATAATACAACAAAGTTTGTTTCTAGAAGAAAATTGCGTCATCGTCCACCCTGAGTAAAGCCGAGTTCAGACCGCACGATTTTGGCCCCGATTTTGGCTTGCCAACAGGTTTAGAGAAATCGCAGAAAAATGCCCGAAATCACAGGCAAATCGGTGCTCGTTCACGCGAGTGACAGTCACGCAGTGTGAATGAGCAAAGACGCGATCTGAGAGAATCACCGACGAGTCGCCGACGCCCGTGAGATATTTGGCATGCTAAACATCTGGACCTGTCGGCGATTCTCAATCCTGCTGTGTGAAAGTGTTCTGACTGAAAACTACATCGGCGATGACCGACAGCCAATGAGAGAGCAAGATGCAGAGCAGCGGGGAGTTCGGGGAGGAGTTATAGGTCACAATATCAGCATTTTAATGGATATATTTACAATTATATCAAACAGAAACAAAGCACAAACATTTCCTTGACCAGCAGCACATTGCAAAATTATTTATTTACCCACAACTCTCTTTGCAGAACACAGTCCTTGCTCCCCTCGTCTTCCTAACCATTTCCTCCTGCTTAAACGGTTTAATTTTCTTCTTTTTGCTGCAGATCAGCGCACAGACAATTTGGATCGCAATCTTCTTGCAGGCTATCATTATACATAACAATTTCAGTCTTGCGAGAGCTCCGGTCTCACGCACGCGTGATCTTGCGTTATTTCCTCATCACTTCTCGCGTGTTTGGTTGTGAAACGTAGTTTGCTTTTGTAAAGTCGTGCAGTGTGAACACACCAGAGGCTGATGTTACCCCGGATAGTCACGCAGTGTGAAAAGAACAGTGACCCGACTACTTTGAAAATCGTGCAGTGTGAACTTGGCATAAGGCAGATCAATAATATTGTTGAATATTAAATGTCCCCAACTAAGCAAGCCAGAAGCCGAGGCAACAGTGGAGGAACCGAAACTCCATCAGTGACAGAATGGAGAAAAAAACCTCGGGAGAACCCAGACTCAGTCGCTCAGTTCTCCTCTGGCCAACCAGCGAACAGTGTATGATTATGATCCAGGCAGCGTTACAGGTCAGAGGTCAGAGTGGATCAGAACATTCAGAATATTGTCCAGTTCCTCTGGTTGGAAGTCGGAGTCTCGCCGTATGGAGACGAGTGTTGAGGATCGGTGCGGATGGCTGTGGTGTGGATGAGGCCTTCACAGGGCTGATGAGGCTGGGGCTGCAGGGATGCGTCGTGTGCAGGCGCTGGTCCAACATCTGATCTGGATCCGGCCCGGATCCGGCTGACTTCAGTAAACCTCGGAATAAACAGAAAGACTAACATTAGCGTAGATGCCATTCTTCTTATGAAGTAACGAGTACATCCGGTGTTATAGGAAGTGTTCCCGGTTCCGGCTGGCCTGATCTATGCAGCCTAATAATCCTTTAACTGATTTGAATAATAGAAATGTATGATGTTCTGTATGAATGCAAGGTAAAAGAGTTGCGTTTTTTTAATAAGAGGTTTAATAATAGCCAGCTTAAAAGTTTTTGGTACGTATCCTAGTGACAAAGATGAATTAATGATATTAAGAAGAGGATCTATGACCTCTGGAAACATCTCTTTCAGTAGCTTAGTTGGTATAGGGTCTAACATACATGTTGTCGAGTTAGATGATTTAACGAGTTTAGTAAATTCTTCCTTTCCTATAGCAATGAATAAATCAAATTTTATTTTCCCAAGAGATAATCAAACACACACACACACACACACACACACACACACACACGCGCCATCACTGCCTTGGAGGATCACATATTAATACTGGCAGCTGGTTAAAAGCAACTGCAAAAATATCTGAGAAAACTGATGTTACTTCTAAAGAAGAAGGTCAAGCATCATTTGATGATTTCATAAGGAATGCAAAGGAAATGCGTTTAAAACATAGATTTACCATGGTATATCTTGCATGGTATTGCCATGGTGCAAAAATGTTTACGATACTACATGTAGACTATTGAGAAACTGTTTCAGTTAGTTTGATAATGCTTTTTATTAAATTTTTTGTATTTTTAGGGGATTTTATGGTACTAAATTATATTTACGCTGTATTTATAATCCATTTATTCACTTTGAGCATAGACCTGAACATTACATTTCCAACTTAAACTGTCGTAAATCTTGAATGCTTTAAAGCACAGACTGAAGTTTGATCTCTTTTCAAAGACGACACTTGGCAGATTATTGATGAAGTGAAAAAGTTTTAAAAAGTGAACTTAAAAAAAGTTACAGAATTTTACGTTTATTGTTGCAAAATGTGCAAAAATACTATTTTCAATTTTTATATGAAATTTATATTTTCAAAAACATGTTTTACTCTAAAACTGTGAGAAAATCAAAGCCATAAATCTAAACAAGTTGTGTTCAAAATTTGAGTCTGATATCTCAAAAAAGGATCTTTCAGTGAGATGTTGTTCGGCTGCAGTACCAAACGCTTCCACTAGAGGAAATTCATCTCCCATTCATTTCCAATGCCTCATTTCTGACCGCGAGGAGCACAAGTGTGACCATTTTTTCCAGGACCATTTAACCTGTTCAAATCTTTAAAAAAAAAAAAAAGATTTTTTTTGTGTTCACACAGCAAGTGCCAAAACCTTTACCACGTTTCGTACCATTACGAAAAAAAAAAGTTACATTTTTCGGTCAGAAATGACTGAAGATCACCAGGGGGTTAATAAAGCACATAATCAGCATCTGAGATTATCATCGTCATACTTTGTATGTGGTTGTTCCAGCCGTGACGTCGCAGAAATAGAAACTTTCTAAACTATAATCACGGCACGTCTGTTAGGACACGGTGTTAGTGTTAAAATGCGCTTAAATATACATTTATTTATACTCTATAATTATACTACAACTTTATGATTTATTATAAGACCTACTGCTGTGATGTGTTTGTGTGTTTAGAGACCAGGATAATGCCATCATCAGGCCGTTACCAAAGGTGAAGAGACTCATCAGTGACAACACCTGCCTTCCTCACATCGTACAGGTACACACACTCACACACACACTCACACACTGACCACACACACACACACACTCACACACTGACCACACACTGACCACACACACACACACACACTCACACACTGACCACACACTGACCACACACACACACACACACACACTCTCTCACACACTGACCACACACACACACACACACTCAAGTCAAGTCAAGTCATCTTCATTTATATAGCGCTTTTAACAACGTAGATTGTTTCAAAGCAGCTTTACAGAGATAAGCGTATAATTTAAGGTAGCAGATATTGTTTTGGCTTTATAGCAGAGTTAAGTTATTTTCCATCTAAAGTTAGTTTTGATTGATTTGCTTCCGTCGCAACGATAATTTGTTATTAAATTAGGGGCCGCTAAGACGACACCATTCTCTCTACACAGACTTTAAACGCGAACCTGTGAGAAACGCTGATGGCGTTCACATGCGCATTTAGAATGGGTTCTATAGTTATGTGCGTTTGAAAATACGCAGGTTTGGAATTCCCTACAAGCCAAGCCTAAACAAAGTACTTGTCTTTCCTTATAAATTTTGATAAAGAATTTTATTTTATTTTGTTGCTTTGGGGTAGGAACACGAAACTAATTTTCCCGACAACGCCTTATCTGTAGAGTGGTAGAGGGATCCTCCATAGGGAGAGACTAGTTGGCACTTCAGCACTGCGTTGTCATCGGTCCAGGCGAATGTCCTTCGTCAGATCTGGATACGGCCTGGATCCGGCAGGCTGCAGGAAAACCTCGGGATAAACACACACTAAAATTAGCGTAGATGCCATTCTTCTTATGATGTAACGAGTACATCAGGATTTATGGGAAGTGTTCCCGGTTCCGGCTGACCTAATCTATGCAGCCTAACATTAAATTATAGAAGTCTATCATGTATTATGTAAATGCTAGGTCAAAGAGATGTGTCTTTAATCTGGCTTTGAACTGACAGAGTGTGTCTGCTTCCCGGACAATGGTAGGAAGACTGTTCCAAAGTTTTGGTGCTAAATAGGAGAAGGATCTGCCGCCAGCAGTCGATTTTGATATTCTAGGTATTATCAACTGGCCGGAATTTTGAGATCGCAATAGACGTGACGGACTATAATGCGTTAAGAGCTCGCTCAAGTACTGCGGAGCTAAACCATTTAGTGCTTTGTAAGTAATCAGCAATATTTTAAAATTTATGCGATGTTTAATAGGGAGCCAATGCAGTTTTGACAGAACTGGGCTAATATGGTCATACTTCCTGGTTCTGGTAAGAACTCGAGCTGCTGCGTTTTGAACTAGCTGTAGTTTGTTTATTAAGCGTGCAGGGCAACCACCCAGTAGAGCATTACAATAATCTAGCCTTGAGGTCATGAACGCATGAACTAACTGTTCCGCATTTGTCAATGAGAGCATATGCCGTAATTTAGATATATTTTTAAGATGGAAAAATGCGGTTTTACAGATACTAGACACGTGACTTTCAAATGAAAGATTGGTATCAAAGAGCACACCCAGGTTCCTAACCGACGACGAAGACTTAACAGAGCAGCCATCGAGTGTTAGACAGTATTCTAGGTTATTACGTGAGGAAGTTTTTTGTCCAATAATTAGAAACTCTGTTTTTTCAGAATTTAGAAGTAGGAAATTACGAGTCATCCAATTTTTTATATCCGCTATGCATTCCGTTAATTTTGTGAATTGATAAGTTTCGTTAGGTTTTGAAGAAATATAGAGCTGAGTATCGTCAGCATAACAGTGAAAGCTAATTCCATGTTTCCTAATGATATCTCCTAATGGTAGCATGTACAGAGTGAACAGCAGCGGTCCTAGTACTGAGCCTTGTGGTACGCCATACTGAACTTGTGATCGATGAGACATCTCATCATTTACTGCTACAAACTGATAACGGTCAGATAAGTATGATTTAAACCATGCTAGTGCATTTCCCGTAATGCCAACATAATGTTCGAGTTTATTTAAAAGAATGTTGTGGTCAATGGTGTCAAATGCAGCACTAAGATCGAGTAACACTAATAGAGAGATACAACCACGATCGGATGATAAGAGCAAATCATTTGTGACTCTAACGAGAGCTGTCTCGGTACTATGGTACGGTCTAAATCCGGACTGGAAATCCTCGCAGATATCATTTCTCTCAAGAAAGGAACACAGTTGTGAGGATACCGCCTTTTCTAGTATCTTTGACAGAAAAGGTAGATTCGAGATCGGCCTGTAATTGACTAATTCTGTAGGATCAAGTTGCGTTTTTTTAACAAGCGGTTTAATCATAGCCAGCTTAAAGTTTTTTGGTATGTATCCTAGAGACAAAGATGAATTAATGATATTAAGTAGAGGATCTATGACCTCTGGAAGCATCTCTTTCAGTAGCTTAGTTGGTATAGGGTCTAACATACATGTTGTCGATTTAGATGATTTAATGAGTTTAGTAAATTCTTCCTCTCCTATAGCAACGAATGAATAAAATTTTTCCTCCGGGAGACTACAATGCACTGCCTGATGCGATACTGTAGTAGACGGTTGCATAGTTATAATTTTGTCCCTGATATTATCAATCTTGTAAGTGAAGAAATTCATAAAGTCATTACTGCTGTGTTGCTTGGAAACTTCTGGGCTTGAAGCTTTCTTTTTCGTTAGTTTAGCCACTGTTTCAAATAAATACCTAGGATTATGTTTATTTTCTTCTAATAGGTTTGAAAAATAAGCAGATCTAGCAGCTTTTAAAGCCTTTCTGTAAGCAATTGAGCTCTCCTTCCATGAAATGCGAAATACCTCTAGTTTACCTCACTCACACACTGACCACACACACACTGACCACACACTGACCACACACTGACCACACACACTCTCACACACTGACCACACACACACAAACACACTATTCTAATTCTAAAGGTAATATTTAATGTTAGAGGATAAAAGTGCTGTATTGTCTCCTGTGTCCACAAGAGGGCGCAAGCGAGCGCAATAAGCAAATATAAACCAAAGCATCACATCTTTTATTGAAATGAAATGACATTCACTTTTTAAAGTGCATTAACTTTTGAAACAATTGTTCTTAAATAAAATATAATTTCCTTAATGTGCATGCAGGGAAAATTGTTACAGTAGTGCATAAAACTGTGTTTGTGCATCAGTAACCTGAGAAAACACACTTTAACACACAGCGTAATGAACTACATGAACACACAACAGCAAACTGCCATTCAGAAACACTCACTTCTACTCTCTACATCTACATATTCATCAACAACACCAGACGCTCTTGATCTGAGCGCTTTCACACTCTCACTCTCACACACTCACACACACACACTCGCTGAGCGCTTTTTGGTGAAACACACTCACACACACTTACTCACACACACTCACACACTCTCTCACTCACACACTCACAAACACAGGCTCAGCTCTGACCGATGTGCAGGTGAAGGTCAAGTGTGTCGTTGTACGATTTCTGCCTCAGACTGAGAGGGTTTCGTCAGCAGGGAGACTTTACCCGACACGTTTCACATTAACAGCGGCGCTGTACTGGATAAGCTAACAGAAACACACCGCGTCAGTGACGTCATCATGTCTCGCGACTCTCGACACACCAGCATTTCTAATGCATGGTTTTTGCATTCGAATGTGCAGTTTCTTAAAAAAAATTGACGAATATTCAAAATTCTAATGTTTATGTGACAGCCCTACTGCAGCACGCCTGTAACCTTCCTCTCCTGTCATTGGCAGCTGCTCTTGACCTTTGACCCCATCCTGGTGGAGAAAGTGGCCAACCTGCTGTACGTGGTGATGCAGGACAACCCGAACCTGCAGCGACTCTACCTCACCGGGGTCTTCTTCTTCATCATGATGTACACCGGCTCCAACGTGCTGCCCGTCGCTCGGTACACACACACACACACTCCTGCAGAGACTACACACGCCTCATTAAACACATGACAGAGAAATGATGACTCACATACTTCTGTTCTCTGTAGTTTCTTGAAGTACACTCACCTGAAACAAGCCTTTAAATCAGAGGAGGTAATGCTTCTCAGAACATTCATTATTTCAGGAATCAATATTTAATTTATTGAAAGGCTGTGCTATAAACTCAGAGAAACACTTCAGACACTAATGATGGTGTGTGTGTGTCCGTGTCAGGCTAAAGGAGTGGAGCTGGTGCAGAGGAGTGTGTTAGGCCCGATGCTGCCCGAGGCCATGGTGTGTTACCTGGAGAATTACGAGCCCGAGAGGTTCTCCGAGATCTTCCTGGGAGAGTTTGACACGCCGGAGGCCATCTGGAGCAGCGAGATGAGGTGAAGCTTCACACTAACCCGAACCCATCTCTGTAACTCTGCTTCACACTAACCCGAACCCATCTCTGTAACTCTGCTTCACACTAACCCAAACCCATCTCTGTAACTCTGCTTCACACTAACCCGAACCCATCTCTGTAACTCTGCTTCACACTAACCCGAACCCATCTCTGTAACTCTGCTTCACACTAACCCGAACCCATCTCTGTAACTCTGCTTCAGACTAACCCAAACCCATCTCTGTAACTCTGCTTCACACTAACCCAAACCCATCTCTGTAACTCTGCTTCACACTAACCCAAACCCATCTCTGTAACTCTGCTTCAGACTAACCCGAACCCATCTCTGTAACTCTGCTTCACACTAACCCAAACCCATCTCTGTAACTCTGCTTCACACTAACCCAAACCCATCTCTGTAACTCTGCTTCAGACTAACCCGAACCCATCTCTGTAACTCTGCTTCACACTAACCCAAACCCATCTCTGTAACTCTGCTTCAGACTAACCCGAACCCATCTCTGTAACTCTGCTTCACACTAACCCAAACCCATCTCTGTAACTCTGCTTCACACTAACCCAAACCCATCTCTGTAACTCTGCTTCACACTAACCCAAACCCATCTCTGTAACTCTGCTTCAGACTAACCCGAACCCATCTCTGTAACTCTGCTTCACACTAACCCAAACCCATCTCTGTAACTCTGCTTCAGACTAACCCAAACCCATCTCTGTAACTCTGCTTCACACTAACCCAAACCCATCTCTGTAACTCTGCTTCAGACTAACCCGAACCCATCTCTGTAACTCTGCTTCACACTAACCCAAACCCATCTCTGTAACTCTGCTTCAGACTAACCCAAACCCATCTCTGTAACTCTGCTTCACACTAACCCAAACCCATCTCTGTAACTCTGCTTCAGACTAACCCGAACCCATCTCTGTAACTCTGCTTCACACTAACCCAAACCCATCTCTGTAACTCTGCTTCACACTAACCCAAACCCATCTCTGTAACTCTGCTTCAGACTAACCCGAACCCATCTCTGTAACTCTGCTTCACACTAACCCAAACCCATCTCTGTAACTCTGCTTCAGACTAACCCGAACCCATCTCTGTAACTCTGCTTCACACTAACCCGAACCCATCTCTGTAACTCTGCTTCACACTAACCCGAACCCATCTCTGTAACTCTGCTTCACACTAACCCAAACCCATCTCTGTAACTCTGCTTCACACTAACCCAAACCCATCTCTGTAACTCTGCTTCACACTAACCCGAACCCATCTCTGTAACTCTGCTTCACACTAACCCGAACCCATCTCTGTAACTCTGCTTCACACTAACCCAAACCCATCTCTGTAACTCTGCTTCACACTAACCCGAACCCATCTCTGTAACTCTGCTTCAGACTAACCCAAACCCATCTCTGTAACTCTGCTTCACACTAACCCAAACCCATCTCTGTAACTCTGCTTCACACTAACCCAAACCCATCTCTGTAACTCTGCTTCAGACTAACCCGAACCCATCTCTGTAACTCTGCTTCACACTAACCCAAACCCATCTCTGTAACTCTGCTTCACACTAACCCAAACCCATCTCTGTAACTCTGCTTCAGACTAACCCGAACCCATCTCTGTAACTCTGCTTCACACTAACCCAAACCCATCTCTGTAACTCTGCTTCAGACTAACCCGAACCCATCTCTGTAACTCTGCTTCACACTAACCCGAACCCATCTCTGTAACTCTGCTTCACACTAACCCGAACCCATCTCTGTAACTCTGCTTCACACTAACCCAAACCCATCTCTGTAACTCTGCTTCACACTAACCCAAACCCATCTCTGTAACTCTGCTTCAGACTAACCCGAACCCATCTCTGTAACTCTGCTTCACACTAACCCGAACCCATCTCTGTAACTCTGCTTCACACTAACCCGAACCCATCTCTGTAACTCTGCTTCACACTAACCCAAACCCATCTCTGTAACTCTGCTTCAGACTAACCCGAACCCATCTCTGTAACTCTGCTTCACACTAACCCAAACCCATCTCTGTAACTCTGCTTCACACTAACCCAAACCCATCTCTGTAACTCTGCTTCAGACTAACCCGAACCCATCTCTGTAACTCTGCTTCACACTAACCCGAACCCATCTCTGTAACTCTGCTTCACACTAACCCAAACCCATCTCTGTAACTCTGCTTCAGACTAACCCGAACCCATCTCTGTAACTCTGCTTCAGACTAACCCAAACCCATCTCTGTAACTCTGCTTCAGACTAACCCGAACCCATCTCTGTAACTCTGCTTCACACTAACCCGAACCCATCTCTGTAACTCTGCTTCACACTAACCCAAACCCATCTCTGTAACTCTGCTTCAGACTAACCCGAACCCATCTCTGTAACTCTGCTTCACACTAACCCGAACCCATCTCTGTAACTCTGCTTCACACTAACCCAAACCCATCTCTGTAACTCTGCTTCAGACTAACCCGAACCCATCTCTGTAACTCTGCTTCAGACTAACCCAAACCCATCTCTGTAACTCTGCTTCAGACTAACCCGAACCCATCTCTGTAACTCTGCTTCACACTAACCCGAACCCATCTCTGTAACTCTGCTTCAGACTAACCCGAACCCATCTCTGTAACTCTGCTTCAGACTAACCCAAACCCATCTCTGTAACTCTGCTTCAGACTAACCCAAACCCATCTCTGTAACTCTGCTTCACACTAACCCGAACCCATCTCTGTAACTCTGCTTCAGACTAACCCGAACCCATCTCTGTAACTCTGCTTCAGACTAACCCAAACCCATCTCTGTAACTCTGCTTCAGACTAACCCAAACCCATCTCTGTAACTCTGCTTCACACTAACCCGAACCCATCTCTGTAACTCTGCTTCAGACTAACCCAAACCCATCTCTGTAACTCTGCTTCACACTAACCCGAACCCATCTCTGTAACTCTGCTTCACACTAACCCGAACCCATCTCTGTAACTCTGCTTCACACTAACCCGAACCCATCTCTGTAACTCTGCTTCAGACTAACCCGAACCCATCTCTGTAACTCTGCTTCACACTAACCCGAACCCATCTCTGTAACTCTGCTTCAGACTAACCCGAACCCATCTCTGTAACTCTGCTTCAGACTAACCCGAACCCATCTCTGTAACTCTGCTTCACACTAACCCGAACCCATCTCTGTAACTCTGCTTCACACTAACCCAAACCCATCTCTGTAACTCTGCTTCACACTAACCCGAACCCATCTCTGTAACTCTGCTTCAGACTAACCCGAACCCATCTCTGTAACTCTGCTTCACACTAACCCGAACCCATCTCTGTAACTCTGCTTCACACTAACCCGAACCCATCTCTGTAACTCTGCTTCACACTAACCCAAACCCATCTCTGTAACTCTGCTTCACACTAACCCAAACCCATCTCTGTAACTCTGCTTCACACTAACCCGAACCCATCTCTGTAACTCTGCTTCACACTAACCCGAACCCATCTCTGTAACTCTGCTTCACACTAACCCGAACCCATCTCTGTAACTCTGCTTCAGACTAACCCGAACCCATCTCTGTAACTCTGCTTCACACTAACCCGAACCCATCTCTGTAACTCTGCTTCACACTAACCCGAACCCATCTCTGTAACTCTGCTTCACACTAACCCGAACCCATCTCTGTAACTCTGCTTCACACTAACCCAAACCCATCTCTGTAACTCTGCTTCAGACTAACCCGAACCCATCTCTGTAACTCTGCTTCACACTAACCCAAACCCATCTCTGTAACTCTGCTTCACACTAACCCAAACCCATCTCTGTAACTCTGCTTCAGACTAACCCGAACCCATCTCTGTAACTCTGCTTCACACTAACCCGAACCCATCTCTGTAACTCTGCTTCACACTAACCCAAACCCATCTCTGTAACTCTGCTTCAGACTAACCCGAACCCATCTCTGTAACTCTGCTTCAGACTAACCCAAACCCATCTCTGTAACTCTGCTTCAGACTAACCCGAACCCATCTCTGTAACTCTGCTTCACACTAACCCGAACCCATCTCTGTAACTCTGCTTCACACTAACCCAAACCCATCTCTGTAACTCTGCTTCAGACTAACCCGAACCCATCTCTGTAACTCTGCTTCACACTAACCCGAACCCATCTCTGTAACTCTGCTTCACACTAACCCAAACCCATCTCTGTAACTCTGCTTCAGACTAACCCGAACCCATCTCTGTAACTCTGCTTCAGACTAACCCAAACCCATCTCTGTAACTCTGCTTCAGACTAACCCGAACCCATCTCTGTAACTCTGCTTCACACTAACCCGAACCCATCTCTGTAACTCTGCTTCAGACTAACCCGAACCCATCTCTGTAACTCTGCTTCAGACTAACCCAAACCCATCTCTGTAACTCTGCTTCAGACTAACCCAAACCCATCTCTGTAACTCTGCTTCACACTAACCCGAACCCATCTCTGTAACTCTGCTTCAGACTAACCCGAACCCATCTCTGTAACTCTGCTTCAGACTAACCCAAACCCATCTCTGTAACTCTGCTTCAGACTAACCCAAACCCATCTCTGTAACTCTGCTTCACACTAACCCGAACCCATCTCTGTAACTCTGCTTCAGACTAACCCAAACCCATCTCTGTAACTCTGCTTCACACTAACCCGAACCCATCTCTGTAACTCTGCTTCACACTAACCCGAACCCATCTCTGTAACTCTGCTTCACACTAACCCGAACCCATCTCTGTAACTCTGCTTCAGACTAACCCGAACCCATCTCTGTAACTCTGCTTCACACTAACCCGAACCCATCTCTGTAACTCTGCTTCAGACTAACCCAAACCCATCTCTGTAACTCTGCTTCACACTAACCCGAACCCATCTCTGTAACTCTGCTTCAGACTAACCCGAACCCATCTCTGTAACTCTGCTTCAGACTAACCCGAACCCATCTCTGTAACTCTGCTTCAGACTAACCCGAACCCATCTCTGTAACTCTGCTTCACACTAACCCGAACCCATCTCTGTAACTCTGCTTCACACTAACCCAAACCCATCTCTGTAACTCTGCTTCACACTAACCCGAACCCATCTCTGTAACTCTGCTTCAGACTAACCCAAACCCATCTCTGTAACTCTGCTTCAGACTAACCCAAACCCATCTCTGTAACTCTGCTTCACACTAACCCGAACCCATCTCTGTAACTCTGCTTCAGACTAACCCAAACCCATCTCTGTAACTCTGCTTCACACTAACCCGAACCCATCTCTGTAACTCTGCTTCACACTAACCCGAACCCATCTCTGTAACTCTGCTTCACACTAACCCGAACCCATCTCTGTAACTCTGCTTCAGACTAACCCGAACCCATCTCTGTAACTCTGCTTCACACTAACCCGAACCCATCTCTGTAACTCTGCTTCAGACTAACCCAAACCCATCTCTGTAACTCTGCTTCACACTAACCCGAACCCATCTCTGTAACTCTGCTTCAGACTAACCCGAACCCATCTCTGTAACTCTGCTTCACACTAACCCGAACCCATCTCTGTAACTCTGCTTCAGACTAACCCGAACCCATCTCTGTAACTCTGCTTCACACTAACCCGAACCCATCTCTGTAACTCTGCTTCACACTAACCCAAACCCATCTCTGTAACTCTGCTTCACACTAACCCGAACCCATCTCTGTAACTCTGCTTCAGACTAACCCGAACCCATCTCTGTAACTCTGCTTCAGACTAACCCGAACCCATCTCTGTAACTCTGCTTCACACTAACCCGAACCCATCTCTGTAACTCTGCTTCACACTAACCCGAACCCATCTCTGTAACTCTGCTTCACACTAACCCGAACCCATCTCTGTAACTCTGCTTCACACTAACCCGAACCCATCTCTGTAACTCTGCTTCACACTAACCCAAACCCATCTCTGTAACTCTGCTTCACACTAACCCGAACCCATCTCTGTAACTCTGCTTCACACTAACCCGAACCCATCTCTGTAACTCTGCTTCACACTAACCCAAACCCATCTCTGTAACTCTGCTTCAGACTAACCCAAACCCATCTCTGTAACTCTGCTTCACACTAACCCGAACCCATCTCTGTAACTCTGCTTCACACTAACCCGAACCCATCTCTGTAACTCTGCTTCAGACTAACCCGAACCCATCTCTGTAACTCTGCTTCACACTAACCCAAACCCATCTCTGTAACTCTGCTTCACACTAACCCGAACCCATCTCTGTAACTCTGCTTCACACTAACCCGAACCCATCTCTGTAACTCTGCTTCACACTAACCCGAACCCATCTCTGTAACTCTGCTTCAGACTAACCCGAACCCATCTCTGTAACTCTGCTTCACACTAACCCAAACCCATCTCTGTAACTCTGCTTCACACTAACCCAAACCCATCTCTGTAACTCTGCTTCACACTAACCCGAACCCATCTCTGTAACTCTGCTTCACATGTGTCCTGTAACACTGACATGTATCTTAATGTTTATGAATGCTAAACATCTTCTAACGATTTAAATCGATTCACAAATTTCAAAAATCAATTGTCGAAAAATTGTTAGACTTCTTTAACTTCGCAGCAGTACTTACAGTTACTTAAAGTTATTGAGGTTATTCACAATACGCCGTGAACAAGGACTCAATGCGGTGCTCGTACACACAGATGAAGTACACAAGTACATACACACACACACAGATGAAGAACACACACACAGATGAAGAACACACACACACAGATGAAGAACACACACACAGATGAAGAACACACACACACAGATGAAGTACACACACACAGATGAAGAACACACACAGATGAAGAACGCACACACACACACACACAGATGAAGAACGCACACACACACACAGATGAAGAACGCACACACACACACAGATGAAGAACGCACACACACACACAGATGAAGAACGCACACACACACACAGATGAAGAACACACACACAGATGAAGAACGCACACACACACAGATGAAGAACGCACACACAGACACAGATGAAGAACGCACACACACACACAGATGAAGAACGCACACACAGATGAAGAACACACACACACACACAGATGAAGAACGCACACACACACACAGATGAAGAACACACACACAGATGAAGAACACACACACAGATGAACACACACAGATGAAGAACACACACACAGATGAAGAACGCACACACAGATGAAGAACGCACACACACAGATGAAGAACGCACACACACACACAGATGAAGAACGCACACACACACACAGATGAAGAACGCACACACAGATGAAGAACACACACACAGATGAAGAACACACACACAGATGAAGAACACACACACAGATGAAGAACAAGAACACACACACAGATGAAGAACAAGAACGCACACACAGATGAAGAACGCACACACAGATGAAGAACACACACACAGATGAAGAACGCACACACACACACAGATGAAGAACGCACACACACACACAGATGAAGAACACACACACAGATGAAGAACACACACACACACACAGATGAAGAACACACACACAGATGAAGAACACACACACAGATGAAGAACACACACACACACACAGATGAAGAACACACACACAGATGAAGAACACACACACAGATGAAGAACACACACACACACAGATGAAGAACACACACACAGCTACACATAGTCTGGCTATCACCTGACCAAGCTCAATCCTCTGAGACTGAACATTACTCTGGAGAGTCTGCTCTGTATGTTCGACCGCACAAGAGGCGTGATCAACGGCAGAGTTCAAATGACTCTGGACGCAATTGGATAGTCCTTCAACCAATCAGACCAACGATCCGGGAGACGTACTTTGCAGAGCGACGCGAAAACTCCAGGCAGGAAACGTGTCAACAAACGTGTTGGTTTGTAGCATTGATCAGCGGTTTGCAGAAGCAATGGCAAAGTCAGTGGTGTTTACACCCACTCGAGCGATTTGTTTGTCTAAACTAAATTTGTGTGTAAGTTTGTGATTGGTCCCTGCAGATTTGTAGCGGAAGCAGGATAGATATATGTACAGGTTTCCAGCCTGAGCTGCAGGGCGAAATCAAGTCTAAGCTACACACACAATTATGTCACAATGCACATCGTGTGTACTGTGGAGTGTTCAGTGTAAACAGAGTCTGTTATGTCCTACACAAACGAAAACAAATGGGAGAAAATCGGATGTGTAACTATATCCGTGCAATCACTCTTAAAGGGACAGCAGCCTCATAAACTCTTGCCATCCGTTTCATTCATGTTAATAAAAAAAAAGCTCACTGAATCACTTTTTTATCTTTAATGTGAATCAATTTATATTTAATTCATACAGTGAAGACTATACAGTGTTTTATTTTTACGTTTGATTTATTCAATTTCGGTAGTTTTTCTAACTACATGTTTATTAAACCTATGCTACTGTACCTGAAAAAGTTAGTTTATTTAATTTGTATATTTTTCTATTATATTTATCCTATTGTTTGTAATTTGCTTCTATGTTTTATTTTTAATATAAAAAAATTGCTTTAATACAGAAGACTGTGTGTTATGATTGTAGTCAGCTTAAAGGGCATTTGTTTTATAATAGTGGGATGACTAAAATGGGAAGGAAAAACTAAATAAATGTCAAGGTTCACATTTAATTGAGAAGGATTTTTTTCTTCTTCTAGACCTATTAAACTGTCTACCGTAGTCAAATAAGAAAAGTAACACAACACAGTAAACTACAATCAAAATGCACATATCGAATCGAAATTTGATTCAAAATTGAGAATCAATTTTAAATCGAGTCGTGACCTCAAGAATCGAATCGTGAGGTACCAAAAGATTCCCAGCCCTAAAAAAGACTGATCACACATTATGATCAGTGTCTTTAACTGCTGTGTACTAACATTTTAATTAATCATGATGCATACATACATATTTTGCACATGTTCTTGTTTAAAAAATAAATGCATGTAATTAATTCCAGTAATTACATCTATAATTTACACTTTAAACCACCCTTAAACTTACCCGTATCCACCAAACCTGTCCTAACCTTCCCAGTATCCAGCTCAATCACAGCACGAGTGTTTTAATACATCATCAACACAATATTCTTAACATACATTTTTTGATGCAATTACATAGTAGTTAATGGGGGGGAACTTAGTAAATCTGCACATTGACATGGTCCATCATCCTCTGCTGGTAGTTTACGGACTCTCTCTCTCTCTCTCTGTGTGTGTGTGTGTGTGCAGGCGTCTGATGATCGAGAAGATCGCGGCTCACCTGGCAGACTTCTCCCCTCGCCTGCAGAGCAACACGCGAGCACTGTACCAGTACTGCCCGATCCCAATGGTCAGCTTCCCACAGCTCGACTCCGAGCTCTTCTGCAACATCTACTACCTGAGACACCTGTGCGACTCCACACGCTTCCCCAACTGGCCCATCCGAGACCCTGTACGCTCACATCAGCTCTCCACTTCCCTTGCCTGTATCACGCTGTGTGTGTGTGTGTGATTGTGTCTCTGTATCACTCAGTGTGTGTGTGTGTGATTATCGCCCCCTGCAGGTGAAGCTGCTGAAGGACACACTGGACGCCTGGAAGAGAGAGGTGGAGAAGAAGCCTCCCTCCATGTCTGTGGACGACGCCTACGAAGTGCTCAACCTCCCCAACGGACAGGGACAGTGAGTCACATGCTCTTTTATTATTATTTTACTTTTCACTTCTGCTGTATATTTTCTTTCTAGCACCAAAACCAGTCGGTTTCCATTCTGTTTCCATTCAAAACCATTCTGTCGGTTTCCCATTCTGTTTCCATTCTGTTTCCATTCAAAACCATTCTGTCGGTTTCCCATTCTGACCTGTAAATGAAAGGGAAGTTGTGCTGGTCTTTTCTCCTCTATTGTTTCGTATATCCGAGTGAAACGCTTGAACAAGATCAAATGTGGGCGAGGCTTGATTGTGTCTGTGGGGAATTGATTGGCTGGTTGGATGGTTGTGGTTTGCTATTGGCTGATCTCATGTGAGTGAGAAGAGATGCTGCAAGAGGAACTTATTCTGATTCAAGATTACTAACATAATAATGATGTGCACCCATAAATCATTTAGAATAAAATATGATATGTATGTGACACTATGCTTTTGTTTGTAATCTTTGTGATTTGATATGAGTGTGTGTGCTTTTTTCTAAGGCATGACGAGAGTAAAATAAGGAAAGCTTACTTCAGATTGGCTCAAAAATACCATCCAGACAAAAACCCAGAGGGCAGGGTAAGTATTCATCACTCAGTCTGATTATCACTGAACAAAGCCATGTGAGAGTCTATAACCAGGCTGTACAATGTGTGTGTGTTCAGGACATGTTTGAGAAGGTGAACAAAGCCTACGAGTTCTTGTGCACTAAATCAGCCCGGATCGTGGACGGCCCCGACCCAGAAAACATCATCCTGATCCTGAAGGCCCAGAGTATCCTGTTCAACAGACACAAACAGGGTCAGAACCGCTAACTCCACGCTAAAGGCCCTGATGCACTCACAGACACGCTCCGTTTCCTTCTACGCTTCTTTGCTTACATTCTTTTGTTCAAAAATAAGTTTGGTAAACCCCTTTCAGTGATAAACTATTAGCAAACATCCCGATGCTGCTGAGAGTGGCGTTTAGATGAATATGTGCTGCACTTTCCTCTCAGTAACTGAATAAACACAATAAAACTGAGAGAACAGCGGTTCAGAAAGCATCTGATCACAGAGATGTGGATGTTTGATCAGATCTGAGATTCAGATCTTCAGTCATGTTTATTTATACAGCTTTAATGTGATTAATGTGATACAGCACTTTATACAATAGATGCTTTGAAACAGCAGCTTTACAGAATTAAACATGAAAAACAGTGTCAGAGCATCAGAGCCACACCCACCTATTACATCATCAACACACAGACCAATAGGAGCTCAGAGGCGTTTATCAGCCAGTAGTTTGAAGTTACGTCACACCAGTTCGTTCTTCTGTCTCTTGAAGTATATCGGGGCCTTAAAGCAGAATCAGATCACATCTCTAGTTCAGATTCCTGATGTTCACACAATGAACAAGTGATTTAGATTGAACTCTCTCTTCTCAGAATTGGAGCCGTATAAATATGCCGGCTACCCTATGCTAATTAAGACCATCACCATGGAGACGGGTGATGATCAGCTCTTCTCCAAAACTGCTCCTCTGTTGCCGGCAGCCGCTGAACTGGCCTTCCATACGGTGAACTGTTCAGCCCTCAACGCAGAGGAGCTGCGGCGGGAGAACGGCATCGAGGTGAGAGAGTGCTGAAGCGCAGTGAATTACAGATAAAGCACGGTGAAGCACCGTTAAAGCACAGTGAAGCACAGTTAAATCGCAGTGATGCACAGTCAAAGCGCAGTGAAGCACAGTTAAAGCGCAGTGAAGCACAGTCAAAGCGCGGTGAAGCACAGTTAAAGCGCAGTGAAGCACAGTTAAATCGCAGTGAAGCACAGTTAAAGCGCGGTGAAGCACAGTTAAAGCGCAGTGAAGCACTGTAAAAGCGCAGTGAAGCGCAGTTAAATCGCAGTGAAGCACAGTTAAAGCCCAGTGAAGCACAGTTAAATCACAGTGAAGCACAGTTAAAGCGCAGTGAAGCACAGTTAAATCGCAGTGAAGCACAGTTAAAGCGCAGTGAAGCACAGTTAAAGCGCAGTGAAGTACAGTTAAAGCGCAGTGAAGCACAGTTAAAGCGCAGTGAAGCACAGTTAAAGCGCAGTGAAGCACAGTTAAAGCGCAGTGAAGCACAGTTAAAGCGCAGTGAAGCACAGTTAAAGCGCAGTGAAGCACAGTTAACCTGTTAAGCTGCAACCCCACTTTTGAAAAATCCCCAGAAATGACATACCCAAACTGAAACAGATACAGTTCATGAACCCTTTGTACTAAAAGCACAAGTATGATCTCATTTGAAAGCTGACACCTGGCAGTTTATTGTAAATGTTGAATTAATTATTGTCATAATGAAAAAAATAGTTATAAATAGCTTCAAAGTTTTGTAAAGTTATTAGAAATTTATTTTTATGAAACATCTTCATGAAAATAAAATTGAAGTTGGCACTGTAGCAATCTAGAAATGCACTGCAGCTAAAGCCTCATGTCTGACCATATTATATTTAAAATATGAAGATAAGTCTAAAACTAAAATGTTTTTCAAGATAGAAGCACCTAGTGCACCTAGAGCTAGCTAGCATGTTAGCTTAGCACACCATCAATACACGACAATTTATGAGATTAAAACCATGTTTGTGCTCCAAACTTACTTTATAACACAAGTCAAGTGTTTTAAATAATCTTCTGTGATCTAAATTGGCATCAGACAAAAAAATCAGACAGAAAATATACTATTTGATAGTATTCTGCAAAATGATAGTCTATATAGATTAGCATTACATTATAAATATAATCTATTATTATGAAAATACCTGGCATGGCTTGAAAATCACAGGTAACTCAAATATCATTGCAATCATGTTTATTGCCCTCAAAATCTATATCTGCATGTTACAGCGATCTCTCTGTTAGCTGTGTGTGTGTCACTGACGTCCTGGAATGTCACATGATCATGGCTCTTCTTCATGTTCCATATATGGGTTATTATTGTGCATATAGCGCCCTCAGGCTATTGGTATGAATTGAAAACACAGTATATCAGAGTACCAAACGCTCATAAAGATTACATCGACGCATTTGGGTATAAATTCAATAAATAGTATTCCTGTCAATAGAAATCTGATGTAAACCTATGAGAATCTATCAATATTTCTCCAAATCTGCACATTTTTGAGCTAAAAGCCCTGAGGGACGTTGTTTTGTGAAGCACTGTCATGACGACAGCACGGAGTTTTTTTATGAATGAAAGCGGCTGACGCGCATAATTCATATTAAAGGTATCGACTCATTTTTTCATTTCATAACTCCTGACATAAATTAAGAAATAACTTTCGCTATAAGTTTCTCAGAATACAATAGTGGTCAAATACTGAAACTTGAGTCTTATATCTTTTTAATGATGTATAGTTTGTCAAGGTATAACATTAAATCTAATAGTAACTTTGAACTAAATAAAAAAAAAAAACGCTTCAGTGCGCCGACGCACTGGTGAGGCTTAACAGGTTAAAGAGCAGTGAAGCACAGTTAAAGTGCAGTGAAGCACAGTTAAAGAGCAGTGAAGCACAGTTAAAGCACGGTGAAGCACAGTTAAAGCGCGGTGAAACACAGTTAAAGCGCGGTGAAGCACAGTTAAAGAGCAGTGAAGCACAGTTAAAGCACGGTGAAGCACAATTAAAGAGCAGTGAAGCACAGTTAAAGAGCGGTGAAGCACAGTTAAAGCGCGGTGAAACACAGTTAAAGCGCGGTGAAGCACAGTTAAAGAGCAGTGAAGCACAGTTAAAGCACGGTGAAGCACAGTTAAAGAGCAGTGAAGCACAGTTAAAGCGCGGTGAAGCACAGTTAAAGCGCAGTGAAGCACAGTTAAAGCACGGTGAAGCACAGTTAAAGAGCAGTGAAGCACAGTTAAAGCACGGTGAAGCACAGTTAAAGCGCGGTGAAGCACAGTTAAAGCGCGGTGAAGCACAGTTAAAGCACGGTGAAGCACAGTTAAAGAGCAGTGAAGCACAGTTAATGTGCAGTGAAGCACAGGTAAAGTGCAGTGAAGCACAGTTAAAGCGCGCTGAAGCACAGTTAAATCGCAGTGAAGCGCAGTGAAGCACAGTTAAAGCGCAGTGAAGCACAGTTAAAGAGCAGTGAAGCACAGTTAAAGCGCGGTGAAGCACAGTTAAAGAGCAGTGAAGCACAGTTGAAGCACAGTTAAAGCGCAGTGAAGCACAGTTAATGTGCAGTGAAGCACAGGTAAAGTGCAGTGAAGCACAGTTGAAGCACAGTTAAAGCGCAGTGAAGCACAGTTAATGTGCAGTGAAGCACAGGTAAAGTGCAGTGAAGCACAGTTAAAGTGCCCTGAAGCACAGTTAAAGCACAGTTAAAGCGCAGTTAAAGTGCAGTGAAGCACAGTTAAAGCGCAGTGAAGCACAGTTAAAGCGCAGTGAAGCACAGTTAAAGCGCAGTGAAGCACAGTTAAAGAGCAGTGAAGCACAGTTATAGAGGGTTAGGCAGTGAAGTTAAAGCGCAGTGAAGCACAGTTAAAGAGCAGTGAAGCACAGTTAAAGAGCAGTGAAGCACAGTTAAAGAGCAGTGAAGCACAGTTAAAGCGCGCTGAAGCACAGTTAAATCGCAGTGAAGCACAGTTAAAGCGCGGTGAAGCACAGTTAAAGAGCGGTGAAGCACAGTTAAAGCGCGGTGAAGCACAGTTAATGTGTAGTGAAGCACAGTTAAAGAGCAGTGAAGCACAGTTAAAGCGCAGTGAAGCACAGTTAATGTGTAGTGAAGCACAGTTAAAGAGCAGTGAAGCACAGTTAAAGCACAGTGAAGCACAGTTAAAGCGCAGTGAAGCACAGTTAATGTGTAGTGAAGCACAGTTAAAGAGCAGTGAAGCACAGTTAATGTGTAGTGAAGCACAGTTAAAGAGCAGTGAAGCACAGTTAAAGCACAGTGAAGCACAGTTAAAGCGCAGTGAAGCACAGTTAATGTGTAGTGAAGCACAGTTAAAGAGCAGTGAAGCACAGTTAAAGCACAGTGAAGCACAGTTAAAGCGCAGTGAAGCACAGTTAAAGTGCAGTGAAGCACAGTTAAAGTGCCCTGAAGCACAGTTAAAGCACAGTTAAAGCGCAGTTAAAGCGCAGTGAAGCACAGTTAAAGCGCAGTGAAGCACAGTTAATTTGCAGTGAAGCACAGTTAAAGAGCAGTGAAGCACAGTTAAAGAGCAGTGAAGCACAGTTAAAGAGCAGTGAAGCACAGTTAATGTGCAGTGAAGCACAGTTAAAGCGCGCTGAAGCACAGTTAAATCGCAGTGAAGCGCAGTGAAGCACAGTTAAAGCGCAGTGAAGCACAGTTAAAGAGCAGTGAAGCACAGTTAAAGTGCGGTGAAGCACAGTTAAAGTGCAGTGAAGCACAGTTGAAGCACAGTGAAGCACAGTTAAAGCGCAGTTAAAGTGCAGTGAAGCACAGTTAAAGCGCAGTGAAGCACAGTTAATGTGCAGTGAAGCACAGTTAATGTGCAGTGAAGCACAGTTAAAGCACAGTGAAGCACAGGTAATGTGCAGTGAAGCACAGTTAAAGTGCAGTGAAGCACAGTTAAAGCGCAGTGAAGCACAGGTAATGTGCAGTGAAGCACAGTTAAAGTGCCCTGAAGCACAGTTGAAGCACAGTTAAAGCGCAGTGAAGCACAGTTAATGTGCAGTGAAGCACAGGTAAAGTGCAGTGAAGCACAGTTAAAGTGCCCTGAAGCACAGTTAAAGCACAGTTAAAGCGCAGTTAAAGTGCAGTGAAGCACAGTTAAAGCGCAGTGAAGCACAGTTAAAGCGCAGTGAAGCACAGTTAATTTGCAGTGAAGCACAGTTAAAGAGCAGTGAAGCACAGTTAAAGAGCAGTGAAGCGCAGTGAAGCACAGTTAAAGCGCAGTGAAGCACAGTTAAAGAGCAGTGAAGCACAGTTAAAGCGCGGTGAAGCACAGTTAAAGAGCAGTGAAGCACAGTTAAAGAGCAGTGAAGCACAGTTAAAGCGCAGTGAAGCACAGTTAATGTGTAGTGAAGCACAGTTAAAGAGCAGTGAAGCACAGTTGAAGCACAGTTAAAGCGCAGTGAAGCACAGTTAATGTGCAGTGAAGCACAGGTAAAGTGCAGTGAAGCACAGTTAAAGTGCCCTGAAGCACAGTTAAAGCACAGTTAAAGCGCAGTTAAAGTGCAGTGAAGCACAGTTAAAGCGCAGTGAAGCACAGTTAAAGCGCAGTGAAGCACAGTTAAAGAGCAGTGAAGCACAGTTAAAGAGCAGTGAAGCACAGTTATAGAGGGTTAGGCAGTGAAGTTAAAGCGCAGTGAAGCACAGTTAAAGAGCAGTGAAGCACAGTTAAAGAGCAGTGAAGCACAGTTAAAGCGCGCTGAAGCACAGTTAAATCGCAGTGAAGCACAGTTAAAGAGCAGTGAAGCACAGTTAAAGCGCGGTGAAGCACAGTTAAAGCGCGGTGAAGCACAGTTAAAGAGCGGTGAAGCACAGTTAAAGCGCAGTGAAGCACAGTTAATGTGTAGTGAAGCACAGTTAAA
Organism: Vimba vimba; assembly: GCA_022828995.1. NCBI lineage: Eukaryota > Metazoa > Chordata > Actinopteri > Cypriniformes > Leuciscidae > Vimba > Vimba vimba. The sequence continues at coordinate 146,208 of CM040840.1, forward strand.
GAGCAGTGAAGCACAGTTAAAGCACAGTGAAGCACAGTTAAAGCGCAGTGAAGCACAGTTAATGTGCAGTGAAGCACAGGTAAAGTGCCCTGAAGCACAGTTAAAGTGCCCTGAAGCACAGTTAAAGTGCCCTGAAGCACAGTTAAAGTGCCCTGAAGCACAGTTAAAGTGCCCTGAAGCACAGTTAAAGCACAGTTAAAGCGCAGTTAAAGCGCAGTGAAGCACAGTTAAAGTGCAGTGAAGCACAGTTAAAGCGCAGTGAAGCACAGTTAATTTGCAGTGAAGCACAGTTAAAGAGCAGTGAAGCACAGTTAAAGAGCAGTGAAGCACAGTTAAAGAGCAGTGAAGCACAGTTAATGTGCAGTGAAGCACAGTTAAAGCGCGCTGAAGCACAGTTAAATCGCAGTGAAGCGCAGTGAAGCACAGTTAAAGCGCAGTGAAGCACAGTTAAAGCGCAGTGAAGCACAGTTAAAGAGCAGTGAAGCACAGTTAATGTGCAGTGAAGCAGTTAAAGCGCGCTGAAGCGCAGTTAAAGCGCAGTTAAAGTGCAGTGAAGCACAGTTAAAGCGCAGTGAAGCACAGTTAAAGAGCAGTGAAGCACAGTTAAAGCGCGGTGAAGCACAGTTAAAGTGCAGTGAAGCACAGTTGAAGCACAGTGAAGCACAGTTAAAGCGCAGTTAAAGTGCAGTGAAGCACAGTTAAAGCGCAGTGAAGCACAGTTAATGTGCAGTGAAGCACAGTTAATGTGCAGTGAAGCACAGTTAAAGCAGTGAAGCACAGTTAAAGCACAGTGAAGCACAGGTAATGTGCAGTGAAGCACAGTTAAAGTGCAGTGAAGCACAGTTAAAGCGCAGTGAAGCACAGGTAATGTGCAGTGAAGCACAGTTAAAGTGCCCTGAAGCACAGTTGAAGCACAGTTAAAGCGCAGTGAAGCACAGTTAATGTGCAGTGAAGCACAGGTAAAGTGCAGTGAAGCACAGTTAAAGTGCCCTGAAGCACAGTTAAAGCACAGGTAAAGCGCAGTTAAAGTGCAGTGAAGCACAGTTAAAGCGCAGTGAAGCACAGTTAAAGCGCAGTGAAGCACAGTTAATTTGCAGTGAAGCACAGTTAAAGAGCAGTGAAGCACAGTTAAAGAGCAGTGAAGCACAGTTAATGTCCAGTGAAGCACAGTTAAAGCGCGCTGAAGCACAGTTAAATCGCAGTGAAGCACAGTTAAAGCGCAGTGAAGCACAGTTAAAGAGCAGTGAAGCACAGTTAAAGCGCGGTGAAGCACAGTTAAAGAGCAGTGAAGCACAGTTAAAGCGCAGTGAAGCACAGTTAATGTGTAGTGAAGCACAGTTAAAGTGCAGTGAAGCACAGTTAAAGCACAGTGAAGCACAGTTAAAGCGCAGTGAAGCACAGTTGAAGCACAGTGAAGCACAGTTAAAGCACAGTTAAAGCGCAGTGAAGCACAGTTAATGTGCAATGAAGCACAGTTAATGTGCAGTGAAGCACAGTTAAAGCAGTGAAGCACAGTTAAAGCACAGTGAAGCACAGGTAATGTGCAGTGAAGCACAGTTAAAGTGCAGTGAAGCACAGTTAAAGCGCAGTGAAGCACAGGTAATGTGCAGTGAAGCACAGTTAAAGTGCCCTGAAGCACAGTTGAAGCACAGTTAAAGCACAGTTAAAGCACTGCTCTTTAAAGCACAGTTAAAGTGCAGTGAAGCACAGTTAAAGCGCAGTGAAGCAGTTAAAGAGCAGTGAAGCACAGTTATAGCGCAGTGAAGCACAGTTAATGTGCAGTGAAGCACAGGTAAAGTGCAGTGAAGCACAGGTAAAGTGCAGTGAAGCACAGTTAAAGCGCGCTGAAGCACAGTTAAATCGCAGTGAAGCGCAGTGAAGCACAGTTAAAGCGCAGTGAAGCACAGTTAAAGCGCAGTGAAGCACAGTTAAAGCGCAGTGAAGCACAGTTAAAGAGCAGTGAAGCACAGTTATAGCGCAGTGAAGCACAGTTAATGTGCAGTGAAGCACAGTTAATGTGCAGTGAAGCACAGGTAAAGTGCAGTGAAGCACAGTTAAAGTGCCCTGAAGCACAGTTGAAGCACAGTTAAAGCGCAGTTAAAGCGCAGTGAAGCACAGTTAAAGCGCAGTGAAGCACAGTTAATGTGTAGTGAAGCACAGTTAAAGTGCAGTGAAGCACAGTTAAAGCGCAGTGAAGCACAGTTAATGTGTAGTGAAGCACAGTTAAAGTGCAGTGAAGCACAGTTAAAGCACAGTGAAGCACAGTTAAAGCGCAGTGAAGCACAGTTGAAGCACAGTGAAGCACAGTTAAAGCACAGTTAAAGCGCAGTGAAGCACAGTTAATGTGCAGTGAAGCACAGTTAAAGCAGTGAAGCACAGTTAAAGCACAGTGAAGCACAGGTAATGTGCAGTGAAGCACAGTTAAAGTGCCCTGAAGCACAGTTGAAGCACAGTTAAAGCACAGTTAAAGCACTGCTCTTTAAAGCACAGTTAAAGTGCAGTGAAGCACAGTTAAAGCGCAGTGAAGCAGTTAAAGCGCAGTGAAGCACAGTTAAAGAGCAGTGAAGCACAGTTATAGCGCAGTGAAGCACAGTTAATGTGCAGTGAAGCACAGGTAAAGTGCAGTGAAGCACAGGTAAAGTGCAGTGAAGCACAGTTAAATCGCAGTGAAGCGCAGTGAAGCACAGTTAAAGCGCAGTGAAGCACAGTTAAAGCGCAGTGAAGCACAGTTAAAGCGCAGTGAAGCACAGTTATAGCGCAGTGAAGCACAGTTAATGTGCAGTGAAGCACAGTTAATGTGCAGTGAAGCACAGGTAAAGTGCAGTGAAGCACAGTTAAAGTGCCCTGAAGCACAGTTGAAGCACAGTTGAAGCACAGTTAAAGCACAGTTAAAGCGCAGTTAAAGCGCAGTGAAGCACAGTTAAAGCGCAGTGAAGCACAGTTAAAGCACAGTGAAGCACAGTTAAAGCACAGTGAAGCACAGTTAAAGAGCAGTGAAGCACAGTTAAAGAGCAGTGAAGCACAGTTAAAGAGCAGTGAAGCACAGTTATAGAGCAGTGAAGCACAGTTAAAGCGCAGTGAAGCACAGTTAAAGAGCAGTGAAGCACAGTTAAAGCGCGGTGAAGCACAGTTAATGTGCAGTGAAGCACAGTTAATGTGTAGTGAAGCACAGTTAAAGAGCAGTGAAGCACAGTTAATGTGCAGTGAAGCACAGGTAAAGTGCAGTGAAGCACAGTTAAAGTGCCCTGAAGCACAGTTGAAGCACAGTTGAAGCACAGTTAAAGCGCAGTTAAAGCGCAGTGAAGCACAGTTAAAGCGCAGTGAAGCACAGTTAATGTGTAGTGAAGCACAGTTAAAGTGCAGTGAAGCACAGTTAAAGCGCAGTGAAGCACAGTTAATGTGTAGTGAAGCACAGTTAAAGTGCAGTGAAGCACAGTTAAAGCACAGTGAAGCACAGTTAAAGCGCAGTGAAGCACAGTTGAAGCACAGTGAAGCACAGTTAAAGCACAGTTAAAGCGCAGTGAAGCACAGTTAATGTGCAGTGAAGCACAGTTAAAGCAGTGAAGCACAGTTAAAGCACAGTGAAGCACAGGTAATGTGCAGTGAAGCACAGTTAAAGTGCCCTGAAGCACAGTTGAAGCACAGTTAAAGCACAGTTAAAGCACTGCTCTTTAAAGCACAGTTAAAGTGCAGTGAAGCACAGTTAAAGCGCAGTGAAGCAGTTAAAGCGCAGTGAAGCACAGTTAAAGAGCAGTGAAGCACAGTTATAGCGCAGTGAAGCACAGTTAATGTGCAGTGAAGCACAGGTAAAGTGCAGTGAAGCACAGGTAAAGTGCAGTGAAGCACAGTTAAATCGCAGTGAAGCGCAGTGAAGCACAGTTAAAGCGCAGTGAAGCACAGTTAAAGCGCAGTGAAGCACAGTTAAAGCACAGTGAAGCACAGTTAAAGACCAGTGAAGCACAGTTATAGCGCAGTGAAGCACAGTTAATGTGCAGTGAAGCACAGTTAATGTGCAGTGAAGCACAGGTAAAGTGCAGTGAAGCACAGTTAAAGTGCCCTGAAGCACAGTTGAAGCACAGTTAAAGCACAGTTAAAGCGCAGTTAAAGCGCAGTGAAGCACAGTTAAAGCGCAGTGAAGCACAGTTAAAGCACAGTTAAATCATAGTGAAGCATAGTTAAAGCGCAGTGAAGCACAGTTACCAGCCGTGTGCCTGAGATCGGATGCTAACGCTGTGTGTGTGTGTGTGCGCAGATGCTGATGGAGGCTCTGTGTCGCTGCGTGGCTGTGCTCACGGCCTCCAGCAAACCTGAGGACATGGCAGTACAGGTGCGTCCACAACCACAGTCAACCATCACTGAGCACATTAAGAGCGAGCTCACAGTGTGTGTGTGTGTGTGTGTGTGTGTGTTCTTCAGGTGTGCGGGCACGTCTGTCGGTGCTATAGCGTCGCTGCTCAGTTCGAGGAGTGCAGGGAGAAAATTGTTGAGCTTCCCAACATTATCAGAGATGTCTGTCACATTCTCTATTACGGCAAGGTAAGAACACCCATGGCTTTATTGCACAAACATGAGTCCTGTACAGTGTCATAGACCATGAAATAGAGAATATGGAAACGGAATTATGGAATAGGTATGAACCTTTACAGATGCTAGCCCTCAAAGTGCCCTATCATGCTATTTTAAAGGCTCTTTACTTTGTTTTGTAGTTTCCTTCAACAAGTTTACATGCATCTGAGGTAAAAAAAACCAAAAAAAAAACCTTTAATGTTCTCATAATAAACATTGAACATCCCTTAATTTCTCAGAGTCTGAAACAGTTAGTTCGAAGATTCAGTCTCTCTAAACCCCGCCTCTCTGAGAGCTGCTCTGCTCTGATTGGTCGGAAACCAAACACTCATTATCATATCTGAATTTCAGCTCTTGATCACAGAGATACGAACAGTAATGATGACGTGGGTTTTACAGCATCAATCTCATCAAAATGGATTTGCTTTGGCAGCAGAAAACAGCGTCTTCTCGACAACACAAACCAAACTCTTCCATACTGCGTCCCAATTCGCCTACTTATATTACGACCTAAAAGTATGTATCTTTTTGTGAAGATAAAGTACATACTTTTGAGTGTGTAGCAAAAGAGTAGGCAAGCCTTGGGACATAATACTTCGTCATCTTAACGGACAGATCTGTCGCGTGCATCCTGTCACCGTAAACTGCCCTGTCAATCATCTTGTCACAATTAAAATCCTCCATTCAATCTAATTTAATTTCCTACCGTTTCAGAGAGAAATGTAATTGCACGTTCATCTGCCAGTTGTGGGTCTTTCATGCAGACTCTCCTCATGTGCTTGCAATTTGAATATAATGATGCATTTAAAAGTTAATGGCTAAACGTATCTTTACAAAAGTTCACAATGCTGCTGCAGATGCAAAATAATGTAGAAAACATTGAATAAATAAATTTTCGTCAGGTTAGATACTGATAATTAATCACTCAAACCCCTTGATCTACACCTCTCTACAAAACCGCTGGACTCGCGTGCCTCCATGTCTGTAGTTTTTAAACACTTTTCACTTGTGTTTGTAGTTCTAACTGAATTCCTCGTCCAGCATGCGATGGGTTGTGGGCAATATTAGCCGTTAGAGTGCGCATCGATCTGCACTTCGGATTCTGACCGGAAATAGTAGACCATCCCGGGTATCTTTGGAACACTCATTTCAACATACTACGATTTGGGATGTACTAACTCGAATCATTTTCGAATACTATTTAGGACGGATAGTATTCGAATTGGGATGCAGCACCAGTCTCAGATATACTACAGTGTTTGAGGGCGGGGCTAAGAGACGTTCAGCCAATCAAGACCAGAGGCTGGCATTATGCCAATTAGTTACAAACCTTTAGATTCAGCAGGAAGTGAGACTGAATTACTGACGACTCGTTTCAGGTCAGAATTACTTCTTTCTTTTAGGAGACAAAAACTCCATTTATCTACACTTTGAAACTTTCCAGAGCTTTTACATTCACAAACAGTTTTATTACACACTACATAAATTATATTTGTAAAAAGCATAATGGGGCACATTAAAAGGGCTGTAGTCTACTCATAATTCTTTTATTGTTTTTTGTAAGTTACAAGGTATATATTACAGATAATAAGTTCACTTAAAATGTTACTTTGGATTTCTTGCACCAAAATAAATTGTTTTATTAATATAACGAAATCACAACAAAATCATTGTCACAAGTTACATGTACCTACTGTAGTAAAAAACGCAAATTATACATAATTACAAGCAACTAAACCAACCCTAACCCTACAGTTCGTACATGCTGTCCATTAATATTACTCAGATTTGTGTATTTTACAGTGCAACAAGGACACCTTAAAATAGACACTTTACACTTATTTTAAGGTGTCATTGTTACAGTGTACTTACTATAGGGTTAGGGTAGGATTAGGGTTTGGCTGACGTTTAGTTGCATGTAATTATGCATAATTTACTGTTATTACTATGGTAAGTACATGAAACACTGTAAAATAACAGGGCCTTTTAGTCCCTTTTAGACCCTATTTCTGAGTTTGAGTAATGTTTTTAAATTAATGTGTTACCCTTATGAAAGTCTAATACCGTGTCTACACCGAATGCAACAATGTGAACGTTGCAAATCGATTTGCTCGTGTCAGAAGTAGAACGAGCGCTTGAAGAACGTCAGAAATACAGGCATCAGTTTAGTGTCGACAGCAGCACTGATTATAATGGCTTCTGTAATGCCTCTATAATAATAATATAATATATAATAAACGTGTCTGCTCTCTCTGTCTCAGGGTCTGCCCCGTCTGGCGTCGGTGGCGGTTCAGTGTGTGAGCTCGTTCGCCGTGGACTTCTTCCTGCAGACGCACCTGTACCAGGCCGGTGTCCTCTGGCACCTGCTAGCGAACCTGTTCTGCTACGACTTCACGCTGGAGGAGAGCGGCGTCCAGGCCAGCCAGGAGAGCAACCAGCAGGAGGTGTCGAACCGGCTGGCCAAGCTGAGCCTGCTGGCCCTGGGCCGTCTGGCGGGGTACAGCTCTGCTCAAGAACCAGAGGATGGGCCTGTCGGAGAACCCAACGGAGCCGCTCACCCGCCAGAGAACCCTGCCATCCGCAAGAGCCTGGCTGCCATGCTCACGCCATACATCTCTCGCAAACTGGGTGGCAGCTCCCCGGCCGAGGTGAGAAACACTCTACTAGAGGCTTTATATGAAGACAAACTGTGTTCATTTTGACAGCAAATTTTGATTTAGTTTTAGTCATAGTCTTTTGACTAAAATGCCATTTAGTTTTAGTCATATTTTAGACATCTGAATTATTTTAGTTTGTCTATTTTTAGGAGTACATTACGATTTACTAAATCTACTGTAGATTTAGTCGACTAAAATATTGATGTATTTCGTTGACTAAAACTAGATTTCGTTGACTAAAATCTAATGGGTTTAGTTAGATTGTAATGCATTAATTTAGAATTTCTCTAAAATTTCCAAACCCATTATATACTCCCGTAGAAAACGTATATATTTCCCTGTTGATATGAATCATTTTAAAGTTTGAACATGCAATACAGACACAGATTTAACTGCTGTTTAACTGCTGTTACAAATCTTAAAATTAAGTAAAACCACTTCTCATAAAGTAGAGTTCTGTAAAGACATAACAAACTGTGTTTACGTGAATACTCTCCAAAACTGCACGCTTCGAGTGTGTGTGTGTTTGTAACCTGTTGTAAAGTTTTCTTTGATCGAAGCAGAGACCAGTGAGACAGTCGGGATCGCGTTCAACAGAAGTTGTTCTTTATTGAGAACTCCACTGTACGCGGCTGTAGAAACTTCCAACATGATCTAACTCTAATACAGTATGCATTGTAGTTATATACATTCCAAGGGGGAGGGATTACATAGAGGTGGAGACTCTGAACAAAGCATGCAAATGAAGTAGGAACACACCCTACTCTGAGTCCAATTGAATCAGCATAACTGTTCACATGCTGATACTGGCCAGGAACTCCAATTCCAAGAGCCATCCCAGAGCCATTAAAGACAAAAGGTGAAAGTCAATCAACCTAACGATTCAACGTCTGGGCTCCGAAAGGTGAGAATCAAGTGATCTGACTCATTTAAAACACAATAGAGAAAACAGGTCTGGCAGGAATGGAGACTCTTGCTGGAGACTCAATAATCACCTGAAATCAGTCTACTCAATTTTATCAGTTTAGATACTATTGCAGTGGAAAAACTAAATTAAACATTTAATAAAAATGTAATCCAACACTAACCGTACCAAATACAGCTTTCTTTTGCATCGTCACTCTTACTCAGATCTATCCATGTCTGCTCTTCTCCTTCTCCCAGACGTTTACACTGTTGAACGTTTCATGAGACGTGTCTCAAGCGCATGCCAGCTCATGTCCCGCTTCTCATCATTCTGACTGGATCTCTGCCCAGATCGCCCCTCCCTAACATTTTCATCTAATTTTTATTCGTTGACGAAAATGTCAGTAGATTTTGGTCATAGTTTTTGTCATTCAAAACTGTTTTTTATTGTTATCGTCTCTAAAAAAATGTTAACAAATTATTTGTCAATGAAATGAATACTGTAACCAAACACACAGTACTGTACGACTGAAGGCTGGCTTCAAACATGGCTCATCATATTTTAGGTTTGGAAGTGTCTGTTTTATAAAATAAACTTTCAAATGTGCTTGTTTGTTCATATGTGGTTCTTGTGTTCGTATCAGGTTCTGAAGTTGTTGAATAGCAACTCGGAGAACCCGTATCTGATCTGGAACAATGGGACGCGAGCCGAGCTAATGGAGTTCCTGGAGGAGCAGCAGGAGAGCAACATCAAGAGAGTGAGAGACACACAGACACTCGCACACACCTCACACACTCCTCACACACTTCTCACACACTCATCACATTCCTCCTCTCACACTCCTCACACACTCCTCACATTCCTCCTCTCATTCCTCCTCTCACACTCCTGCTCTCACACTCCTCCTCACACACTCCTCACACACTCCTCACACACTCCTCACACACTCCTCACCTCTCACACACTCCTCTCACACTCACCACACACTCCTCTCACACTCACTCCTCTCACTCCTCCTCTCACACTCACTCCTCTCACACTCCTCTCACACTCACCATACACTCCTCTCACACTCCTCATACACTCCTCTCACACTCACTCCTCTCACACTCACTCCTCTCACTCCTCCTCTCACACCTCCTCTCACACCCACTCCTCTCAAACTCCTCACACACTCCTCACACACTCCTCTCACACTCCTCTCACACTCCTCACACACTCCTCACACACTCCTCTCACACTCCTCACACTCCTCACACACTCTCACACTCACTCCTCTCACTCCTCCTCTCACTCCTCCTCTCACACGCACTCCTCACACACTCCTCTCACACTCCTCACACTCCTCACACACTCTCACACTCACTCCTCTCACTCCTCCTCTCACTCCTCCTCTCACACGCACTCCTCTCACACTCCTCACACATTCCTCACACTCCTCCTCACACACTCCTCACACACTCCTCTCACACTCACCACACACTCCTCTCACACTCACCACACACTCCTCTCACACTCACTCCTCACACTCACTCCTCTCACACTCACTCCTCTCACTCCTCCTCTCACACTCACTCCTCTCACACTCCTCACACACTCCTCTCACACTCACCATACACTCCTCTCACACTCACTCCTCCTCTCACACTCACTCCTCTCACTCCTCCTCTCACACCCACTCCTCTCAAACTCCTCACACACTCCTCACACTCCTCACACACTCCTCTCACACTCCTCACACACTCCTCTCAAACTCCTCACACACTCCTCACACTCCTCACACACTCCTCTCACACTCCTCACACACTCTCACACTCACTCCTCTCACTCCTCCTCTCACTCCTCCTCTCACTCCTCCTCTCACACGCACTCCTCTCACACTCCTCACACATTCCTCACACTCCTCCTCACACACTCCTCACACACTCCTCTCACACTCCTCACACACTCCTCTCACACTCACCACACACTCCTCTTACACTCACTCCTCACACTCACTCCTCTCACACTCACTCCTCTCACTCCTCCTCTCACACTCACTCCTCACACACTCCTCACACTCCTCCTCTCACACTCCTCTCACACTCCTCACACACTCCTCACACACTCCTCACACACTCCTCTCACACTCCTCCTCACACACTCCTCTCACTCTCCTGACACACTCCTCACACTCCTCCTCTCACACTCACAACACACTCCTCACACACTCCTCTCACACTCACCACACTCCTCTCACACTCACCACACTCCTCTCACACTCTTCACACACTCCTCTCACACTCACTCCTCTCACTCCTCCTCTCACACTCACTCCTCTCACACTCCTCTCACTCCTCTCACACTCACTCCTCACTCCCCCTCTCACACGCACTCCTCTCACACTCCTCTCACACTCCTCACACCCCTCCTCACACACTCCTCTCACACTCACCACACACTCCTCACACACTCCTCTCACACTCACCACACACTCCTCTCACACTCACTCCTCTCACTCCTCTCACACTCACTCCTCTCACTCCTCCTCACACACACTCCTCACACACTCCTCCTCTCACACTCCTCCTCTCACACTCACTCCTCTCACACTCACTCCTCTCACTCCTCCTCTCACACTCCTCCTCTCACTCTCCTCCTCTCACACTCCTCACACACTCCTCACACTCCTCCTCTCACTCTCCTCCTCTCACTCTCCTCCTCTCACACTCCTCACACACACTCCTCCTCTCACACTCCTCACACACTCCTTTCACTCTCCTCACACACTCCTCCTCTCACACTCCTCACACACTCCTCCTCTCACACTCCTCACACACTCCTCTCACTCTCCTCCTCTCACACTCCTCACACACTCCTCTCACTCTCCTCACACACTCCTCTCACTATCCTCACACACTCCTCACACACTCCTCCTCTCACACTCCTCACACACTCCTCTCACTCCTCCTCTCACACTCACTCCTCTCACACTCCTCACACACTCCTCCTCTCACACTCCTCTCACTCTCCTCACACACTCCTCTCACACACTCCTCACACTCCTCCTCTCACACTCCTCTCACACACTCCTCACACACTCCTCCTCTCACACTCCTCTCACACACACTCCTCCTCTCACACTCCTCTCACACACACTCCTCCTCACACACTCCTCTCACACACACTCCTCCTCACACACTCCTCTCACTCTCCTCACACACTCCTCACACTCCTCCTCTCACTCTCCTCACACACTCCTCACACTCCTCCTCTCACTCTCCTCTCACTCTCCTCACACACTCCTCACACTCCTCCTCTCACACTCCTCTCACACACTCCTCCTCTCACACTCTTCTCACACTCCTCCTCTCACACTCATCTCACACTCACTCCTCCTCACACTCCTCTCACACTCCTCACACTCCTCCTTTCATACTCCTCACACACTCCTCTCACACTCCTCACACACTCCTCTCACTCTCCTCACACACTCCTCACACACTCCTCACACACTCCTCTCACTCTCCTCACACACTCCTCCTCTCACACTCCTCACACACTCCTCTCACTCTCCTCACACTCCTCCTCACATACTCCTCCTCACACACTCCTCCTCACACACTCCTCTCACTCTCCTCACACACTCCTCTCACACACTCCTCCTCTCACACACACTCCTCTCACACTCCTCCTCTCACACTCCTCCTCTCACACTCCTCTCACACACTCCTCTCACACTCCTCTCTCACACACTCCTCCTCTCACACTCCTCACACACTCCTCTCACACATTCCTCTCACACACTCCTCTCACACACTCCTCACACACTTCTCCTCTCACACTCCTCACACACTCCTCTCACTCTCCTCACACACTCCTCACACTCCTCCTCTCACACTCCTCACACACTCCTCTCACACACTCCTCTCACTCTCCTCACACACTCCTCACACTCCTCCTCTCACACTCCTCACACACTCCTCACACACTCCTCTCACACACTCCTCACACACTCCTCACACACTCCTCACACACTCCTCTCACACTCCTCTCACTCTCCTCACACACTCCTCCTCAAACACTCCTCTCACTCTCCTCACACACTCCTCACACACTCCTCCTATCACACTCCTCTCACTCTCCTCACACACTCCTCACACTCCTCCTCTCACACTCCTCACACTCCTCCTCTCACACTCCTCACACACTCCTCTCACACACTCCTCACACACTCCTCCTCTCACACTCCTCACACACTCCTCTCACTCTCCTCACACACTCCTCTCACACACTCCTCACACACTCCTCCTCTCACACTCCTCACACACTCCTCTCACTCTCCTCACACACTCCTCCTCACACACTCCTCTCACTCTCCTCACACACTCCTCCTCACACACTCCTCTCACTCTCCTCACACACTCCTCACACTCCTTCTCACACACTCCTCACACACACTCCTCCTCTCACACTCCTCTCACACACACTCCTCCTCTCACACTCACTCCTCCTGTCACACTCACTCCTCCTCTCACACTCCTCACTAGGGCTGACTTCTAATAGTCGAGGATTCGACGATTCGATTCGGAGAGGTCTGATTCGACTATGAACCTCATAGTCGAATAGCCTACCGTATTTTCCGCACTATAAGGCGCACTTAAAAGCCTTTAATTTTTTCAAAAAAAGACAGTGCGCCTTATAATCCGGAGCGCCTTATATATGGATCTGGCGCCTTATGTTAATGTCTGTAAAACAACCGCTGACTTAACCCTTGTTTATACTTTCGCCTGGCACCGGAGCGCGAGCCTCCACTGACTGCGCGCGCAACTCCTCAAACAGACGAGGCATTTATACTTGACGCAACTGTTTTGTTTTAGACTGAACACCAGACCATACAACTGATTTAGACGCGCAAACTGGGTGCCGGTGTGATGATGAGATGTACTAATATCCGTCTGCTCGGGCAGATTCGGGTCAAAGTCGTGCATCTTCGGATGCGGAGGCGCGCGCGCTGTTAAGCCGAATCTGCCCGAGCAGACGGATATTAGTTTTTTATTACCTTCGCGCCATAGCTTCGCGCTCAGGCGGACGCGTCGAGTATAAACAAGGTTTTACAGCTCAGCCACTTGTTTTTTCATATTTTTTTGCAAGTGGTAGATCTTGGTTTATATTTGGACTTTGGATGTGATCTTATGAAAAGGTTGGTGACCACTGCATAACGCAAACCCAGTCAAACGTTTGACTGCAGTATCTTCTAATCTATTCTATGCGCCTTATAATCCGGTGCGCCCTATATATGAAAACAGTTCTAAAATAGGCCATTCATTGAATGTGCGCCTTATAATCTGGTGCGCTTTATAGTGCGGAAAATATACGGTACATGGGCGTCAGTTTGGTTTGAAATGTGCTGGGGACAGAGACGCATTCGCATTTTCAGAAGGGCTGGGTACAAAAAAAATATTTTCCGCTTTCGCGCAGGTCATGTTTTGAAAGACGATGTCCTGTAGCTTACTAATGTAAATAAATAAAAATGTATTCAAAAATCTGCTTCACATTTTCAGCAGGGCTGCGGAGCGGCTGTGGGTTGACTCCACACGGTTCTCATGGGTTTTATAGGCTAAGTCCTAACGTGAAAAAAGCTTTACGTGGTTTAATGTAGGCTACCTAAACAATGATTACCAAATTTCCCTCTCATATTGCTCCTCATAACCACTGAAAATGGTCAAAAAATCGAACCCAGAGTCCAATTATTATGGACGTTATCTGATATTAAGCGTTTCTGCTTCACATTTTCAGCAGGGCAGCGGAGCGGCTGTAAGTTGACTCCACACGGTTCTCATGGGCGTGAAAAAGCTTTACGTGGTTTAATGTACCTAAACAACGATCACCAAATTTCTCTCTCATATTGCTCCTCATGTTTATGAAATGTTATGATATATGTGTGATATGTTTTGTTCATCTGGCTTTAAATGAATAAAAGGTATTTGTTAGGCTACACACCATGTTTTTCTTTTAGTTTTTTTTAGCTCTTTTGTTTGAAATGGAAAAAATCTAGCTGCTATCTAAAAAAAAAAAAAAAAAAAAAATGTTCGACTATCAGTCGACTACGGCAAAATCTAACGAATCAGATTCGACTATGAAAATCCTTAGTCGAAAACAGCCCTACTCCTCACACACTACTCTCACACTCCTCACACACTCCTCTCACTCTCCTCACACACTCCTCATACACATTCCTCCTCTCACACTCCTCACACACTCCTCTCACTCTCCTCACACACTCCTCACACTCACTCCTCTCACACTCCTCCACTCACACACTCTACTCACACACTCCCCTCACACACTCCTCACACACACTCCTCCATTCACACACTCCTCTCACACTCCTCCTCTCACACTCCTCCACTCACACACTCCTCTCACACTCCTCACCTCACACACTCCTCACACACTCCTCACCTCACACTCACTCCTCACACACTCCTCACACACTCCTCACACACACTCCTCACAAACTCCTCACACTCTTCTCACACACTCCTCACACACTCCTCTCACACTCCTCACCTCACACACTCCTCTCACACTCCTCACCTCACACTCGCTCCTCACACACTCCTCACCTCACACTCACTCCTCACACACTCCTCTCACACACTCCTCTCACACACTCCTCACACACACTCCTCCTCTCACACTCCTTACAAACTCCTCACACTCTCCTCACAAACTCCTCACACACTCCTCTCACACTCCTCCACTCACACGCTCCTCTCACACTCCTCCACTCACACGCTCCTCTCACACTCCTCACCTCACACTCACTCCTCACACACTCCTCCTCTCACACTCCTCATCTTACACACTCCTCATCTCACACTCCTCCTCTCACACTCTTCACACACTCCTCCTCTCACACTCCTCATCTCACACAGCGCTCAGTTTCTCCTCTCTATCTCTCTGTGTGTGTGTGTGTGTGTGTGTGTGTGTGTAGGGCGAGTGTGATAAGAGCTTCGGATCAGAGTTCTTGTTCAGTGAACACGGGAAGGAGCTGATCGTGGGAGAGATCTTCATCCGGGTATATAACGAGCAGCCTACGTTTCCCCTGGAGGTGAGAGAGCGTTTCTCTTCTGCTCACAAACACAGCATTTATTTTACATAAAGTCTTTTGTAACATCATAAATATCTTTACTGTCACTTCTGATCAAATTAATGCGTCCTTGATGAATGGAAGTGTGCATTTCCAAAGTCTGAATTTAAAGCCGTGTGTGTTGTGTGTGTCTGTTGAGCGCTGTACTCTCTCTCCCCGGTTAGTATCCGAAGGCGCTGGCGTCGAGTCTGCTGGATTACGTGGGCTCTCAGGCGCAGTACTTGCACACACTCCTGGCCATGACCCAGGCCAGTAAAGTGGAGTCGCAGCAACACGCTCAGAGACTGCGCTGGGCCGAGATGGCTCTCGAAGCTCTCCGTAACGTCATCAAGAACAACACAGGTGCTCGAGCGAGGAGGATCTCTGTGACGGTTCCTGTAGGATCAGTGTGTTTAACCTGTGTGTGTGTGTGTGTGTGTCTGTGTGTGTGTGTGTGTGTGTGTGTGTGTGTGTGTGTGGCTCTGCAGGCTCTGAGACTGAGTGCATCGGACACTTCAAGCTGCTCTTCTCTCTGCTGAGGGTTCACGGCGCTGGGAAGGTCCAACAGCTCGCTCTGGAGGTGAGCATGTCCTGCAACACACACGTCTCACACACCGCTGTGATTAGCCACTGTCTCTGTTCTCATCTGCTTGTGCTTTAACTGTAGGTGGTGAACACCGTCACATCAAACCAGGACTGTGTCATTAACATCGCAGAATCACTAGTTCTTCCCAATCTGCTGGTGCTGCTGCACTCCTTACCTTCCAGTAAGACTTCTGAAACATTCAAAGACTCGACATGGACTCGACATGGACTCGACATGGACTCGACATGACATAGTCTCGACATAAACTCGACATGACATAGTCTCGACATAAACTCGACATAGACATGACATAGACTCGACATAGTCTTGACATAGACTTGACAGTCTCGACATGGACTCGACATGAACTCGACATGAACTCGACATGAACTCGACATGAACTCGACATGAACTCGACATGAACTCGACATGAACTCGACATGAACTAGACATAGACATGACATACACATGACATACACAACATAGACACCCCGACATAGGCACATCATGGACTAGACATATACTCGATATAGACATAACATAGTCTCGTCATAGACACGACATAGACTCAACGTAGACTTCTGGCTTCATCTCTATCTGCTGGACGCTGAAGAACAAACACAGACACACCTGTATATACTGTGTCTTATACAATGACATTATATTTCTATATACTGTACCTCCTTATACATATTCTTTCAAAAAAGTCTATATTTAAGCTATTTACACTATTTCTATTTAATTTGGCTATATAAAGCACTTTGAATTGTGTATGAAATTGTATGATTGTGTATGAAATGTACTGTATAAATAAATGTGGCTTTACCTTAATAGTCAATTGGGCATAAAATCCACAATAAATAGTTTTTATAGCAGTTTTTATATGACTATATCTATGATAATGTTTATGACTATTTAATCATAGGATATATTTCTATAATTATGGTCAATTATTTTTTTAATATTTACGGATATTTATTTATAAAATAAAATCCTAAAACTATAATAAATATTTTTCATATTTAAAAAAATATAGTCCCATAATTATGGTAAATATATTTTATGATTTAAAACATGTATAAATGTCTCATACCTTTGGAAAATGTAAAATATTTATGAATATCTATTTATAAAATATAGTCTTAAAACTATTGTAAATATTTTTAATAATTAACAAATATATATGAATCTTATTTAAAAAAATATAGTCCTAAACCTTTAGTAAATATTTTTAATGTTTACAAATATTTATGAATATGGTAAATATTTTGAATATTTCAACTTTAAAATATGAAAAATGAAAATTGATTTATTCATGAAAGCCCTGACTCGTGCTCCTGTCCGACTGATTGATGCGTTTCTTCTCTCTGCAGGCCGACAGCTGGTGCTGGAGACGCTTTACGCTCTGACCTCCAACACTAAGATCATCACAGAGGCCATGAACAAAGGTCAGCGTGACATCATTTCCTGTAGAAATACCCCAATAGCAGATTTCCTCTGTGAATCCCTTAGATGGTTTAGTCACTGCAGCTGTGTGTGACCTCTGACCTCTCTCCTCTCAGGTGCGCTGATATACCTGTTAGATCTGTTCTGTAACTCCACCCACCCTCAGGTGCGCACACAGACCGCAGAGCTCTTCTCCAAGATGACCTCAGACAAGCTGGTGGGACCCAAGGTGAGACTGTGCGTGTGTGAGACTGGCTGTGTGTGGAGACTTTAGCGTAGGAGCTGCACTGCTTCCTTCTCCTGTGTTTCTGATCATAGATGTGTTTATTACCCATAACTCTCTGCCTGCGCTGAGTGTCGAGTGTTTCCCACAGGTGCGTCTGACCCTGGTGCGCTTCTTGCCGGCTGTGTTCATGGATGCCATGCGGGACAATCCCGAGGCGGCTGTGCACATATTCGAGGGAACGCACGAGAACCCGGAGCTGATCTGGAACGACAGCTCGAGAGAGACGGTCTCTACCACCGTCAGAGAGATGATGCTGGAGTGAGTTATCCTACATCACACTATCCTCATTCCCTGATCACTCCTCCTGCTGGAGTGAGCTATCCTACATCACTCTATCCCCATTCCCTGATCACTCCTCCTGCTGGAGTGAGTTATCCTACATCACTCTATCCCCGTTCTCTGATCACTCCTCCTGCTGGAGTGAGCTATCCTACATCACTCTATCCCCATTCCCTGATCACTCCTCTTGCTGGAGTGAGTTATCCTACATCACTCTATCCCCATTCCCTGATCACTCCTCCTGCTGGAGTGAGTTATCCTACATCACTCTATCCCCATTCTCTGATCACTCCTCCTGCTGGAGTGAGCTATCCTACATCACTCTATCCCCATTCCCTGATCACTCCTCTTGCTGGAGTGAGCTATCCTACATCACTCTATCCCCATTCCCTGATCACTCTTGCTGGAGTGAGCTGTCCTACATCACACTATCCTCATTCCCTGATCACTCCTCCTGCTGGAGTGAGCTATCCTACATCACTCTATCCTCATTCCCTGATCACTCTTGCTGGAGTGAGCTATCCTACATCACTCTATCCTCATTCCCTGATCACTCTTGCTGGAGTGAGCTATCCTACATCACTCTATCCCCATTCCCTGATCACTCCTCCTGCTGGAGTGAGCTATCCTACATCACTCTATCCTCATTCCCTGATCACTCTTGCTGGAGTGAGCTATCCTACATCACTCTATCCCCATTCCCTGATCACTCCTCCTGCTGGAGTGAGCTATCCTACATCACACTATCCTCATTCCCTGATCACTCTTGCTGGAGTGAGTTATCCTACATCACACTATCCCCATTCCCTGATCACTCCTCCTGCTGGAGTGAGCTATCCTACATCACACTATCCTCATTCCCTGATCACTCTTGCTGGAGTGAGCTATCCTACATCACTCTATCCTCATTCCCTGATCACTCTTGCTGGAGTGAGCTATCCTACATCACTCTATCCCCATTCCCTGATCACTCCTCCTGCTGGAGTGAGCTATCCTACATCACTCTATCCCCATTCCCTGATCACTCCTCCTGCTGGAGTGAGTTATCCTACATCACTCTATCCCCATTCTCTGATCACTCCTCCTGCTGGAGTGAGCTATCCTACATCACTCTATCCCCATTCCCTGATCACTCCTCTTGCTGGAGTGAGCTATCCTACATCACTCTATCCCCATTCCCTGATCACTCTTGCTGGAGTGAGCTATCCTACATCACACTATCCTCATTCCCTGATCACTCCTCCTGCTGGAGTGAGCTATCCTACATCACTCTATCCTCATTCCCTGATCACTCTTGCTGGAGTGAGCTATCCTACATCACTCTATCCCCATTCCCTGATCACTCCTCCTGCTGGAGTGAGCTATCCTACATCACTCTATCCTCATTCCCTGATCACTCTTGCTGGAGTGAGCTATCCTACATCACACTATCCTCATTCCCTGATCACTCTTGCTGGAGTGAGTTATCCTACATCACACTATCCCCATTCCCTGATCACTCCTCCTGCTGGAGTGAGCTATCCTACATCACACTATCCTCATTCCCTGATCACTCTTGCTGGAGTGAGCTATCCTACATCACTCTATCCTCATTCCCTGATCACTCTTGCTGGAGTGAGCTATCCTACATCACTCTATCCCCATTCCCTGATCACTCCTCCTGCTGGAGTGAGCTATCCTACATCACTCTATCCCCATTCCCTGATCACTCCTCCTGCTGGAGTGAGCTATCCTACATCACTCTATCCTCATTCCCTGATCACTCTTGCTGGAGTGAGTTATCCTACATCACACTATCCCCATTCCATGATCACTCCTCCTGCTGGAGTGAGTTATCCTACATCACTCTATCCTCATTCCCTGATCACTCCTCCTGCTGGAGTGAGCTATCCTACATCACTCTATCCCCATTCCCTGATCACTCCTCCTGCTGGAGTGAGTTATCCTACATCACACTATCCCCATTCCCTGATCACTCCTCCTGCTGGAGTGAGCTATCCTACATCACTCTATCCTCATTCCCTGATCACTCCTCCTGCTGGAGTGAGTTATCATACATCACACTATCCCCATTCCCTGATCACTCCTCCTGCTGGAGTGAGCTATCCTACATCACTCTATCCTCATTTCCTGATCACTCTTCCTGCTGGAGTGAGCTATCCTACATCACTCTATCCTCATTCCCTGATCACTCCTCCTGCTGGAGTGAGTTATCCTACATCACACTATCCCTATTCCCTGATCACTCCTCCTGCTGGAGTGAGCTATCCTACATCACACTATCCTCATTCCCTGATCACTCCTCCTGCTGGAGTGAGTTATCCTACATCACACTATCCTTATTCCCTGATCACTCCTCCTGCTGGAGTGAGTTATCCTACATCACACTATCCCTATTCCCTGATCACTCCTCCTGCTGGAGTGAGTTATCCTACATCACACTATCCCCATTCCCTGATCACTCCTCCTGCTGGAGTGAGCTATCCTACATCACACTATCCTTATTCCCTGATCACTCCTCCTGCTGGAGTGAGCTATCCTACATCACTCTATCCTCATTCCCTGATCACTCCTCCTGCTGGAGTGAGCTATCCTACATCACACTATCCTCATTCCCTGATCACTCCTCCTGCTGGAGTGAGCTATCCTACATCACACTATCCTCATTCCCTGATCACTCCTCCTGCTGGAGTGAGCTATCCTACATCACACTATCCTCATTCCCTGATCACTCCTCCTGATGGAGTGAGCTATCCTACATCACACTATCCTCATTCCCTGATCACTCCTCCTGCTGGAGTGAGCTATCCTACATCACTCTATCCTCATTCCCTGATCACTCCTCCTGCTGGAGTGAGCTATCCTACATCACTCTATCCCCATTCCCTGATCACTCCTCCTGCTGGAGTGAGCTATCCTACATCACACTATCCTCATTCCCTGATCACTCCTCCTGCTGGAGTGAGCTATCCTACATCACTCTATCCCCATTCCCTGATCACTCCTCCTGCTGGAGTGAGCTATCCTACATCACACTATCCTCATTCCCTGATCACTCCTCCTGATGGAGTGAGCTATCCTACATCACACTATCCCTATTCCCTGATCACTCCTCCTGCTGGAGTGAGCTATCCTACATCACACTATCCTCATTCCCTGATCACTCCTCCTGCTGGAGTGAGCTATCCTACATCACACTATCCTCATTCCCTGATCACTCCTCCTGCTGGAGTGAGCTATCCTACATCACACTATCCTCATTCCCTGATCACTCCTCCTGCTGGAGTGAGTTATCCTACATCACACTATCCCTATTCCCTGATCACTCCTCCTGCTGGAGTGAGCTATCCTACATCACACTATCCTCATTCCCTGATCACTCCTCCTGCTGGAGTGAGTTATCCTACATCACACTATCCTCATTCCCTGATCACTCCTCCTGCTGGAGTGAGTTATCCTACATCACACTATCCCTATTCCCTGATCACTCCTCCTGCTGGAGTGAGTTATCCTACATAACACTATCCCTATTCCCTGATCACTCCTCCTGCTGGAGTGAGCTATCCTACATCACACTATCCCCATTCCCTGATCACTCCTCCTGCTGGAGTGAGTTATCCTACATCACACTATCCCTATTCCCTGATCACTCCTCCTGCTGGAGTGAGCTATCCTACATCACACTATCCTCATTCCCTGGTCACTCCTGCTCATTTACTCTTCTTACTTTCCTCAGGCATTTTAAGCAGCAGAAAGACAATCCTGATGTCAACTGGAAGGTGAGTTTTTTTGTGTCGAATTTAGTTTTATATTCGTGAATTATCATTATTTTTGATAATTTAATTTGTGTGTGTCTCAGTTGCCAGAGGAGTTCTCCGTGGCGTACGGAGCGGGACAGGGAGAGCTGGAGGTCGGAGGAGTGTTTCTGCGCATCTTCATCGCTCAGCCCGGATGGGTTCTGCGGAAGCCCAGAGAGTTCCTGGTGTCATTGATGGACACTCTGACGGTGCTGCTGGAGAAGAACAACCCCAGTGTGAGTGTGACTACAGAGACGGGTGTGTGTACGGGTGTGTTCTCCTGACGGGTGTGTGTACGGGTGTGTTCTCCTGACGGGTGCGTGTACTGCTGTGTTCTCCTGACGGGTGCGTGTACTGCTGTGTTCTCCTGACGGGTGTGTGTACGGGTGTGTTCTCCTGACGGGTGCGTGTACTGCTGTGTTCTCCTGACGGGTCTGTGTACGGGTGTGTTCTCCTGACGGGTGCGTGTACTACCTGTGTTCTCCTGACGGTTGTGTGTACTGCTGTGTTCTCCTGACGGGTGCGTGTACTGTGTACTTCTGTGTTCTCCTGACGGGTGCGTGTACTGCTGTGTTCTCCTGACGGGTGTGTGTACGGGTGTGTTCTCCTGACGGGTGTGTGCACAGGTGTGTTCTCCTGACGGGTGCGTGTACTGCTGTGTTCTCCTGACGGGTGTGTGCACGTGTGTGTTCTGCTGACGGGTGTGTGTACGGGTGTGTTCTCCTGACGGGTGTGTGTACTGCTGTGTTCTCCCGACGGGTGCGTGCATGGGTTCTTATGTTCTCCTGACGGGTGTGTGTACGGCTGTGTTCTCCTGACGGGTGTGTGCACGTGTGTGTTCTGTTGACGGGTGTGTGCACGTGTGTGTTCTGCTGACAGGTGTGTGTACGGGTGTGTTCTGTTGACGGGTGTGTGCACGTGTGTGTTCTGCTGACGGGTGTGTGCACGTGTGTGTTCTGCTGACGGGTGTGTGTACGGGTGTGTTCTCCTGACGGGTGTGTGCACGTGTGTGTTCTCCTGACGGGTGTGTGCACTGCTGTGTTCTCCTGACGGGTGTGTTCTCCTGACGGGTGTGTGTACTGCTGTGTTCTCCTGACGGGTGTGTGCACGTGTGTGTTCTGCTGACGGGTGTGTGTACGGGTGTGTTCTCCTGACGGGTTTGTGCACGTGTGTGTTCTGCTGACGGGTGCGTGTACGGGTGTGTTCTCCTGACGGGTGTGTTCTCCTGACGGGTGTGTGCACGTGTGTGTTCTGCTGACGGGTGTGTGCACGTGTGTGTTCTGCTGACGGGTGTGTGTACGGGTGTGTTCTCCTGACGGGTGTGTTCTCCTGACGGGTTTTTGCACTGCTGTGTTCTCCTGACGGGTGTGTTCTCCTGACGGGTGTGTGTACTGCTGTGTTCTCCTGACGGGTGTGTGCACGTGTGTGTTCTGCTGACGGGTGTGTGCACATGTGTGTTCTCCTGACGGGTGTGTTCTCCTGACGGGTTTGTGCACGTGTGTGTTCTGCTGACGGGTGCGTGTACGGGTGTGTTCTCCTGACGGGTGTGTGCACGTGTGTGTTCTGCTGACAGGTGTGTGTACGGGTGTGTTCTCCTGACGGGTGTGTGCACGTGTGTGTTCTCCTGATGGGTGTGTGTACGTGTGTGTTCTCCTGACGGGTGTGTGCACGTGTTTGTTCTGCTGACGGGTGTGTGCACAGCTGTGTTCTCCTGCCGGGTGTGTGTACTGCTGTGTTCTCCTGACGGGTGTGTGCACGTGTGTGTTCTGCTGACGGGTGTGTGCACGGGTGTGTTCTCCTGACGGGTGTGTGCACGTGTTTGTGCACGTGTGTGTTCTGCTGACGGGTGTGTGCACAGCTGTGTTCTCCTGACGGGTGTGTGTACTGCTGTGTTCTCCTGACGGGTGTGTGCACGTGTGTGTGCACGTGTGTGTTCTGCTGACGGGTGTGTGTACTGCTGTGTTCTCCTGACGGGTGTGTGCACGTGTGTGTGCACGTGTGTGTTCTGCTGACGGGTGTGTGCACGGGTGTGTTCTCCTGACGGGTGTGTGCACTTGTGTGTTCTGCTGACGGGTGTGTGCACTTGTGTGTTCTGCTGACGGGTGTGTGTACGGGTGTGTTCTCCTGACGGGTGTGTGTACTACGGGTGTGTTCTCCTGACGAGTGTGTGCACGGCTGTGTTCTGCTGACGGGTGTGTGTACTGCTGTGTTCTCCTGATGGGTGTGTGCACGTGTGTGTTCTGCTGACGGGTGTGTGTACGGTTGTGTTCTCCTGACGGGTGTGTGTACGGGTGTGTTCTCCTGACGGGTGTGTGTACTGCTGTGTTCTCCTGACGGGTGCGTGCACGTGTGTGTTCTGCTGACGGGTGTGTGTACGGTTGTGTTCTCCTGACGGGTGTGTGTACAGCTGTGTTCTCCTGACGGGTGTGTGCACGGGTGTGTTCTTCTGATGGGTGTTTTCATGTTATCACTGTTAAGCTGCTTTGATACAATCTGTATTGTAAAAAGCACTATATAAATAAAGGTAAAGGGTGTGTGTACGGATGTGTTCTCCTGATGGGTGTGTACGGGTGTGTTCTGCTGACTGGTGTGTGTACGGGTGTGTTCTCCTGACGGGTGTGTGTTCTCCTCAGGGCGAGGCACTGGAGACAGTCACCACCGCAGCAGTGTGTCTCTTCAGCACACACACTCAGCTGGCGGATCAGGTGCCTCCTCTCGGGCATCTCCCGCGGGTGCTGACGGCGCTCGCACACAAGAACAACACTGTGCCCAAGAGTGCCATCAGACTCATACACGTGCTGTCAGACAACGAGGTGCTGCACACACACAAGTTCACACTCTCTCTCACACACACACACACACACACACACATGCACACGCTCACACACAAGCTCACACACACACACACACGCTCAAACTCTCTCTCACACACACACGCACACACACACACTTACTGTGATTGTCAGAAACGGAAGCTTGTTTCTGCCACGCAATATATAAATAAAGGTTATTGAGACTTTTTATCTCACAATTATAAATTCTTGCAAGTGTAATTGCAAGTTTATGACTGAAACAAGTCTCCATAGTTCTAATAATAAACTACTAAGTACACTAATATACTACTTCTATATCGAGTAATTTTAAATAATAAGTAATAAGTGCTGAGTAATGTGGTGTGTGTTGCTGCTACAGCTGTGTGTGGCTTAAGTGTGTATAGTAATAAGTGATGTGTGTGTTGCTGCAGCTGTGTGTATGGATAATAAGTGTGTGTGTGTGTGTGTTGCTACAGCTGTGTGTGCGTATAATAATTGTGTGTTGCTGCAGCTGTGTGCGGATAATAAGTGTGTGTGTGTTGCTGCAGCTGTGTATAATAAGTGTGTGTGTTGCTGTAGTTGTGTGTGCGGATAATAAGTGTGTGTGTTGCTGCAGTTGTGTGTGCGCTCCATGGCGGCTCTGGAGGCAATCGGGCCGCTGATGACGGGGATGAAGCTCAGGGCTGATATGGCAGGACTGGCCTGTGAGGCTCTGAACCGCATGTTCCAGCGAGAGCAGAACGAGCTCGTGGCTCAGGTGACCCTCACACTCTCATACACACACACACACACACACACACAAACACACACACACACACACACACACACACACACACACACACACACAGAACAAGCTCGTGGCTCAGGTGACCCTCACACTCTCTCACACACACAGGATGGCTCAGGAACTGAAAACACACTATATCTGTGCATATGTAATATTAATAGTAATAATAATTAGGGATGCACCGATACCACTTTTTCCAGAACGATACAATACCTGTTTTTTCACTGCATTTGTAATTTTTAAATATATTAGGAAAAGAAACCAAAAGAATATGAATCATTTGTTGATTTGTTTAGCAAATTTCCTTCAGTTATATTCATGCTTAATTAAGCCTGTTAAAATGTATTGAACAAGTTTCTGTTACATTCTCTGTTCATTCTTAGGGTTTGGTATCGTTTGAAATTTAACGATTCCAATTTCGATTCTGCTTATCGATTCCGATTCTTATCGATTCCTAATTTCGCTTCCAATAAGGTAAAAAAAAAATATTATTCACATTTAGTCTTATTGCAAAACATTTAATTGTAGCTGAATCTCACCGGCCTTTAGCACCTGATCATGCCGCCAGCGGTCACGGCCCTCCCCCAGGGCTGTTGCGCAGCTGCTTAAGATGTGCTCTAGGGAACCCCTCCCAAGGCACAGAGGACATGCTGGTGAGTCATTCCTACCCCAGATGTGGAGATTTTCTGGGCTAGGAAGGACATCATAGACTGCTCGGATCAAGAACTTGATCTGCTGTGGATCTGCCTGCCAGATCTCGGTCCAAGAGATCTTCTTTTCCAGCACAACCTCCCACCTTGTCCATGCTCCCTGCTGCCAACCAAAGCCCTATGTCTCAGCTGGGACTCTGCTATCTCTAGGCCTTCCTGTGCTCTCCACTTCCTACCTGTCCGCGCCGTGATGCCTGCTGATGCCCGATAGAGTTGTGTCTCTCTGGTGCGAAAGACCTTAAACTCATTGGGGCTGCTAAACTGGAGCTCCCTGATGCTACAGTCAAAGACACTACCAAAATTCATGGCAAGGGCAAAGAGAATAACTGAGATGGTGCACCCAGTTATGATCCCCTTTTCAAGCAGGTGCCATTCTGATGTTTAGTTCCCCGAAGTGACTCTAAGCCTGAAGTTCCTGTAGTAGTTCAGGATGAGGTCCTTTACCTTACTAGGTGCGTGGTGGCGATCCAGGGTTGTCTCAACGAGATTGTGGGGAATGGAGCCGTATGCGTTGGTCAAGCCAAAGCACCACTATGTCTCCCTTTCCTTCGCAAGCCTCTCTGATCAGCTGCGTGACAACCCCAGTGTGTTCTAGGCAACCCGGCACTCCTGGAATGCAACCTTTTTGCACAGAGGTGTCGATGTAACCATTCTTGAGGAGGAAGTCTGTCATCCCTCGGGCTAGAACACTGAAGAAGGTCTTCCCCTCCACGCTGAGAAGCGAGATGGATCTGAACTGCTCCAGTTTGGTTGAGTTTTCCTCCTTCGGTATCCAGACCCCCTCCGCATGCCTCCACTGGTCTGCTACCCTACGCCACACTACTCGCAAGATCTTCCATAGGATCTTGAGGAGCTCAGGGCAACGCTTATACACCTTGTAGGGTACACCGCTGGCTCTGGCTGCTGAAACCACCTCCTGCACTTCCATCAGTGTGGGCTCTCTGATGTTGAAGTCCACCGTGGGAGATGGTACGTCCAACAGGGCTCCGAGGGGCTCTAGGTCTTGCTCCCTGTCAGGGTCACTCAGGTGTTGTGCAAGTACCAGTCTGCTTCCTTCTTGGAAAAAGTCAGACGTCCACTTCACTTCTGCCCCAAAAGCGGTTTTGTGAACTCGAAGGGATTGGCTATAAACACAGATCTCTTCCTTGCTCTCTCTCTCTGCCGCCCTCTGTGCCACTCTGCTCTATGCAGGGTCACAAGTTTCTTCCTAATGCTGTGGCGGAGCTCTGCGAGTGGTGGTTTCTCCTCCTCAGTTTGCTGCCTTGAACTGTCTTGCAAAGCTCGAAGCTTCATTGTGCAGTTTGGTCTGTTGGTCTTGCACTCTTCAAAGCCAAACCTCTCTGTTGCTAAGCTGACAATGATGGAAGTCACTGTCTGAAGCTGTTTATCTGCCTTTCCTTTTGCTGTGGTGGTAATGATTCTTGCAGTATCCTTGTCAAAATTGCTCTATAATTTGTGCTGGTTTTCCGCCGGCCACTTGATCCGACGCTGCTGAACTACTCTGTCTGGAGCCGAAGAGTTTTGTGCTTGGAGGTTCTGGGCTCTGTGGGGTGTCTCCAGGCCGGGCTCCTCCTGCGTCCCACCAGAAGTAACTTGCATTTCATCTTGGCCTGATTAATTTCAAAGCTGCGCTCATTCTTGTAGACCTTGCAAATGCACCTTGCCGTTGTCAGTAATCGTTTGCCAAGGTAGTTATAATTAGGTCCATCCTATTGGGGCGCTCATCCCCCCCCCCCCCCCCCCCCCCCCTCGGGCTCCCTGGGGGTATGACTCTGTAGGTAAATCTGTAGCCTTGTGGGGTTCCTCCTCTCGGAAGATGTAGGTTGGGCTGCTACCCCTTCCTGCCCCGGTGGCTGTCTTTCCGGGCTGTAAACTGTCTCTCAAGTAGTCACCAATCTGTTCTCGGTTGTCACCCAGTCTATTCCTGGTGTCACTGGCTGAGCCTGTATCAATACGTCAACGATATATCCCAGGATGCGCTGGGACACATCTTCAGTTATGTTCCTGAGGTCATTGGGTGTTTTGGGTCTTTCAACATCATACACCCTCACCCAGGTGACCCAGCCAGGGTTGATCAGTAACACTGGCCCACAGATCACTCTTCCTAAGCCCCAGCCATCTGGAGGCCCTCTCTGCAGCCTCCATACCGGACTTAAAATAACACTACTTTCTAAATAAAATATACATTACAAATATAGTTACAAAATTTATTTGAGTAGAATGAGTGAATTTTCTCTGTCATTTTTTGCTTGATTAGTGTTAGTATAGAGACGGCAGCAGGAATATTAGGCTGCTGTCACTTTAAGAGCCGCACGGATCCAATATACTGTTATAGACGCCTGTGGCACAGAAAACAGAATCGTCTCTCGCTTGAATGGTTTAGTCATAATGAATATGCTCATACAGTCATATGCTCACAAAGGAATCGATATGAGGAATTGAAATTAAATTTTTATAACAAGTAATAGATTGATGACCTTAAGTATTCAGTTCCAGAATTGGAAACGATTTTCGATTCCCAACCATATTCATTCTATTGCGCTCTCATATTTTATCTTTCATTTAATAGCGCAGCGCATATTTAGAGTTATTAATGTGCGTGTGTGTTCAGGCTCTTAGAGTGGAGCTGGTGCCGTATCTTCTCAAGCTGTTGGAGGGCATCGGGTTGGAGACTCTTGAAAACCCTTCAGCAACCAAAGCTCAGATCGTCAAAGCGCTGAAGTCCATGACCCGCAGCCTGCAGTTCGGAGAGCAGGTATAATCATCATCATCATCCTTCAGCAGGTCTTTACACTTGAGCCACAGTCAGAACACAACTCATGCTGTGTTTCTGCTACAGGTCAATGAAATCCTGTCTCGTTCCACTGTGTGGAGTGCCTTCAAAGACCAGAAACACGACCTCTTCATCTCCGACTCCCAGACTGCAGGTTATCTGACGGGTGAGTCCAGCGCACATTCAGTCTCTGAGAAGCCTGTGTTTACAGCATTGCACTTACAGTGGTAATGTGTGGGCGAGACATGTAGACATGAACAAGCTTCTGTCCCGTGTTAACATGTAATGTCTGTGCTTTTAAAAGTGTGTCAGAAGGTTAATCTATGCAGTTGCTCCACAGACTCCTGTCTTCATTGCATTACTGTACACTGTTTCTGTGCTTGTTTTTGAGTGGTATTTAACTCATTTTGACATGTAACGAGTGTAGACTTGAGGAGTATCAGTACTGATCTGAACTGCTCTGTCGTTCCTCTGCGCCTGCTGGTTCTAACATCTGCTTGCTTCTCCCCCCCTCTCTCCCCCCCCTCTCTCTCCCTCTCTCCCCCCTCTCTCTCCCTCTCCCTCTCTCTCTCTCCCTCTCTCTCTCCCTCTCCCTCCCTCTCCCTCTCCCTCTCCCTCTCCCTCTCCCTCTCCCTCTCCCTCTCTCTCTACCTCTCTCTCCCTCTCTCTACCTCTCTCTCCCTCTCTCTCTCTCCCTCTCTCCCTCTGTCTCTCCCTCCCCCTCTCTCTCTCTCCCTCCCCCCCTCTCTCTCCCTCTCTCTCTCTCTCTCTCCCTCTCTCTCTCTCTCTCTCTCTCTCTCTCTCTCTCTCTCTCTCTCCCTCTCTCTCTCTCTGCTGTATTATATCTGGGACTCTTCAGGTGTGTCCACTCCTTCTCTCCTGGCCGCCAGTAGTCCGCTGCGCACTGGCCTTTAGTCTCCCACCCTCCTCTCTTTCACTTTAAAGCAGGTACACTCTCTTTCTGATGACTTCATCTGCCTTTCCACTGCGTTTCCATCTGCATATCCACCTTCACATGCAGCACTGATGGCGTTTTGTTGTCCAGTTTTTTCCTGGACAACAAAACGAAGTGATCATTTCATCCTGTCTGTTGTTACAAAAAATTATAAATGTCATAATTTTTGGTGTTGACGATGACATGTTGATGACGGTGTTGACAACTGTTGACTTTGATTGTGTGACTGGCGGTGTTGACGATGACATGTTGATGACGGTGTTGACGACTGTTGACTTTGACTATGTGACTGACTGTGTTGACGATGACATGTTGATGACGGTGTTGACGACTGTTGACTTTGACTATGTGACTGACGGTGTTGACGATGACATGTTGATGACGGTGTTGACAACAGCGACGGTGTTGACTGACTGTGACTGACTGTGTTGACGATGACATGTTGATGGTGTTGGCGACGGTGTTGACTGACTGTGTGACTGACGGTGTTGACGATGACGTGTTGATGACGGCGACGGTATTGACTTTGTGTGACTGACGGTGTTGACGATGACATGTTGATGACGGTGTTGACGGCGGCGACGGTGTTGACTTTGACTGTGTGACTGACGGTGTTGACGACGGCGACGGTATTGACTTTGTGTGACTGACGGTGTTGACGATGACATGTTGATGACGGTGTTGGCGACGGTGTTGACTTTGACTGTGACTGACGGTGTTGGCAACGGTGTTGACTGACTGACTGACGGCGTTGACGATAACGTGTTGACGGCGACGGTGTTGACTTTGTGACTGACGGTGTTGACGATGTCATGTTGATGACGGTGTTGACGATGACATGTTGATGACGGTGTTGACTTTGACTGTGTGACTGACGGTGTTGACGATGACATGTTGATGACGGCGACGGTGTTGACTTTGACTGTGACTGACGGTGTTGACGACGGCAACGGTGTTGACTGACTGTGTGACTGACGGCGTTGACGACGGCGACGGTGTTGACTTTGACTGTGTGACTGACGGTGTTGGCGACGGTATTGACTTTGACTGTGTGACTGACGGTGTTGACGTCGGCAACGGTGTTGACTGACGGCGTTGACGATGACGTGTTGTTGACGGCGACGGTGTTGACTGTGACTGACGGTGTTGACGATGACATGTTGATGACGGTGTTGACGACGGCGACGGTGTTGACTTTGACTGTGTGACTGACGGTGTTGACGACGGCAACGGTGTTGACTGACTGTGTGACTGATGGTGTTGACGATGACATGTTGATGACGGTGTTGACGATGGCGACGGTGTTGACTTTGACTGTGTGACTGACGGTGTTGACGACGGCAACGGTGTTGACTGTGTGACTGACGGTGTTGACGATGACATGTTGATGACGGTGTTGATGACGGCGACGGTGTTGACTTTGACTCTGTGACTGACGGTGTTGACGACGGCAACGGTGTTGACTGACTGTGTGACTGACGGTGTTGACGATGACATGTTGATGACGGCGACGTTGTTGACTTTGACTGTGTGACTGACGGTGTTGATGATGATGTGTTGATGACGATGAAGATGACGGTGTTGGTTGATGTTGATGATGACTGTGTTGATGTTCAGGTCCAGGAGTGGCAGGCTATCTGACAGCAGGCACCGGCTCTACGGTCATCCCCAGCGTCCCACCGCCCGTAGACAACGACATCGGAGACCTGGGCTGAATTAGACTGACAGCATCAGACGAAGCCTGACCCGGAGACTGAGACGGACATCTGTCTGGAGCAGCTCCTGATCCTCATGATCCTCCTGATCCTCGAGGACAGCTGATGGACTGATGGACAGAGAGAGGGAACGGAGGGCTGGTCGTCTCCTCTCTCACAACACTCATGGTCTTTAGTGATTCCTTCATTTTAATACATCAACACTTCTTCCTCTTTCATTTTATATTCAGTTGCGTCTCGTAAATCTTTTCTTTCCATGGAGAGCAGAATAGTTTACTTTTGTATTGAGATATTTTTATGCGTTTGTTTATTTTCTTCATTCTGAGTGAGCCGATGAATAGATCTCTGATACGGTGTCGTCTTCGTCTTCCTGCGTCTCGCATTCAGCCCGTGTCTCAGCTGAAGTCTGTCCTCATCCCAACCAATCCTACGCATTTTCTGTTTGATAACATGCAGCCTTGCAGTTGAGAAGGATCCTGTGAAACTGATTATGATGTGAGAAGCGCACTGTCTGCGGTCTCTCCTGTTCCCCGTCTCTCTTCCCTCCTTCCCCAGAAAGCACTCGAATATTTATACCTATGATAAAGACCAACTGAAAATCAGCTTCTAAAAGGACAAAGAACAAATTGTACTGACTCTTGATTACAAATGTATGTGAACGACTAGTGCAATTATGAAATGTTAAATGTAATATGCGTACATAAACTTTCTATATTGAATGTACATTAATAAAAAAATAAATCAGTTGCACTTGTACATAAAATTTTAAGAATAAAAGGGAATCCACATCTGTTTTTTGTTTGCAGTGTTTTGTGAACATGAAGAATTTGCCCAATTTCATTTTCCGGTCCAGTGTTTAGATCTAATAACACTGCAAACCAGAAGATTAAAATAATTTTTGTCTCCTCATGCAGTTATATTTTTGAAATCTATTCTCTTTGTCCACCTTATTTGACAGGATGGATATTGTAATCCTTTGCATTCGCTTGCAAATATTTTGCATTTTCTCGTTCTTGTTCCCTGTTAAACTGTCACTAGTTTTGCGAGCGAACAAAACCTGATAATAATTACGATAAATTAAAATATGATGAATACCAGTTTGCAGCATAACGACTGACTATGTGCAGTTAATTAATTGTAAACGGCGGACACTGAAGCTTTGCACATTCAATTTAAAAAATTCGCTCTTAGGTTAAAATAAAGTGGACATAGAGAGTCATAGGTCATGTTTGATGCATTATATTGTGTGTCTGCATTACACTGCATGTCCACACGAGGGCGACAGATCTTCATATTACAGCCTCTGCAGCTCCTTTGGTTTTGTGATCATTCATTCTCTGAATCCCCCAAAGTTACTCGTATAACAAGCAATCATTTTGAGATTTAGAAGAACAAATCCAAAGTGCCACATGTCATCTATAATGCCCAAGAAATCTTGATTTAATTGTGCATCGTTTCATGCTGTCTAACATTAGCATCAGAAGTAATTTGGTGTGGTTCATCAGCTGAGCATTTTGCTGACATCATCAGTCTTTCTCTGACTTGATTAAAGTGCTCAGAATCTGTTTTTCCTCAATCCCTTCAGTTTCTGCAGGTGCTGGAAGACCCCTGTCATTCTTCGGTTATTCTGACTCATTCAGAGGTCAGATCTGCGTGAGATCCAGCGTTCACTCCCTGTGGGAATGAGTCAGATTACTGAGGAAGCAGACTATCCTGAGGCAGTGGAACTGATTCAATAGATCTGTTTTCTGTTCATTAAATGGTGTTAGACACACAATGCAATGAAACATTTGCATTGGCAGTAAATCACTACATAGTACATAGACGAATTTATCGATTTAAAACCGCAGCGCGAGTTCAATATAGTTTTCGTTACATCGCGCTCTGGAATACTCGATTCTGATTGGTCAATGGCGACCTCTAGCAGACAAATATTTCCTAATAATCGAGGTCGTCCACGGCAGTGCTGGTCTTACATCTCTATTCTATTGGTAATGGATAATGGACCGTTTTCCGCCCGCGAAACTCAAACCGGCGCTACTTTCATGTCTCTGGTATCACTCCGCGGACTCGTGCTCTCTTCATACACACGTTGAAACCGCCATTTTGTGCCTCTGTCATGTTTTCTAGTGAAAAAGACCTCTCTCTCAAGACTTAAGCATTAATATTGCTGTAACATTGTATAAAGGCTGTAGTGTTGTAGTGGACTATTTTATTTTTAGCAGGTAAGATTGTAAAATCGTTCAACTCATAATATCATGAGTTCACATCCACATATAAAACTCGCTGATTCAGGGACAAAATGTTCAGTATTTGTGCATCAGCTAAAAGCAAAATAATGGAGAGCAAGAAGAAAGATGAACTGATTCAGGATATTCAAGCAAATCTTCCAGTGACACTCTTTCTGACTGACCTTCAGGCTCTTCTTCTGTTTCCATCGACTCAGAACCTTCACAGACTCAGCGTTTCTGCTTGTTCCCGATGGTAATTCTACATTTGAGAATAGAAATACTGTATTTATCCTGAATTGCCATGATGGCGAGAATTGGTGTTTTGACCCAATATAACACTGTTCTATTGCTGGAATGAAATTCTTTTTAAAAGCTGCATGGGGGCTCTTTGACGGCAGACACACACAACACACACACTGATCGCAGACTCCCTGATTCCTCATGCTGACACACACCGTAACCTCAAACATCGGACGACTCGTATCTTTCTCCTCAGAGAACAGGTTCATGACAGACGGTTTGCGGTAGTCCTTTATGATGGCCTTTATTGTTGAACTGAATCACTCAATGAATCAAACTGAATCGACTTTGATAGAAAACATCAGTTATTTCAGTAATATTTTCAGCCTCTTCTCATTGGTTGGGTTCAGTCATGTTGACTCATTATAGTTACTGTATTTTTTTTTTAAACTTGTCAATCACAGTCAATCAATCACAGTGTGATTGATGCCTTGCAATATGATCTCATACACTGTAGCGTTCAAACGTTTGTAATTATTAAATTTGTAATGTTTTTGAAAGAAGTCTCTTCAGTAGATACAGTAATATTGTGAAATGATACTAAAACATGTTTGAACGGCAGTGTAGTTTCTTGCAAAA
Organism: Vimba vimba; assembly: GCA_022828995.1. Classification (NCBI taxonomy): domain Eukaryota; kingdom Metazoa; phylum Chordata; class Actinopteri; order Cypriniformes; family Leuciscidae; genus Vimba; species Vimba vimba. The sequence continues at coordinate 180,709 of CM040840.1, forward strand.
AAATGCATCTCAGAATGAGCTTTTTTTATTTTGACTGAGATGGAAACTGGCTTTCGTTCCTCGCAGACCGTTTGCATTACAGTTACAGCTGTCAGAAACGAGTAAACAACAACAACGACGTGTGCTCCGGATCTTCAGCGCCACATATCTGTCAGTTCCACACATGACGCGCAATCCGTTTGCTGTGTTTCAGAGTTTGGTTTAATAAGAGGAAGAAATGGTGACAATTTCAAGATGAACGGTTTGTCGGAACATCATTCTTAAAGTTAATCTGTTCTTTTCCATCCAGCATTCAGTGCACATGAGGATTGTTTCCTGACCTTTGACCCAGTAGCATCTAAACTAGCCTTCATGACGTAATACCGGCTGTGCATGAAAGACAGAAACACATGAGAGAGAAGTATTGCGTTCGGTCTCTGCGGCCCAGTGTTTTCTCAACAGTCAGGCTGAGTGTTAGTGATGGTGAAGCTCACGAAGTGCCAGCTGAAGATCTGGGAACGTCTCCGATTGTCCCGGTCGTGTTCTGTGCCGGCGAGGCCGATCACGTGCTGAACTCTCTGGTCAAACAGGGAATGTTCGGAGGAGTCAGAGCAACTGAGGAGAAAAAGAACAAGAAAATTAGGACGTTTTACTGTGAACGATGCAACATTTTGCACCATAGTTTCATGATTCATTTGAAATGTAATCAGTTTGAACCGATAATTCCCTGAGCGATTGGTGGCGTTTAATCCGTCCTGTGGAAGAATGCTCATTATCTTAACATTTAAGCCTCAGTAGTGCAAAACTGGAATATGGCATAAAACATTTGTGAATGAAACAGTGTTTCCAGCCCATGTGTTCAAGAGAACAAAATAAGGAAATTAGCCCAAAATATCAGTAATAAACTCTAAGTTTCTGCAATCTTTCTCTTTCCCCTCCATCATAAACGAGTGTGTCTCGAGCGTCAGACGAAACACAGTAAACGCTGCCGTGTTCTCTGGCATTCGGATGCTGGTGTTCGGGAACACACTCGTGTGTGACGCTTCTAGAGGGAATTATACCCAATCATTCTGATCACACACTTCGACTCCGGCGTTTCAGAAACACCAAACCAACATTAGAGACGCTGCGACGCCATTGGTTATCTACTCCAGTTATCCAATCACAGCTGACGCTGAGCAAAGTCACATGAGGTTTGAGGGATTTATTCAGTAAATGTGTTTCCATTGTAGTTTGTGTTCTTATCGGATCAAAACTATTATCCACCTCAATTGAGCGCATGAGTTTTTATGTGCATTTTTACATTTATGCGCATCTTGCCGTTTCCATCCAGCGTTTTTTTATGCGATATCCCAAAATGTGCAGAAAAATAAGTGGATGGACAATGTTATGTTCTGGTTAAGTAAGGATTTTGCGTAATGCAAGAAATAATTATTCATTAATAATTAACATTGTATTAAATATTAATTGTAAACATCCTTTTATTTTATAAATGTATAAATTATATTTTTGTTCAAAGAATATTTAGATGTTTTACTGGAAATCAAGACTAAAAGGCATTTTTGCAGTGCATATGTTCATAAACCTCTTCATTAATCAGCGTTGGCATTCAGTGTTATTACAGCATATCTCTGTCAGGACTGATGGATGTTTTCTTCCAATCAGAGAAGTGCGCACCTGTGTCATATATCTATATATCTGGCGTTGACCTTTGAGGGCTCATATTTGCTCCTATTGAGAGCGATTCTCCTCGGTCTGCTGAATGGTGTCTTTATGCGTGTAAACCCAGCAGAGCTTTAGATGTAGAAGCTCATGAGTCTGTCCAGCGTTCACCAGGACATTCCCTTCAGCGTTTCACTGGAGACCGGAGAGCGTCCGCACCACAGGCTCCGTTTCCCCCGACGTTTCACTGGAGACCCGAGAGCGTCCGCACCACAGGCTCCGTTTGCCCAGGCGTTTCACTGGAGACCGGAGAGCGTCCGCACCACAGGCTCCGTTTGCCCAGGCGTTTCACTGGAGACCCGAGAGCGTCCGCACCACAGGCTCCGTTTGCCCAGGCGTTTCACTGGAGACCCGAGAGCGTCCGCTCCACAGGCTCCGTTTGCCCCGGCGTTTCACTGGAGACCCGAGAGCGTCCGCTCCACAGGCTCCGTTTGCCCCGGCGTTTCACTGGAGACCCGAGAGCGTCCGCACCACAGGCTCCGTTTGCCCAGGCGTTTCACTGGAGACCGGAGAGCGTCCGCACCACAGGCTCCGTTTGCCCGGGCGTTTCACTGGAGACCGGAGAGCGTCCGCACCACAGGCTCCGTTTGCCCGGGCGTTTCACTGGAGACCGGAGAGCGTCCGCACCACAGGCTCCGTTTGCCCGGGCGTTTCACTGGAGACCGGAGAGCGTCCGCACCACAGGCTCCGTTTGCCCCGGCGTTTCACTGGAGACCGGAGAGTGTCCGCACCACAGGCTCCGTTTGCCCAGGCGTTTCACTGGAGACCCGAGAGCGTCCGCACCACAGGCTCCGTTTGCCCCGACGTTTTTTTACTGGAGACCCGAGAGCGTCCGCACCACAGGCTCCGTTTGCCCAGGCGTTTCACTGGAGACCCGAGAGCGTCCGCTCCACAGGCTCCGTTTGCCCCGGCGTTTTACTGGAGACCGGAGAGCGTCCGCTCCACAGGCTCCGTTTGCCCCGGCGTTTCACTGGAGACCCGAGAGCGTCCGCTCCACAGGCTCCGTTTGCCCCGACGTTTCACTGGAGACCCGAGAGCGTCCGCACCACAGGCTCCGTTTGCCCAGGCGTTTCACTGGAGACCCGAGAGCGTCCGCTCCACAGGCTCCGTTTGCCCGGGCGTTTCACTGGAGACCGGAGAGCGTCCGCACCACAGGCTCCGTTTGCCCGGGCGTTTCACTGGAGACCGGAGAGCGTCCGCACCACAGGCTCCGTTTGCCCCGGCGTTTCACTGGAGACCGGAGAGCGTCCGCACCACAGGCTCCGTTTGCCCCGACGTTTTTTTACTGGAGACCCGAGAGCGTCCGCACCACAGGCTCCGTTTGCCCAGGCGTTTCACTGGAGACCCGAGAGCGTCCGCACCACAGGCTCCGTTTGCCCCGGCGTTTTACTGGAGACCGGAGAGCGTCCGCTCCACAGGCTCCGTTTGCCCCGGCGTTTCACTGGAGACCCGAGAGCGTCCGCTCCACAGGCTCCGTTTGCCCCGACGTTTCACTGGAGACCCGAGAGCGTCCGCACCACAGGCTCCGTTTGCCCCGGCGTTTCACTGGAGACCCGAGAGCGTCCGCACCACAGGCTCCGTTTGCCCAGGCGTTTCACTGGAGACCGGAGAGCGTCCGCACCACAGGCTCCGTTTGCCCCGAAGTTTCACTGGAGACCCGAGAGCGTCCGCTTCACAGGCACCGTTTGCCCCGGCGTTTCACTGGAGACCGGAGAGCGTCCGCACCACAGGCTCCGTTTGCCCCGAAGTTTCACTGGAGACCCGAGAGCGTCCGCTTCACAGGCACCGTTTGCCCCGGCGTTTCACTGGAGACCGGAGAGCGTCCGCACCACAGGCTCCATTTGCTCAGGCGTTTCACTGGAGACAGGAGAGCGTCCGCACCACAGGCTCCGTTTGCCCCGGCGTTTCACTGGAGACCGGAGAGCGTCCGCTCCACAGGCTCCGTTTGCCCCGGCGTTTCACTGGAGACCCGAGAGCGTCCGCACCACAGGCTCCGTTTGCCCCGGCGTTTCACTGGAGACCGGAGAGCGTCCGCTCCACAGGCTCCGTTTGCCCCGACGTTTCACTGGAGACCGGAGAGCGTCCGCACCACAGGCACCGTTTGCCCCTGCGTTTCACTGGAGACAGGAGAGCGTCCGCACCACAGGCTCCGTTTGCCCCGGCGTTTCACTGGAGACCCGAGAGCGTCCGCACCACAGGCTCCGTTTGCCGAGGCGTTTCACTGGAGACCCGAGAGCGTCCGCACCACAGGCTCCGTTTGCCGAGGCGTTTCACTGGAGACCCGAGAGCGTCCGCACCACAGGCTCCGTTTGCCCAGGCGTTTCACTGGAGACCCAAGAGCGTCCGCACCACAGGCTCCGTTTGCCCTGGCGTTTCACTGGAGACCAGAGAGCGTCCGCACCACAGGCTCCGTTTGCCCAGGCGTTTCACTGGAGACCCGAGAGCGTCCGCACCACAGGCTCCGTTTGCCCCGGCGTTTCACTGGAGACCCGGGAGCGTCCGCACCACAGGCTCCGTTTGCCCCGGCGTTTCACTGGAGACCAGAGAGCGTCCGCACCACAGGCTCCATTTGCCCCGGCGTTTCACTGGAGACCCGAGAGCGTCCGCACCACAGGCTCCGTTTGCCCAGGCGTTTCACTGGAGACCCGAGAGCGTCCGCACCACAGGCTCCGTTTGCCCCGGCGTTTCACTGGAGACCCGAGAGCGTCCGCACCACAGGCTCCGTTTGCCCCGGCGTTTCACTGGAGACAGGAGAGCGTCCGCACCACAGGCTCCGTTTGCCCCGGCGTTTCACTGGAGACCGGAGAGCGTCCGCTCCACAGGCTCCGTTTGCCCCGGCGTTTCACTGGAGACAGGAGAGCGTCCGCACCACAGGCTCCGTTTGCCCAGGCGTTTCATTGGAGACCCGAGAGCGTCCGCACCACAGGCTCCGTTTGCCCCGGCGTTTCACTGGAGACCCGAGAGCGTCCGCACCACAGGCTCCGTTTGCCCCGGCGTTTCACTGGAGACCGGAGAGCGTCCGCTCCACAGGCTCCGTTTGCCCCGGCGTTTCACTGGAGACAGGAGAGCGTCCGCACCACAGGCTCCGTTTGCCCCGGCGTTTCACTGGAGACCCGAGAGCGTCCGCTCCACAGGCTCCGTTTGCCCGGCGTTTCACTGGAGACCCGAGAGCGTCCGCTCCACAGGCTCCGTTTGCCCCGGCGTTTCACTGGAGACAGGAGAGCGTCCGCACCACAGGCTCCGTTTGCCCCGGTGTTTCACTGGAGACAGGAGAGCGTCCGCACCACAGGCTCCGTTTGCCCCGGCGTTTCACTGGAGACCCGAGAGCGTCCGCACCACAGGCTCCGTTTGCCCCGGCGTTTCACTGGAGACCCGAGAGCGTCCGCTCCACAGGCTCCGTTTGCCCGGCGTTTCACTGGAGACCCGAGAGCGTCCGCTCCACAGGCTCCGTTTGCCCCGGCGTTTCACTGGAGACAGGAGAGCGTCCGCACCACAGGCTCCGTTTGCCCCGGTGTTTCACTGGAGACAGGAGAGCGTCCGCACCACAGGCTCCGTTTGCCCCGGCGTTTCACTGGAGACCCGAGAGCGTCCGCACCACAGGCTCCGTTTGCCCCGGCGTTTCACTGGAGACCCGAGAGCGTCCGCTCCACAGGCTCCGTTTGCCCAGGCGTTTCACTGGAGACAGGAGAGCGTCCGCACCACAGGCTCCGTTTGCCCGGCGTTTCACTGGAGACCCGAGAGCGTCCGCTCCACAGGCTCCGTTTGCCCCGGCGTTTCACTGGAGACAGGAGAGCGTCCGCACCACAGGCTCCGTTTGCCCCGGCGTTTCACTGGAGACCCGAGAGCGTCCGCTCCACAGGCTCCGTTTGCCCCGGCGTTTCACTGGAGACAGGAGAGCGTCCGCACCACAGGCTCCGTTTGCCCCGGCGTTTCACTGGAGACCCGAGAGCGTCCGCACCACAGGCTCCATTTGCCCGGCGTTTCACTGGAGACCCGAGAGCGTCCGCACCACAGGCTCCGTTTGCCCGGCGTTTCACTGGAGACCCGAGAGCGTCCGCTCCACAGGCTCCGTTTGCCCCGGCGTTTCACTGGAGACAGGAGAGCGTCCGCACCACAGGCTCCGTTTGCCCCGGCGTTTCACTGGAGACCCGAGAGCGTCCGCTCCACAGGCTCCGTTTGCCCCGGCGTTTCACTGGAGACAGGAGAGCGTCCGCACCACAGGCTCCGTTTGCCCCGGCGTTTCACTGGAGACCCGAGAGCATCCGCACCACAGGCTCCGTTTGCCCCCGCGTTTCACTGGAGACCCGAGAGCGTCCGCTCCACAGGCTCCGTTTGCCCCGGCGTTTCACTGGAGACAGGAGAGCGTCCGCACCACAGGCTCCGTTTGCCCGGCGTTTCACTGGAGACCCGAGAGCGTCCGCTCCACAGGCTCCGTTTGCCCCGGCGTTTCACTGGAGACAGGAGAGCGTCCGCACCACAGGCTCCGTTTGCCCGGCGTTTCACTGGAGACCCGAGAGCGTCCGCTCCACAGGCTCCGTTTGCCCCGGCGTTTCACTGGAGACAGGAGAGCGTCCGCACCACAGGCTCCGTTTGCCCCGGCGTTTCACTGGAGACCCGAGAGCGTCCGCTCCACAGGCTCCGTTTGCCCAGGCGTTTCACTGGAGACCCGAGAGCGTCCGCTCCACAGGCTCCGTTTGCCCCGGCGTTTCACTGGAGACAGGAGAGCGTCCGCACCACAGGCTCCGTTTGCCCGGCGTTTCACTGGAGACCCGAGAGCGTCCGCTCCACAGGCTCCGTTTGCCCCGGCGTTTCACTGGAGACAGGAGAGCGTCCGCACCACAGGCTCCGTTTGCCCCGGCGTTTCACTGGAGACCCGAGAGCGTCCGCACCACAGGCTCCGTTTGCCCCCGCGTTTCACTGGAGACCCGAGAGCGTCCGCTCCACAGGCTCCGTTTGCCCCGGCGTTTCACTGGAGACAGGAGAGCGTCCGCACCACAGGCTCCGTTTGCCCGGCGTTTCACTGGAGACCCGAGAGCGTCCGCTCCACAGGCTCCGTTTGCCCCGGCGTTTCACTGGAGACAGGAGAGCGTCCGCACCACAGGCTCCGTTTGCCCGGCGTTTCACTGGAGACCCGAGAGCGTCTGCTCCACAGGCTCCGTTTGCCCCGGCGTTTCACTGGAGACAGGAGAGCGTCCGCACCACAGGCTCCGTTTGCCCCAGCGTTTCACTGGAGACCCGAGAGCGTCCGCTCCACAGGCTCCGTTTGCCCAGGCGTTTCACTGGAGACCCGAGAGCGTCCGCTCCACAGGCTCCGTTTGCCCCGGCGTTTCACTGGAGACAGGAGAGCGTCCGCACCACAGGCTCCGTTTGCCCGGCGTTTCACTGGAGACCCGAGAGCGTCCGCTCCACAGGCTCCGTTTGCCCCGGCGTTTCACTGGAGACAGGAGAGCGTCCGCACCACAGGCTCCGTTTGCCCCGGCGTTTCACTGGAGACCCGAGAGCGTCCGCACCACAGGCTCCGTTTGCCCCCGCGTTTCACTGGAGACCCGAGAGCGTCCGCTCCACAGGCTCCGTTTGCCCCGGCGTTTCACTGGAGACCCGAGAGCGTCCGCTCCACAGGCTCCGTTTGCCCCGGCGTGAGGTGCTCGAGAGTTTAATCTGCAGTCATGCTCACTTTAACCCTTCGAGTGCCTGAAAGTAAGGAGCTTTTGTAGACGTGTGCTGTGTGAGTTTGTAATTGCTGCTGTTTTGCACATATTCGTTCTGCTAAAACACACTTTAAGGCTCGTTCTGTGCCTCAAATGTGAGCGGATGTTCCAGTATTATATCATCACATTCATCCACGATCCTGAAACGCTTTCATCTTAATGGCCTCCATCTTCTAGCGCAACGGAACTAACAGGAACAAACAACTTGCTTTCATTTCCTCCGCTCTGAATCGCTCAGTGATTTGTGAGTTTGAACTCCCAGTTGTGACTTGTTACTGTTAAATTACACAAACCGTTCTTCTCTTTTGGCCAGCGCAGTTGAAGCTCCTCACATCTTCTTCAGAACACAGAGAACTGAAGACTTTCATCACACAGAGTCAATAACTCTCTGAATAATGAATGATAATTCAGGACTGAAACTACGGAAGCCTGTCTCTGCCTAAAGACTTACAAATAAAAAAGCTCATTATGAGATAAAGTTGAGAATAAGAAATAAAGTAACATTTTGAGATCGTTCGGAGATGAAATGTTACATTCTCAAGGAATAAAGTCACACTGTGAGATGGAAAGTAGCAATTACAAAAAAAAAGTTGAAATTACGAAATAGTCACATTTAGAGACAAACAGTCACAATTACAAGAAGAAAAGCTGCATTGGTGAAATATATAGTAACATTGACTTGAATGTTTGGCATCAAACAGAATTTTTCTACCACTTTCCAGTCCATTGAAGAAGAAAAAACTTTGTATTTTTCATATTTTAAAGTTGTCCATTATTATTTATGTTTTCCCACGGCTTCCAGCGTCAGCATGTCCACTGGTCACGCACATTTGAGAGGTTCATCACAGAATCAGCGTATTCTCTAAATGAACAGTTTTCTCAGTTATAGTTCTGATAATACTGAGCATCACATGAGCTGAAGTAAATCTGTCATCACTAATAAAGCGGTTTCTCTGAGATCTGTGCGGTTCAGCGCTGAAGCCCAGATGAAAACTTCTATTTGCCCACGAGGCTTTTGCATGCTTTGAAAGTTGTATTGTGTTTACATGGCACACAATATGAGACAGATTCATTTAATTGAGGAATATTGATGCGAGTGAATTGTTGCTATTTGACGGTCTAGACATGTTCCAGTCTTTCCATCTGAGAAAGCTTAAGCCCTTAATAGTTTCCATTTGCAACTGTTATTAGTTCTGTGATTGAATCAGAATAAGTTCCTCTTGCAGCATCTCTTCTCTTCTCTGATGACGAGGGCGGGGCAACCTGTCACTCACATGAGATCAGCCAATAGCAAACCACAACCATCCAACCAGCCAATCAACTCCCCACAGACACAATCAAGCCCCGCCCACATTTGTTCTTGTTCCAGAACCGTTTCACTCCATATACGACACAATAGAGGAGAGAAAACCAGCGCAACTTCCCTCTCATCACGAGTTTAAACACTAACTGTGACTATATCAAAATGCAATATTGTTGAGGAAAAAAGTATATTTTCTCATATATATATATATATATATATATATATATATATATATATATATATATATATATATATATATATATACAGTGAGGAAAATAAGTATTTGAACACCCTGCTATTTTGCAAGTTCTCCCACTTGGAAATCATGGAGGGGTCTGAAATTGTCATCGTAGGTGCATGTCCACTGTGAGAGACATAATCTAAAAAAATAAAAAATACAGAAATCACAATATATGATTTTTTAACTATTTATTTGTATGATACAGCTGCAAATAAGTATTTGAACACCTGTCTATCAGCTAGAATTCTGACCCTCAAAGACCTGTTAGTTTGCCTTTAAAACGTCCACCTCCACTCCATTTATTATCCTAAATTAGATGCACCTGTTTGAGGTCGTTAGCTGCATAAAGACACCTGTCCACCCCATTCAATCAGTAAGAATCCAACTACTAACATGGCCAGATCAAAGAGCTGTCCAAAGACACTAGAGACAAAAATGTACACCACCACAAGGCTGGAAAGGGCTACGGGGAAATTGCCAAGCAGCTTGGTGAAAAAAGGTCCACTGTTGGAGCAATCATTAGAAAATGGAAGAAGCTAAACATGACTGTCAATCTCCCTCGGACTGGGGCTCCATGTAAGATCTCACCTCGTGGGGTCTCAATGATCCTAAGAAAGGTGAGAAATCAGCCCAGAACTACACGGGAGGAGCTGGTCAATGACCTGAAAAGAGCTGGGACCACCGTTTCCAAGGTTATTGTTGGTAATACACTAAGACGTCATGGTTTGAAATCATGCATGGCACGGAAGGTTCCCCTGCTTAAACCAGCACATGTCAAGGCCCGTCTTAAGTTTGCCAATGACCATTTGGATGATCCAGAGGAGTCATGGGAGAAAGTCATGTGGTCAGATGAGACCAAAATAGAACTTTTTGGTCATAATTCCACTAAATGTGTTTGGAGGAAGAAGAATGATGAGTACCATCCCAAGAACACCATCCCTACTGTGAAGCATGGGGGTGGTAGCATCATGCTTTGGGGGTGCTTTTCTGCACATGGGACAGGGCGACTGCACTGTATTAAGGAGAGGATGACCGGGGCCATGTATTGCGAGATTTTGGGGAACAACCTCCTTCCCTCAGTTAGAGCATTGAAGATGGGTCGAGGCTGGGTCTTCCAACATGACAATGACCCGAAGCACACAGCCAGGATAACCAAGGAGTGGCTCTGTAAGAAGCATATCAAGGTTCTGGCATGGCCTAGCCAGTCTCCAGACCTAAACCCAATAGAGAATCTTTGGAGGGAGCTCAAACTCCGTGTTTCTCAGCGACAGCCCAGAAACCTGACTGATCTAGAGAAGATCTGTGTGGAGGAGTGGGCCAAAATCCCTCCTGCAGTGTGTGCAAACCTGGTGAAAAACTACAGGAAACGTTTGACCTCTGTAATTGCAAACAAAGGCTACTGTACCAAATATTAACATTGATTTTCTCAGGTGTTCAAATACTTATTTGCAGCTGTATCATACAAATAAATAGTTAAAAAATCATACATTGTGATTTCTGGATTTTTTTTTTTTTAGATTATGTCTCTCACAGTGGACATGCACCTACGATGACAATTTCAGACCCCTCCATGATTTCCAAGTGGGAGAACTTGCAAAATAGCAGGGTGTTCAAATACTTATTTTCCTCACTATATATATATATATATTCTCACAATATTTTCTTCAACAAAAAAACAGCAGAAAAATATGAGTGTTTTAAACAAGCTTCAGCTTTCACGCGGTTGCCAGATCTCAAGAGTTTAAATTCCCCAACCAGAGCTTTTCTCTTTAAAGGACAGATTTTCTTCCCAGTGTTTTGCCTAATCTTCCCAGTCTGGGAAGCGCGTGCTCGTGCTCTCTGTACAATGGGAATAAAGCTGAGGATCTGAACACAGTCATGCGATCTCCACTGAGATATTTTGCTGGAATAGAGTCGGACAATCAGTCTATTAGACTGAATCTGCCATCAAACCTTCAGTGATGAACTGTAATAATCCAAATATGATTTCCACTGTATTGTTAGTGATTGTGGTGATGCTGAATAAATGTTCTTACACAACTCTGTGTGACAACACATAATCTTTTTTATTTGCTATTGTTTTGATAGAAAAACATTAATGTAATTTGGAATAGCTGTTTTAGCATTTTGCGAGAAACTTTAGTTTTTCCAGTTTTCATAAGATAGAGAGTGTTATTTTTCAGCATTGTAAAACCGGAAATTATATGAATAAAATAAAGCATTCATATATCTCGGATAATAAAGATGTCGATATTCTGTTGTTTTGTGCTCAAAGATTTCTCAAATGATAATCATCATGACCTAAAATCATGATTACAATTTTGAGCAAAATAATTGATTACTATAATATAATGGGAAAAAATTACATTTTCATAACTATATCACAACTAAAACTAGACTAAACAAAAAACAGGACTAAGACTGAGTGGAAACAAATGTGAGATCATGAACACTAGTATAACCAACAAGTGTGTGTGTGTGTGTGTGTGTCTGTCTCTGTATGTGTGTGTGTGTGTGTGTGTGTGTGTCTGTCTGTCTGTCTGTCTGTCTCTGTATGTGTGTGTGTGTGTGTCTGTCTCTGTATGTGTGTGTGTGTGTGTGTCTGTCTCTGTATGTGTGTGTGTGTGTGCGTGTGTGTCTGTCTCTGTGTGTGTGTGTGTGTGTGTGTGTGTGTGTGTCTGTCTGTCTCTGTGTGTGTGTGTGTGTGTCTGTCTCTGTATGTGTGTGTGTGTGTCTGTCTCTGTATGTGTGTGTGTGTGTGTGTGTGTGTGTGTCTGTCTGTGTGTGCGTGTGTGTCTGTCTGTGTGTGTGTGTGTGTGTGTGTGTCTGTGTGTCTGTCTCTGTATGTGTGTGTGTGTGTGTGTGTGTGTGTCTGTCTCTGTGTGTGTGTGTGTGTGTGTGTGTGTGTGTGTGTGTGTGTGTGTGTGTCTGTCCCTGTATGTGTGTGTGTGTCTGTGTGTCTGTCTCTGTATGTGTGTGTGTGTGTGTGTGTGTGTGTGTCTGTGTGTGTCTGTGTGTGTCTGTGTGTCTGTCTCTGTATGTGTCTGTGTGTGTCTGTGTGTGTGTCTGTCTCTGTATGTCTGTGTCTGTCTCTGTATGTGTGTGTGTCTGTGTCTGTCTCTGTGTGTGTGTGTGTGTGTGTGTGTCTGTGTGTGTGTCTCTGTATGTGTGTGTGTGTGTGTGTCTGTCTCTGTATGTGTGTGTGTCTGTGTGTGTCCGTCTCTCTCTGTGTGTGTGTGTGTGTGTGTGTGTGTGTCTGTCTCTGTATGTGTGTGTGTGTCTGTCTGTGTGTGTGTGTCTGTCTGTGTGTGTGTGTGTGTGTCTGTCTCTGTATGTGTGTGTGTGTGTGTGTGTGTGTGTGTATGTGTGTGTGTGTCTGTCTGTGTGTGTGTCTGTCTGTGTGTGTGTGTGTGTGTGTGTGTGTCTGTCTCTGTATGTGTGTCTGTCTCTGTATGTGTGTGTGTGTGTGTGTGTGTGTGTCTGTCTCTGTGTGTGTGTGTGTGTGTGTGTGTGTGTGTGTGTGTGTGTGTGTGTGTGTGTGTGTGTGTGTGTGTGTGTGTGTTGTGGGCCGGTCGGTCTATAGACTCAGATGGTGTGTGTTTACATGGTGGTTTATTGCCAAACCAACCATCTAAAACATCCACAGATATTCAGGTCATATTCGCTAAATTTCTATTAAATTTCACAGACAGAGATGTCCATATTCTGCTGTCGATCACGTCTCAGTGTGTGACGCACAGAAACACAGAAGTCACTTTCTGTTGGCTGATGTGTAAATCTGCCTCAACATCTCATGGCCAGATCTGCGTGTGGAAATCTTGAAAGTCTCGATATGTGAGAGTTTCGCATTAAAGAACCACCAGAGTTCTGTGTGTTGTGCAGTTGAGTACACACTTCATCCCAAATGTTTCCAACAAGGTTTAAATCCAGAGAAATGCACAATTTTAACAGTGTAACGTTCCTCCTCAGTGTGTCAATGGTGTCATGTCCACACTATCCTCGGTTTCTGCTTTTACTGCCGGAGAAACGCGGCGACGGAGTCTCGGGATAAACTGCAGGAGTTGAGGCTCTAACACACACCGCTCTGGTGTTGATCTGAAGAGTGGACATGGACTGCAGTTATTCCTTATCGTCTGCTGTCCCCAAAGATAACTCTGAGACTTGTAAATGTACGGATGAATCAAATGACCCAAGAAGAGGTTTGGACCCTTTTCCCTGAGCTCACTTCATCAGACTGATGTTCCTCCAGAGGCTTGAGTTCAGTGAGTTTACAACGCTCTGTGTTGCTTCATCCCAAAGTCTGCGGAGTCTTTATTACATCAACGTTTAATGTATAACATTTATCTATTTCTTTAAGCAATCGTTACGATTTTTTCTTGGCAGACAGTAAAACAGCTAACAAATCCTATTGCTTTTCATTTAAGGAAGTCATGTAGTATCTAGGGCCATTGTAAAACCAAAAACACCCAAGCAACCACATAGCAACACTACTGGCGCTTTTCCATTACCAGTACCAGCTCGACTCGGCTCGGCTCGGCTCGGCTCGCATTTCGCTCCGTTTTCCATTGCAGATAGTACCTCCACAATAGTACCTTGTCGTCATAGCGACGCCGCAGGAAACTGCCGTGACTTAATCTTCTACGCGACACACACCCGCTACCCACACACACAGGACAATGGAGGAAATCGAGTGTATGCTGTTTTTGGATGTTTTTGTTTTTGCTGTTTTTTATTCAGGATACTCCGTCTGGCGCGTGCAATGATGACGCAGGGAATAGTGACGATTCTCTCTGACCAATCAGCAGTCTGCCGTGTTTTCACGTCACATTTTAGTATCGCCTCAGCTCGCTTAGAACCTCGCCGGAGGTGGTACGAAAAAAAGTACCTGGAAGCAGGTACAGGTACAACTTTTACACAGTGGAAAACCAAACAAAGCCGAGGCGAGCTGGTACTGTGTAGTGGAAAAACGGCATTAGTGATGTGACTGCACAGGCGAATGGAGCTCACATTTTCTTCTGAAAAACTGCAGTTCATAAAGCATTTATGCATCAAATCAGCCTAAACGTGTGTAAGTTTGTGTCTTTGAAGTGTTTGTTGTGTCGGAAGGGAAGAGGACGAGCGATCGTTCTTCAGGGACCGCTTCACACAGAGACAGGAGAAAGAGGTCATTGTGTGTGACGCACTAGATCTGCTCATCCACACACACTGTGACTGTATGATGTGTTGAGAGAGAGGAACAGCGTTTGTGATCCTCTGGACATGAACAGGATCAGATTTACTACTAATATGCAAAACATCCGCAAGAGACGTGTTCATCTCTGATGTGTATCGGGAACGAGCGAGGCTGTGAGGGACACACTCTTCTCTTCAGAGGTGTGTATCGTGAACGAGCGAGGCTGTGAGGGACACACACTTCTCTTCAGAGGCGTGTATCGGGAATGATGAGACTGTGAGGGACACACACTTCTCTTCAGAGGCGTGTATCGGGAATGATGAGGCTGTGAGGGACACACACTTCTCTTCAGAGGTGTGTATCGGGAATGATGAGGCTGTGAGGGACACACACTTCTCTTCAGAGGTGTGTATCGGGAATGATGAGGCTGTGAGGGACACACACTTCTCTTCAGTGGCGTGTATCGGGAATGATGAGGCTGTGAGGGACACACACTTCTCTTCAGAGGTGTGTATTGGGAATGATGAGGCTGTGAGGGACACACACTTATCTTCAGAGGTGTGTATCGGGAATGATGAGGCTGTGAGGGACACACTTCTCTTCAGAGGTGTGTATCGGGAATGATGAGGCTGTGAGGGACACACACTTCTCTTCAGAGGTGTGTATCGGAATGATGAGGCTGTGAGGGACACACACTTCTCTTCAGAGGTGTGTATCGGGAATGATGAGGCTGTGAGGGACACACTTCTCTTCAGAGGTGTGTATCGGGAATGATGAGGCTGTGAGGGACACACACTTCTCTTCAGAGGTGTGTATCGGAATGATGAGGCTGTGAGGGACACACACTTCTCTTCAGAGGTGTGTATCGGGAATGATGAGGCTGTGAGGGACACACACTTCTCTTCAGAGGTGTGTATCGGAATGATGAAGCTGTGAGGGACACACACTTCTCTTCAGTGGTGTGTATCGGGAATGATGAGGCTGTGAGGGACACACACTTCTCTTCAGAGGTGTGTATCGGGAATGATGAGGCTGTGAGGGACACACACTTCTCTTCAGAGGTGTGTATTGGGAATGATGAGGCTGTGAGGGACACACACTTCTCTTCAGTGGTGTGTATCGGGAATGATGAGGCTGTGAGGGATACACACTTCTCTTCAGAGGTGTGTATCGGGAATGATGAGGCTGTGAGGGACACACACTTCTCTTCAGAGGTATGTATCGGGAATGATGAGGCTGTGAGGGACACACAATTCTCTTCAGAGGCGTGTATCGGGAATGATGAGGCTGTGAGGGACACACACTTCTCTTCAGAGGCGTGTATCGGGAATGATGAGGCTGTGAGGGACACACACTTCTCTTCAGAGGTGTGTATCGGGAATGATGAGGCTGTGAGGGACACACTTCCCTTCAGTGGCGTGTATCGGGAATGATGAGGCTGTGAGGGACACACACTTCTCTTCAGAGGTGTGTATTGGGAATGATGAGGCTGTGAGGGACACACACTTCTCTTCAGAGGTGTGTATCGGGAATGATGAGGCTGTGAGGGACACACTTCCCTTCAGTGGCGTGTATCGGGAATGATGAGGCTGTGAGGGACACACACTTCTCTTCAGAGGTGTGTATTGGGAATGATGAGGCTGTGAGGGACACACACTTCTCTTCAGTGGCGTGTATCGGGAATGATGAGGCTGTGAGGGACACACACTTCTCTTCAGAGGTGTGTATCGGGAATGATGAGGCTGTGAGGGACACACACTTCTCTTCAGAGGCGTGTATCGGGAATGATGAGGCTGTGAAGGACACACACTTCTCTTCAGAGGCGTGTATCGGGAATGATGAGGCTGTGAGGGACACACACTTCTCTTCAGAGGTGTGTATCGGGAATGATGAGGCTGTGAGGGACACACACTTCTCTTCAGAGGTGTGTATCGGGAATGATGAGGCTGTGAGGGACACACACTTCTCTTCAGTGGTGTGTATCGGGAATGATGAGGCTGTGAGAGATACACACTTCTCTTCAGAGGTGTGTATCGGGAATGATGAGGCTGTGAGGGACACACACTTCTCTTCAGAGGTGTGTATCGGGAATGATGAGGCTGTGAGGGACACACAATTCTCTTCAGAGGCCTGTATCGGGAATGATGAGGCTGTGAGGGACACACACTTCTCTTCAGAGGCGTGTATCGGGAATGATGAGGCTGTGAGGGACACACACTTCTCTTCAGAGGCGTGTATCGGGAATGATGAGGCTGTGAGGGACACACACTTCTCTTCAGAGGTGTGTATCGGGAATGATGAGGCTGTGAGGGACACACACTTCTCTTCAGTGGCGTGTATCGGGAATGATGAGGCTGTGAGGGACACACACTTCTCTTCAGTGGCGTGTATCGGGAATGATGAGGCTGTGAGGGACACACTTCTCTTCAGAGGTGTGTATTGGGAATGATGAGGCTGTGAGGGACACACACTTCTCTTCAGAGGCGTGTATCGGAAATGATGAGGCTGTGAGGGACACACACTTCTCTTCAGAGGTGTGTATCGGGAATGATGAGGCTGTGAGGGACACACACTTCTCTTCAGTGGTGTGTATCGGGAATGATGAGGCTGTGAGGGACACACACTTCTCTTCAGAGGTGTGTATCGGGAATGATGAGGCTGTGAGGGACACACACTTCTCTTCAGAGGTGTGTATTGGGAATGATGAGGCTGTGAGGGACACACACTTCTCTTCAGTGGTGTGTATCGGGAATGATGAGGCTGTGAGTGATACACACTTCTCTTCAGAGGTGTGTATCGGGAATGATGAGGCTGTGAGGGACACACACTTCTCTTCAGAGGTGTGTATCGGTAATGATGAGGCTGTGAGGGACACACAATTCTCTTCAGAGGTGTGTATCGGGAATGATGAGGCTGTGAGGGACACACACTTCTCTTCAGAGGTGTGTATCGGAATGATGAGACTGTGAGGGACACACAATTCTCTTCAGAGGCGTGTATCGGGAATGATGAGGCTGTGAGGGACACACACTTCTCTTCAGAGGTGTGTATCGGGAATGATGAGGCTGTGAGGGACACACACTTCTCTTCAGAGGTGTGTATCGGAATGATGAGACTGTGAGGGACACACACTTATCTTCAGAGGTGTGTATCAGAATGATGAGGCTGTGAGGGACACACACTTCTCTTCAGTGGTGTGTATCGGGAATGATGAGGCTGTGAGGGACACACACTTCTCTTCAGAGGTGTGTATCGGGAATGATGAGGCTGTGAGGGACACACACTTCTCTTCAGAGGCCTGTATCGGGAATGATGAGGCTGTGAGGGACACACACTTCTCTTCAGAGGTGTGTATCGGAATGATGAGGCTGTGAGGGACACACACTTCTCTTCAGAGGTGTGTATCGGGAATGATGAGGCTGTGAGGGACACACACTTCTCTTCAGAGGTGTGTATCGGGAATGATGAGGCTGTGAGGGACACACACTTCTCTTCAGAGGCCTGTATCGGGAATGATGAGGCTGTGAGGGACACACACTTCTCTTCAGAGGTGTGTATCGGAATGATGAGGCTGTGAGGGACACACACTTCTCTTCAGAGGTGTGTATCGGGAATGATGAGGCTGTGAGGGACACACACTTCTCTTCAGAGGTGTGTATCGGAATGATGAGGCTGTGAGGGACACACACTTCTCTTCAGTGGTGTGTATCGGGAATGATGAGGCTGTGAGGGACACACACTTCTCTTCAGAGGTGTGTATCAGAATGATGAGGCTGTGAGGGACACACACTTCTCTTCAGTGGTGTGTATCGGGAATGATGAGGCTGTGAGGGACACACACTTCTCTTCAGAGGTGTGTATCGGGAATGATGAGGCTGTGAGGGACACACACTTCTCTTCAGTGGTGTGTATCTGGAATGATGAGGCTGTGAGGGACACACACTTCTCTTCAGAGGTGTGTATCGGGAATGATGAGGCTGTGAGGGACACACTTCTCTTCAGAGGTGTGTATCGGGAATGATGAGGCTGTGAGGGACACACTTCTCTTCAGAGGTGTGTATCGGGAATGATGAGGCTGTGAGGGACACACACTTCTCTTCAGAGGTGTGTATTGGGAATGACGAGGCTGTGAGGGACACACACTTCTCTTCAGAGGTGTGTATCGGAATGATGAGGCTGTAAGGGACACACACTTCTCTTCAGTGGCGTGTATCAGGAATGATGAGGCTGTGAGGGACACACACTTCTCTTCAGAGGTGTGTATCGGGAATGATGAGGCTGTGAGGGATACACACTTCTCTTCAGAGGGTTAAACTGGGAGTTCATGTGCTTATTGATCATTCTTCTGACAAAACACTGCAAAAATATCTTTACAAGACATTTCAGTAGATAAAATATTAAACAGTTTAAAACGCTGAAACGCCCAAACCCAGATACGATACATGATTTTTAATAATAATAAATAAATATTATGTATTGTTTAGGAAACAACACTTTACAATAAGGTTCATTTGTTCACATTAGTTAACTACATTAGTTAACATGAACTAAAAATAAACAATACTTCTACAGAATTTATTAAAGGAGTAGTTCACTTTAAAGTGAAAATTAGCCCATGAATGACTCTCCATCAACTCATCCTAGTGTATATTAACACAATCAGAGTTATATTAAAAAATGTCCTGGCTCTTCCAAGCTTTATAATGGCAGTGTGTAACCAACAGATTGAAGCTCATAAAAGTGCATCTTTTTATGATGGACAGATGCACTTTTATGATGGATAGATGAACTTTTATGATGGATAGATACACTTTTATCTTGGACAGATTAACTTTTATGATGGATAGATGAACTTTTATGATGGACAGATTAACTTTTATGATGGACAGATTAACTTTTATGATGGATAGATGTCCATCTTTTTTGAGGGATATTTTGGGGATATTTAATTTTATTCTATCAATCAATAAATTCCACTAGAAACACACTTTGTTGTATTATTTTATTTTAATACTGTGAAGCTGCTTTGATACAATCTGTATTGTGAAAAGCGCTATACAAATATACTTGATTTGATTTGATTTGACTTTTATGATGGACAGATGAACTTTTATGATGGACAGATGCACTTTTTTGATGGACAGATGAACTTTTATGATGGACAGATGCACTTTTATCTTGGACAGATGAACTTTTATGATAGATAGACGCACTTTTATCTTGGACAGATGAACTTTTATGATGGATAGACGCACTTTTATCTTGGACAGATAAACTTTTATGATGGATAGATACACTTTTATGATGGACAGATGCACTTTTATGATGGATAGATGCACTTTTATCTTGGACAAATAAACTTTTATGATGGATAGATGCACTTTTATCTTGGACAAATAAACTTTTATGATGGATAGATACACTTTTATGATGGACAGATGCATTTTTATCTTGGACAGATTAACTTTTATGATGGATAGATGCACTTTTATCTTGGACAGATGCACTTTTATGATGGATAGACGCACTTTTATGATGGACAGATGCACTTTTATCTTGGACAGATGAACTTTTATGATGGATAGACGCACTTTTATCTTGGACAGATGAACTTTTATGATGGATAGACATACTTTTATCTTGGACAGATAAACTTTTATGATGGATAGATACACTTTTATGATGGATAGATGCACTTTTATCTTGGACAAATAAACTTATGATGGATAGATACACTTTTATGATGGACAGATGCATTTTTATCTTGGACAGATGAACTTTTATGATGGATAGACACACTTTTATCTTGGACAAATAAACTTTTATGATGGATAGATGCACTTTTATCTTGGACAAATAAACTTTTATGATGGATAGATACACTTTTATGATGGACAGATGCATTTTTATCTTGGACAGATTAACTTTTATGATGGATAGATGCACTTTTATCTTGGACAGATGCACTTTTATGATGGATAGACGCACTTTTATGATGGACAGATGCACTTTTATCTTGGACAGATGAACTTTTATGATGGATAGACGCACTTTTATCTTGGACAGATGAACTTTTATGATGGATAGACATACTTTTATCTTGGACAGATAAACTTTTATGATGGATAGATACACTTTTATGATGGATAGATGCACTTTTATCTTGGACAAATAAACTTATGATGGATAGATACACTTTTATGATGGACAGATGCACTTTTATCTTGGACAGATTAACTTTTATGATGGATAGATGCACTTTTATCTTGGACAGATGAACTTTTATGATGGATAGATGAACTTTTATGATGGATAGATGAACTTTTATGATGGATAGATGCACTTTTATCTTGGACAGATGCACTTTTATCTTGGACAGATGCACTTTTATGATGGATAGATGCACTTTTATCTTGGACAGATGCACTTTTATGATGGATAGATGAACTTTTATGATGGATAGATGCACTTTTATCTTGGACAGATGCACTTTTATGATGGATAGATGCACTTTTATCTTGGACAGATGCACTTTTATGATGGATAGATGAACTTTTATGATGGATAGATGCACTTTTATCTTGGACAGATGAAATTTTATGATGGATAGATACACTTTTATGATGGACAGATTAACTTGTATGATTGATAGATACACTTTTATCTTGGACAGATTAACTTTTATGATGGATAGATGAACTTTTATGATGGACAGATTAAATTTTATGATGGATAGATGCACTTTTATGATAGATAGATGAACTTTTATGATGGACAGATTAACATTTATGATGGATAGATGCACTATTATCCTGGACAGATGAACTTTTATGATGGATAGATGCACTTTTATCATTGATAGATGCACTTTTATGATGGATAGATGCACTTTTATGATGGATAGATGCACTTTTATCTTGGACAGATGCACTTTTATGATGGATAGATGCACTTTTATCTTGGACAGATGCACTTTTATGATGGATAGATGAACTTTTATGATGGATAGATGCACTTTTATCTTGGACAGATGAACTTTTATGATGGATAGATACACTTTTATGATGGACAGATTAACTTGTATGATTGATAGATACACTTTTATCTTGGACAGATTAACTTTTATGATGGATAGATGCACTTTTATGACGGACAGATTAATTTTTATGATGGATAGATACACTTTTATGATGGACAGATGCACTTTTATGATGGATAGATGCACTTTTATCTTGGACAAATAAACTTTTATGATGGATAGATACACTTTTATGATGGATAGATACACTTTTATGATGGACAGATGCACTTTTATGATGGATAGATGCACTTTTATCTTGGACAAATAAACTTTTATGATGGATAGATACACTTTTATGATGGACAGATGCACTTTTATGATGGATAGATGCACTTTTATCTTGGACAAATAAACTTTTATGATGGATAGATACACTTTTATGATGGACAGATGCACTTTTATCTTGGACAAATAAACTTTTATGATGGATTGATGCACTTTTATGATGGACAGATGCATTTTTATCTTGGACAGATTAACTTTTATGATGGATAGATGCACTTTTATCTTGGACAGATGCACTTTTATGATGGATAGACGCACTTTTATGATGGACAGATGCACTTTTATCTTGGACAGATGAACTTTTATGATGGATAGACGCACTTTTATCTTGGACAGATGAACTTTTATGATGGATAGACGTACTTTTATCTTGGACAGATAAACTTTTATGATGGATAGATGCACTTTTATCTTGGACAAATAAACTTTTATGATGGATAGATACACTTTTATGATGGACAGATGCACTTTTATCTTGGACAGATTAACTTTTATGATGGATAGATGCACTTTTATCTTGGACAGATGAACTTTTATGATGGATAGATGAACTTTTATGATGGATAGATGAACTTTTATGATGGACAGATGCACTTTTATCTTGGACAGATGCACTTTTATCTTGGACAGATGCACTTTTATGATGGATAGATGAACTTTTATGATGGATAGATGCACTTTTATCTTGGACAGATGAACTTTTATGATGGATAGACACACTTTTATCTTGGACAGATTAACTTTTATGATGGATAGATTAACTTTTATGATGGACAGATTAACTTTTATGATGGATAGATGCACTTTTATGATGGACAGATTAACTTGTATGATTGATAGATACACTTTTATCTTGGACAGATTAACTTTTATGATTGATAGATACACTTTTATCTTGGACAGATTAACTTTTATGATGGATAGATGAACTTTTATGATGGACAGATTAACATTTATGATGGATAGATGCACTTTTATCATTGATAGATGCACTTTTATGATGGATAGATGCACTTTTATCTTGGACAGATTAACTTTTATGATGGATAGATGAACTTTTATGATGGACAGATTAACTTTTATGATGATAGATGCACTTTTATCATTGATAGATGCACTTTTATGATGGATAGATGCACTTTTATCTTGGACAGATTAACTTTTATGATGGATAGATGAACTTTTATGATGGACAGATTAACTTTTATGATGATAGATGCACTTTTATGATGATAGATGAACTTTTATGACGGACAGATTAATTTTTATGATGTATAGATGCACTTTTATGATGGATAGATGCACTTTTATGATGGATAGATGCACTTTTATCATTGATAGATGCACTTTTATGATGGATAGATGCACTTTTATCTTGGACAGATTAACATTTATGATGGATAGATGATCTTTTATGATGGACAGATTAATTTTTATGATGATAGATACACTTTTATGATGGATAGATGCACTTTTATGATGATAGATGAACTTTTATGATGGACAGATTAATTTTTATGATGATAGATACACTTTTATGATGGACAGATTAACTTTTATGATGGATAGATACACTTTTATCTTGGACAGATTAACTTTTATGATGGATAGATTAACTTTTATGATGGACAGATTAACTTTTATGATGGACAGATTAACTTTTATGATGGATAGATGTCCATCTTTTTTGAGGGATATTTTGGGGATATTTAATTTTATTCTATCAATCAATAAATTCCACTAGAAACACAGTTTGTTGTATTATTTTATTTTAATACTGTGAAGCTGCTTTGATACAATCTGTATTGTGAAAAGCGCTATACAAATATACTTGATTTGATTTGATTTGACTTTTATGATGGACAGATGAACTTTTATGATGGACAGATGCACTTTTTTGATGGACAGATGAACTTTTATGATGGATAGATGCACTTTTATGATGGATAGATGAACCTTTATGATGGATAGATGCACTTTTACGATGGACAGATGAACTATTATGATGGATAGATATACTTTTATCTTGGACAGATTAACTTTTATGATGGATAGATGCACTTTTATCATTGATAGATGCACTTTTATGATGGATATATGAACTTTTATGATGGATAGATGCACTTTTATCTTGGACAGATGAACTTTTATGATGGATAGATGCACTTTTTTGATGGATAGATGCACTTTTATGATGGATAGATGCACTTTTTTGATGGATAGATGCACTTTTATGATGGATAGATGCACTTTTATGATGGATAGATGCACTTTTATCATGGACAGATTAACTTTTATGATGGATAGATGCACTTTTATCTTGGACAGATGAACTTTTATGATGGATAGATGCACTTTTTTGATGGATAGATGAACTTTTATGATGGATAGATGCACTTTTTTGATGGATAGATGCACTTTTATGATGGATAGATGCACTTTTATGATGGATAGATGCACTTTTATCATGGACAGATTAACTTTTATGATGGATAGATGCACTTTTATCTTGGACAGATTAACTTTTATGATGGACAGATGTACTTTTATGATGGATAGATGCACTTTTTTGATGGACAGATGCACTTTTATGATGGACAGATTAACTTTTATGATGGACAGATGCACTTTTATGATGGACAGATGCTCTTTTATCTTGGACAGATGAACTTTTATGATAGATAGATGAACTTTTATGATGGACAGATTAACTTTTATGATGGATAGATACACTTTTATCATTGATAGATGCACATTTATGATGGATAGATGAACTTTTATGATGGATAGATGCACTTTTATCTTGGACAGATGAACTTTTATCTTGGACAGATGCACTTTTGCGATGGATAGATGAACTTTTATGATGGATAGATGCACTTTTTTGATGGATAGATGCACTTTTTTGATGGATAGATGCACTTTTATCTTGGACAGATGAACTTTTATAATGGATAGATGCACTTTTATCTTGGACAGATGCACTTTTATCAAATGTTGACTACTGTATATTTCTGTCAGGAAATATGTATGAGGTTAATGTATAAATTTATGAAAGTCCATCCCTGGATGAACATGAAGGTTTTCAGGAGCGAACAGGTTTCCATCTACACATATAGCAGGGCCTGTGTGTGTGTGTGTGTGTGTGTGTGTGTGTGTGTGTGTGTAAAAGGACTAAATACCAACCCCTCCTTGCAAAGATCAGTGGTCTAGGATATGCATGTAAGTTCGTGGCATTGATATTTGGCAGCCTGGGACATGTCCACAAATTGACTGTTAGTGGACTAAGACTGGCAGGGCTACCGAAAGGAAAATCTAAACAGCTGGCAAAATTCTGCTCTATATCAGCTGTGATAGGCAGTCTTGCTGTGTGGCGTAAGCGATGTTTTATGTACCCTTGAGTGTCAAAGCTGTGTTATCTCTGAGAATATTTGAATCCTTTCTGTAAGAAATTTGATTGGTGGATTCAAATAAAGAAATCAAATGTGTGTGTGTGTGTGTGTGTGTGTGTGTGTGTGTGTGTGTGTGTGTGTGTGTGTGTGTGTGTGCATCTGAACACATGTAATGAACACCTGTGGTCAGTGAAGGAGCAGCTCATGTCCTCTTCCTGTTGCCGTGACGATGAAGCGCTGGTCTATTGGGCAGCTGGATGGAGATGTCAGGTTAATACACTCAATAAATCATGTTTATAGGCATTTCCCTGAACTGTTAGACTGTTGGCATGCATAGGGACTTTATATTACAGAGAGAGAAGAGCGAGAGAGAAGAGCGAGAGAGAAGAGAGAGAGAGAGAGAGCGAGAGGAGAGAGAGAGAGGGGGGGGGGAGACACAGGCCTCCTCAGATGTGTTTACCAAGAGTTTTGAAATAAAATGTTAAAATAACAGTAGAACTTTTAAAGCAACATAACTTCTTCTCATAAGGAAGTCTTTCGACACATCGTCACGGATAAAGAGTGACGTAGATCTTACCGTCCTGCTCCCAAACACTCATTCTATGCTTTCATTAGGAAATATTGGCAAGATGGGACATTTGAGATCTTAAACGGCACTGATGACGATCCTGCTCGTTCTTCATTCTTCTTTCTGAATGTCTTCTAGCGTTGGACTGAAAACCAGGTTTTCAAACTCTGACACCGAAGGCGAGGGACTCGGGATCCACAACACAAAGTCACACATCGCGTTTTCCACCTGAACGCCAGAATGTTTCCTAATGTCTGAGTTGGTGAGCTGAAGGAATGACTTCATTGTGTTTCTCCTGGTGTTCTTCATCTGATCCTGCAGGAACAACATGAACAGCAGCTCTTCAACACACGGTGAGGGAACGAGCTGAAGATCTTCTCCTGTGTCCTGATCTTCACAGCGTTTACTGAAGTCATGCATCCATTATTTCATCTTTGCAATGAAAGTATGATGTGAAGATGGGGAATGCAATTCATTAACTGTAACCAGTTCCTAAAAATCCCATTAAATGCACATGGAAAAATGACAAAGTATTGCATGAAACACATTAAAATGATTTCAAAAGCTTGGAAATATAAAGCATTTAGAAAAGATTTAGAGGGAAATAAAATAGGGCGTGAACACAAACAAGTCTTGCTCTGTTTAGATGGATTATGGGAAGTTTTCCCAATCTGTGTTTGTATAATCATATGCAAGAATGCCTTGAATCATCATATTGCTTTTGCTGTGGGAATATTGTTACTGTAATTCTGCTCTTTAAACAGTTATAACTTTCTCCCCTATAGTTAAAACTCACAAATTGTGTATGCATAAAAATGTCCTTCTCATAAACAGATTGCTAATGAAAAGTTTCTATATTTAATTTTGGTAACACTTTATTTTAGGTTGACGTAGTTACACATTTCTACATGTACTTACTATAGTAATAACAGTAATTTATGCATAATTACTAATCCTAAACCAACCCTCACCATAACTCTACAGTAAGTACATGTAATTAATATTCCTCAGTATTTATTTGAGTAACTACAATCTAACTACGTCACCTTAAAATAAAGTGTAACCTTAAATTTTTTATTGAACTTTGAAGTTCTGAATATTCCAGTTAAATGTTCCCAGCTGACAACAATATGTTCTAAGCCCATTTTACTAACATTCCCATTAAGTTATGGAAATATTATTTCTGAATGCACTCAGAACCTTCAAAACGTCTGTTTTATGAATGTTTAAATTTTTTTTTTTGTTGTTGCTTATGCTGAGATTATGAGAATGTTACTTTCTGAATGACGAACGTTCTGAAAATGTTAGACGAACATCTAACTAAAACATTTCAGAAAAAACATATATGATGATGTGTAAATAAGGTACACAAAATAATGAGAACTGAACAAGAAATAGGTGGAGAACATAATCAGTAACCAAGGAATCAAATGAGAACATAATTAGAAATCATGACAACCAAGGAAAACAGGAACTAAAGAGGAAAACTAGGAAAAGAAGAAAAAATAAACTTCAAACTAAGAGTCTCTAAACACAAAGAACCACAACCATGACAAATATGAATGAAATTGAACATATTCTTACAAATTAGTCACCGATTCACCAAAAGGTAAAATAGTTGTTTGTCTGTATGTGGTGAGTTTGTTTGTTTGTTTGTTTGTTTGTCTGTATGCAGCCAGTTGTTTGTTTGTTTGTCTGTATGCGGTGAGAGTTGTTTGTTTGTTTGTCTGTATGCAGTGAGTTGTTTGTTTGTCTGTATGCGGTGAGTTGTTTGTTTGTTTGTCTGTATGCGGTGAGTTGTTTGTTTGTTTGTCTGTATGCAGTGAGTTGTTTGTTTGTCTGTATGCGGTGAGAGTTGTTTGTTTGTTTGTCTGTATGCAGTGAGTTGTTTGTTTGTCTGTATGCGGTGAGTTGTTTGTTTGTTTGTCTGTATGCAGTGAGTTGTTTGTTTGTCTGTATGCGGTGAGAGTTGTTTGTTTGTTTGTCTGTATGCAGTGAGTTGTTTGTTTGTCTGTATGCGGTGAGTTGTTTGTTTGTTTGTCTGTATGCAGTGAGTTGTTTGTCTGTATGCGGTGAGAGTTGTTTGTTTGTTTGTCTGTATGCAGTGAGTTGTTTGTTTGTTTGTCTGTATGCGGTGAGTTGTTTGTTTGTTTGTCTGTATGCGGTGAGAGTTGTTTGTTTGTTTGTCTGTATGCGGTGAGTTGTTTGTTTGTTTGTCTGTATGCGGTGAGTTGTTTGTTTGTTTGTCTGTATGCGGTGAGTTGTTTGTTTGTTTGTCTGTATGCGGTGAGTTGTTTGTTTGTTTGTCTGTATGCAGTGAGTTGTTTGTTTGTCTGTATGCGGTGAGAGTTTGTTTGTTTGTCTGTATGCAGTGAGTTGTTTGTTTGTTTGTCTGTATGCGGTGAGTTGTTTGTTTGTTTGTCTGTATGCGGTGAGTTGTTTGTTTGTCTGTATGCGGTGAGTTGTTTGTTTGTCTGTATGCGGTGAGTTGTTTGTTTGTTTGTCTGTATGCGGTGAGTTGTTTGTTTGTCTGTATGCGGTGAGTTGTTTGTTTGTCTGTCTGTATGCGGTGAGTTGTTTGTTTGTCTGTATGCGGTGAGTTGTTTGTCTGTCTGTATGCGGTGAGTTGTTTGTTTGTTTGTCTGTATGCGGTGAGTTGTTTGTTTGTCTGTATGCGGTGAGTTGTTTGTCTGTCTGTATGCGGTGAGTTGTTTGTTTGTTTGTCTGTATGCGGTGAGTTGTTTGTTTGTTTTTCTGTATGTGGTGAGTTGTTTGTTTGTTTGTCTGTATGCGGTGAGTTGTTTGTCTGTCTGTATGCGGTGAGTTGTTTGTTTGTTTGTCTGTATGCGGTGAGTTGTTTGTCTGTCTGTATGCGGTGAGTTGTTTGTTTGTCTGTATGCGGTGAGTTGTTTGTCTGTCTGTATGCGGTGAGTTGTTTGTCTGTCTGTATGCGGTGAGTTGTTTGTTTGTCTGTATGCCGTGAGTTGTTTGTCTGTCTGTATGCGGTGAGTTGTTTGTTTGTTTGTCTGTATGCGGTGAGTTGTTTGTTTGTCTGTATGCGGTGAGTTGTTTGTTTGTTTGTCTGTATGCGGTGAGTTGTTTGTTTGTTTGTCTGTATGCGGTGAGTTGTTTGTTTGTTTGTCTGTATGCGGTGAGTTGTTTGTTTGTTTGTCTGTATGCGGTGAGTTGTTTGTTTGTTTGTCTGTATGCAGTGAGTTGTTTGTTTGTCTGTATGCGGTGAGAGTTTGTTTGTTTGTCTGTATGCAGTGAGTTGTTTGTTTGTTTGTCTGTATGCGGTGAGTTGTTTGTTTGTTTGTCTGTATGCGGTGAGTTGTTTGTTTGTCTGTATGCGGTGAGTTGTTTGTTTGTCTGTATGCGGTGAGTTGTTTGTTTGTTTGTCTGTATGCGGTGAGTTGTTTGTTTGTCTGTATGCGGTGAGTTGTTTGTTTGTCTGTCTGTATGCGGTGAGTTGTTTGTTTGTCTGTATGCGGTGAGTTGTTTGTCTGTCTGTATGCGGTGAGTTGTTTGTTTGTTTGTCTGTATGCGGTGAGTTGTTTGTTTGTCTGTATGCGGTGAGTTGTTTGTCTGTCTGTATGCGGTGAGTTGTTTGTTTGTTTGTCTGTATGCGGTGAGTTGTTTGTTTGTTTTTCTGTATGCGGTGAGTTGTTTGTTTGTTTGTCTGTATGCGGTGAGTTGTTTGTCTGTCTGTATGCGGTGAGTTTTTTGTTTGTTTGTCTGTATGCGGTGAGTTGTTTGTTTGTTTGTCTGTATGCGGTGAGTTGTTTGTCTGTCTGTATGCGGTGAGTTGTTTGTTTGTCTGTATGCGGTGAGTTGTTTGTCTGTCTGTATGCGGTGAGTTGTTTGTCTGTCTGTATGCGGTGAGTTGTTTGTTTGTCTGTATGCGGTGAGTTGTTTGTTTGTTTGTCTGTATGCGGTGAGTTGTTTGTTTGTCTGTATGCGGTGAGTTGTTTGTCTGTCTGTATGCGGTGAGTTGTTTGTTTGTTTGTCTGTATGCGGTGAGTTGTTTGTTTGTTTTTCTGTATGCGGTGAGTTGTTTGTTTGTCTGTACGCAGTAAGTTGCTCTGTTCTGGAATCAGTTTAGTCATTGTTGGGTATTTCCCTCTCTTTCCCTCATGTTTCCACACAGACTCATTCTGCCTTTATATGACATGCATGTGATTCCATTACGTCAATGAGCCGTAATCTGCCACAGGTCTTTAAAAACTCTCTCAGGTCCAGACTCAGGTTGGTTCTGGCATTTCCCCTGTTGGCTGGGCTGTTAGCTCTGACACAACCTTACACAAGATACACACACACACACACACACACACACACACACACACACAGTGCTATGCATAAGTTTAGACACCCATACTAAAGTTGACTAAAAATAGGAATAAAAAATCATCTTTTGGAAACTGAACTTAATGCCTTAATTTAAAAAATGAGGAAAAATCCAACCTTTAAGGACACCAATTTTCTTTGTGAATGAATAATGTATCGTAAATAAATAAATGTTCTTCCTTAAAAAAGTTCCCTTTGCCTTTGGAATTAAAATAGCCCCACATCATCACATAGCCTTCACCATACCTAGAGATTGGCATGGGGTACTTTCCATAAGATCATCTCTCAATGCAAATCAAACTAGCTATTAGGCTAACTGAAATAAAACCATTCCATTCTCTAGGTATGGTGAAGGCTATGTGATGATGTGGGGCTATTTTAATTCCAAAGGCAAAGGGAACTTTATCAGGATGCATAGTATCCTAAAAAATAAAATAAAAAAAATACTTAAAAATAAAAATCTGCCTGCCTCTATGGGAATTTAACATAGGGGTGTCCAAACTTGTGCACCCTGTATTTTAAGGAAGAACATTTATTTATTTACGATACATTATTCATTCACAAAGAAAATTGGTGTCCTTAAAGGTTGGATTTTTCCTAATTTTTTAAATTAAGGCATTAAGTTCAATTTCCAAAAGATGATTTTTTATTCCTCTTTTTAGTCAACTTTAGCATGGGTGTCTAAACTTATGCATAGCACTGTATATATATATATATATATATTGCAAATTGGGTTTATTGCCAAAATTTACAGACTTTCAGCTCTTTGCAATGAACAAATCAAACAAAAGTAATTGAAATAGCTCAACACAACAAATGTTTCAAGTGGTTTCCCCTTATTCAACTGAAAATGCAACTTTTAATGACTTCTGCAGTCTCAAAATTATTCAACTCCTTCATGGCAAGCATCTTTAGTACTTAGTAGAACAACCGTTTTCTGTTCTGACCTGCTGTAAATGAGATGTATAACCAGACAGCAGCTTCTGGCAGCGTTTCTGAAGAATCTGAGCCCGTTCCTCACGAGCAATGGCCTCCAGTTCAGGAATATTCTTGGCCTTCTTTAAATCCCACCAGAGATTTTCTATGGGGTTCGAGTCATGTGACTGTGATGCCACTGTAGAATCTTCCAGGACTTCTTCTGCAACCAAGCCTTGGTGGAATTTGAAGAAATGCTTGGGATCATGTTGGAAGGTCCAAGCTCCAGCTCACTCACTGACGGCCGTCAGGGTTCTGTCACTTCTATCTAGTCTATTTCTGTGTTGTGTGACAGAGCCCTGACACTCCTGTTTTGTCTCTTTCATGTTGTCATGTTTTGTGTGAACACGTGGCTTAAAAGTGTTCTCATTAGCTGCGTGTTCATGTCTTGTTTTGTGAGCACATGGCTTGTGATTTGTTTTACTGGCCATGTGCTCGTCTTTTAGTCATGTTTGTTGTGAGCACATGGCTTGTCATGTGGTTTCCTTGTGCCCTGTGCTCTCCTGTGGATTGTCTAGCCCTGTCCATCTTGTTACCTGATTATTGGTTAATTTGCCCCACCTGTCCTCCCTCGTTACCTGCCTTGTTTGCTCTTCCTCTTTATTCTCCTTGTGTTTTCAGTCCTGTGCTGGATCATCATTGAATGTTCCCTTGAGTGTTTCCTTGCTCAAGTCAAGTCAAGTCGTTTTTCTGCTTGTCATGGTTTCCCCCTTGGGGTAGGTTTTGTTTGTATTTTGTTTTATTTTTATTAATAATAAAGCCCATTATAGTTTCCTGCACATGAGTCCTCGGTCTCTTCACTCAACCCTGACAGATGGCATGACGTTTTTTTCCTGATACTTCAATGAATCCATCTCTCCTTCCACACGCTGCAGGTTTTCAGTGCCAGAGGATATAAATCAGCCGCAGAGCATCACGAGCTCCACATGCTGAACTGTAGACAGCGTTCTTTTCAGCATGTTTTATTCTTCTTCCTCCAGACACACAGCTGATCCAGAGGGCCGAAAAGGTCCAATTTTGTTTCAGCCTTCCACAAAACAGAATCTCAAAATTTCTGAGGCTTATTTATATGATTTTGAGCACTTTTCTTGTGCTTTTGGATCAGTAGTGGTGTAGTCTTGGAGTTCTGGCAGACTGTGCAGCTGAAACCTCAGAGCCTGTGAAGTCTTGCTGCAGATCTTCTGCAGTCACTCGAGCGTTTTTCTGATCCTGCCTTCTCATAAATCTGGTGACAGTCATTGATAGCTTCCTTTTTCTGCCCCGTCCAGGTAGTGTAACCACTGTTCCTTTAACTTTGAACTTGCAAGCTATGCTTCCAAGGAACCTGTGCCTCAAGGAACATTTAGTGCCTTCGCTATCTTTTTGTATCCTGTTCCTTGTTTGTGAAGGGCGATGAGATCTTCTCTTAACTTTTTGGACCATTCTATTGACTTAGCCATAATTATAACTTGCAGTCAAACGTGACACTCAATAAACCTAGCCAGTTCAGATGTGTCATGTGTTCTAGCTCAAGCACACCTGGTGCAACTAATGAAGCCCTTGATTAGTGAGACGACACCTGTTGCAGATCTGTGCAGTTGTGAGGGATTCTATTCAGGGTTGAATAATAATGAAACTGCAGAAGTAATTAAAAGTTGCATTTTCAGTTGAATTTGGGGAAACCAATTGAAACATTTGTTATGTTGAGCTATTTCAATTACTTTTGTTTGATTTGTTCATTGCAAACAGCTGAAAGTCTTTTGACCGGTAGTGAATGTCCTTGTATCAAATGCAGGGTTTGGCCCAGAGAACACAGTATAAACTGCTGCCTTTAGAGGATCTGTCTAATAAGATCTGCCAGAGATGAGAAATCACAATCCTGTGCCAGTAAATCAGACTCTTGGACACTCTCTACTGTTTTTTTTTTAAATGTATTTTTTATTTCTTTGCTTAGATCTTATCTGACCTTTATTTGAGCTTTCATGGAACCAGTAACAGTCAAGGTTTCCATGTTTATACACGTTTAACTAGAAGTGTATGATTTTCAGCTCTATTCATGGATCAGAACATGCTGGATCTTTCCTCTGTGGAGTAACTTAATGCAACATTACAAAAGGCTGTTTAATATGGCAAAATGTTAAATTCATAAAAACTGTGAAAATCCCCCTCAGAAGGACAAAGTGCATATCTCTCCTTTTAATGTTCAGAAAATTGGGATTTATTTTGCAGTTAACAGAGTTTCCAATTACAGTTAGGACGTGTGTGTGTGTGTGTGTGTGTGTGTGTGTGTGTGTGTGTGTGTGTGTGTGTGTGTGTGTGTGTGTGTGTGTGTGTGTGTGTGTGTGTGAGAGAGAGAAAGGTGAGGTGACTATGTGAAAAGCAGTGTGTAAGCGTAAAGTGTTCTCTCCCAGGGAGTGGATCAACAGACCTCCAGCGTTGCACCTCCTCCGTCTGCTGCTGTGACCTCTTCAGGAAAAACCCTTAACAGCTATGATCATCTCTGTTTGGGCCATTTAATCAGTCCTTTGATACGTATTGGCCAAGAGAATTCAGCAAATGACTTCAAACGCAAATCTGTCTCTGTGGCAACAAGGCAGTTCACTACTTTCACTGGAATTACTTCTCAGCTGACAAAATTAAGTTCTAAGAACGTTTTGCCAATGTTCCCATTAAGTTATGAAATCATTATTTCTGAACGTTTTCTGAATGTTCAAAATGTTTTTTAAATGTTTTAAAAAAATCTTGGTTATACGAACATAGAGGGAACATTCCATTGTATCATTCTTCAAACATTATGGGAACGTTACTTTTGAATGTTCTCTGAACGTTCTGAAACAAAGTGTTACATTTAAAAAATGGTAGATGAACATCTGAAAAAATATTTCAGAAAAAAAGTTTTCCATTAATGACGCATAAATGATGTTTTTGTTCAAACGTTTTGAGAACACCAGATAACTTTGAATGAACGTTCTATTAGTGTTACTGGAAGAATGTTTGTTCATAATTTTGAGAGAACCTTGCAAGAATATTCCTTTTTAGCTGTGTGAATCCAAAGTTTGTCTTTTAAGGATAAAAATTTAATTGATGTTCAACAATTAAATATATATATATATATAATACAGATGAACAAATGACAAAGCTCGGGTTGTTGAATGTTAGATCCCTTTCTTCAAAAGCACTTATTGTTAATGATATGATTACAGATTATAACCGAGATGTTCTGTGTTTTACAGAAACCTGGCTAAAATGTTTTTTGTTTTTTTGCATTTCGTGGAAAGACAGCAGTAAAGGCCTTAAAAACTGCTAGATCTGCTTATTATTCATCTCTCTTAGAAGAAAACAAACACAACCCTAGGTATTTATTTGATACAGTGGCTAAATTAACAAGAAATAAAGCTTCAAATTCTGAAGTTTCTTTATGAACTACTTTACTTGCAAAATTGATAATATTAGGGAAAAAATTATAACTATGCAACCGTCTACTACAGTATCGCATCAGGCAGTGCATTGTAGTCTCCCTGAGGAAAACTTCCATTCATTCATTGCTATAGAAGAGGAAGAATTTACTAAACTCGTTAAATCCTCTAAATCGACAACATGTATGTTAGACCCTATACCGACTAAGCTATCTAAATTACGTCATATGCTCTCAATGAAAAATGCTGAGCATTTCCTCCATTCTGTCACTGATGGAGTTCTTGCCACTGTCGCCTCTGGCTTCATTAGTTGGGGACACTTAATATTCAACAGTATTATTGATCTGACTGTATACTGACGATGACATCACTGTTGGACAATGACATCACTGTTTTCTCCAGAACTGCTTTAATGATTAAATTAACTAATTTAATAATTGATGAACTTTACAACGGAACTGAACCATCACTGAGCTGTGACACTGTTTTCTTCTAGATCTGCTGTACAGCAGGAACAATCTTTGTTGCATTATTTTCCTGTTATCACTGTAAAGCTGCTTTGAAACAATCTGTAGTGTAAAAAGCGCTTTATAAATAAAGGTGACTTGACTTGACTTTTTTTGCACATGATGTTTTTAACATTACTGTTTTTTCTTCCATACTGATTGTCTAAGTACCAAAAACAAAAGTTTGCTTTCTATAGTTCAAGCTAAATTAGTAAATCAATAAAGTTCTTTAGTAAACTTTGAGAGGAAGATCTGTCAGTGCTGATGTAAAGCTCAATGTTGAATCAGTGGCAGCTGAGAACACAACGCCTGTGAAGCCTGTGTGTGTGTGTGTGTCTCTGTGTGTGTGTATCTGTGTGTGTGGCCCGATCAAAGACTGTGAGCTCATCAAGTTCCTCTGCTCTAATCTCAGCACACGACAGGAGTCAGCCGGAGCTAAAGTAAACCTCTCACTTGCAGGGCCACACACGGGATTCAAGCATCGGATGAAGTCAAATGATGATTTATTAGGATTTGGTCAATGTATTGTCAGTATTATTGGCTGCTGTTGTTTTCATTTGTAGCTTGAAGGACATTATAGTTTCATGTGTGCGCTTGTGAAAGAGACGTGCACTTCGGCCCTCACGGTCTTCCACAGTCTCGTAACGGTGCCGTGGCTGTCGGACAGAAGTCTGCCGTACATCCAGGGTTAGGGTTAGTGTTAGTATTCATGGACTTTTAGTTTGTATTCACTAGTTTTCTGTCTTCCTTTGTTTCCATGGTGACCATCATTATGAGTTTGTTTGGTTCAGCTGTGTTTAATTAATTAGCCTTGTTTGGATGTGTACTTAAGTTCCTCCTTTTCCTCATTTCAGTGTCCAGTCCACTGTTACTGTACATGCGTTTGCAGCTCTCTCTGTTTATTCTAACTCTGTTAAATATTGTGTTTGAGGTTTCTTATTCAGTCTGTGCTACAGCCTTGTGACAGATATAAATTACATTTTAATATTAATTTAAACTATAATACAGTTTCATTTAACTGCAAATAACATGCAATTACGTGTTTGAACACATTTAATTCGACTTTAGTATATTCTTTTAATGTATATAATTTCTATATATATTTCATATATACTTCTTTTCTTTTCAGCAAATAAAAATGTCTAAAAAATTAACCGAATGGTCTCTAAAACATCTCTTTAAAATGTATTTCCCACTGAAGATCTGTGGAGTCACAGAATGCATCAGATTCTCAGGACTGGAGCTTCAATCCCATGATCCTCTTCTCAGTATTTTCAGACAACAACACCATATTGCCATGGAGATCGTTCCTCCAGCAAGTTAACCTACTTTCTCAATCCCAGAAGGCCTTGCCACATTCGCTCAGCAAAATAGTTTGATGATTAAAAGGAAATTTAGTTTCGAAGACTTTCAGAAACTGAGGGTTTCGACTCCAGCCAGGGTCCAGAAATATATATATATTTGTGTGAAGAGTGAGAAAATCATTGGAGCTGCCTTGACAGACAGCATTTGTTGCTTTTGAGTCACAAACCCATGAGACTGTGCCAGTAATTGCAAAATGTCCCAGATGTTCTGAGTTGCAGATACGATGACTTGCAGCTCAAGTCAAGTGGTGATCGGCGCCGAGTTGGCAGACAGACACTTTAACCTGGAACAGACAAGCAGCGATCCATGACTCAAAACACACGAAACACACAAAGCTTTCAAATGACTTCAGAAGAACTGAACTGCAGCACACAGACACCCACAGTCCCTAATGTTGTGATTGTATTGAAAAGTGCAGCATGAACATTCTTCTAAATATCTTCTTTTAAACACACAAAACACTTGAAATACCAACGCATTCTCATCCTAGGGCGTCATATACTGACACTTTTGACATTTCGTCTACATCGAACGCACATGGCACCCTTTAGCGTCAATATGACACGCACAGAGCTTTGTTCGGTTATGGGTAGGTTTAGGTCTGGGGTAGGGTTAGGGTTAGACCGCTAGGAGGCGCCTTCTGGCCCATATCTATCTGCGTCTCATATTGACGCTAAAGGGTGCCATGTGCGTTCGATGTAGACGAAATGTCAAAAGTGTCAGTATATGACGCCTTGGGATGAGAACGGGCTGGAAATACACAAAACACTCAAAACACGCGAAACACTCAAAACACGCGAAACACATGAAACGCTCAAAACACGCGAAACACTTGAAACACACAAAACACACGAAACACTTGAAACACTTGAAACACTCAAAACACACGAACACGCGAAACACTCCAAACACGAAACGCACGGAACACAGGAAACACTCAAAACACGCGAAACACGCGAAACACTTGAAACACTCAAAACACTCAAATCACACGAACACGCAAAACACTCAAAACACAAAACACTCCAAACACGAAACGCATGGAACACAGGAAACACTCAAAACACTCGAAACTCTTAAAACACTCGAAACACACGAACACGCGAAACACTTGAAACACTCAAAACACACGAAAACACAAAACACTTGAAACACTCGAAACACACGAACACGCGAAACACTCAAAACACTCGAAACTCTTGAAACACTCGAAACACACGAACACGCGAAACACTTGAAACACTCAAAACACTCAAAACACGCGAAACACGCAAAACACTTGAAACACTCGAAACACACGAACACGCGAAACACTTGAAACACTCGAAACACACGAACACGCGAAACACTTGAAACACTCGAAACACACGAAACACACGAACACGCGAAACACTTGAAACACTCGAAACACACGAAACACACGAACACTTGAAACACGCAAAACACTCGAAACACACGAACACGCGAAACACTCAAAACACAAAACACTCCAAACACGAAACGCATGGAACACAGGAAACACTCAAAACACTCGAAACACTCGAAACACTCGAAACACACGAAACACTTGAACCACTCGAAACACACAAACACGCGAAACACTTGAAACACTCGAAACACACGAACACACGAACACGCGAAACACTCGAAACACTCGAAACACTCGAAACACACGAAACACACGAAACACTTGAAACACTCGAAACACGCGAACACGCGAAACACTTGAAACACTCGAAACACACGAACACGCGAAACACTCGAAACACTCGAAACACACGAAACACACGAACACGCAAAACACTCGAAACACACGAACACGCAAAACACTCAAAACACTCCAAACACGAAACGCATGGAACACAGGAAACACTCAAAACACTCGAAACTCTTGAAACACTCGAAACACACGAACACGCGAAACACTCAAAACACTCGAAACACTCGAAACACTCGAAACACACGAAACACTTGAACCACTCGAAACACACGAACACGCGAAACACTTGAAACACTCGAAACACACGAAACACGCGAAACACTCAAAACACTCGAAACACACGAAACACACGAAACACACGAAACACACGAAACACTCAAAACACTCAAAACACACGAACACGCGAAACACTTGAAACACTCGAAACACACGAACACGCGAAACACTTGAAACACTCGAAACACACGAAACACACGAACACGCGAAACACTCAAAACACTCGAAACACACGAAACACGCGAAACACTTGAAACACTCAAAACACTCAAAACACACGAACACGCGAAACACTTGAAACACTCGAAACACACGAAACACACGAACACACGAAACACTCGAAACACACGAACACGCGAAACACTCAAAACACACGAACACTCCAAACATGAAACGCACGGAACACAGGAAACACTCAAAACACACGAAACACACGAACACGCGAAACACTTGAAACACTCGAAACACACGAAACACACGAACACGCGAAACACTCAAAACACTCGAAACACACGAAACACACGAAACACTTGAAACACTCAAAACACTCAAAACACACGAACACGCGAAACACTTGAAACACTCGAAACACACGAAACACACGAACACGCGAAACACTCAAAACACTCGAAACACACGAAACACACGAAACACACGAAACACACGAAACACACGAAACACTCAAAACACTCAAAACACACGAACACGCGAAACACTTGAAACACTCGAAACACACGAACACGCGAAACACTTGAAACACTCGAAACACACGAAACACACGAACACGCGAAACACTCAAAACACTCGAAACACACGAAACACGCGAAACACTTGAAACACTCAAAACACTCAAAACACACGAACACGCGAAACACTTGAAACACTCGAAACACACGAAACACACGAACACGCGAAACACTCAAAACACTCGAAACACACGAAACACACGAAACACACGAAACACACGAAACACTCAAAACACTCAAAACACACGAACACGCGAAACACTTGAAACACTCGAAACACACGAACACGCGAAACACTTGAAACACTCGAAACACACGAAACACACGAACACGCGAAACACTCAAAACACTCGAAACACACGAAACACACGAACACGCGAAACACTCAAAACACTCGAAACACACGAAACACGCGAAACACTTGAAACACTCAAAACACTCAAAACACACGAACACGCGAAACACTTGAAACACTCGAAACACACGAAACACACGAACACACGAAACACTCGAAACACACGAACACGCGAAACACTCAAAACACACGAACACTCCAAACATGAAACGCACGGAACACAGGAAACACTCAAAACACACGAAACACTTGAAACACTCGAAACACACGAACACGCGAAACACTTGAAACACTCAAAACACTCAAAACACACGAACACGCGAAACACTTGAAACACGCGAAACACGCGAAACACTCAAAACACACGAACACTCCAAACATGAAACGCACGGAACACAGGAAACACTCAAAACACTCGAAACACTTGAAAAACATGAAACACACGAACACGCGAAACACTTAACACTCCAAACACGAAACGCACGGAACACAGGAAACACTCAAAACACGCGAAACACTTGAAACACACGAACACACGAACACGCGAAACACTTGAAACACACGAAACACTTGAAACACTCGAAACACTCAAAACACACGAACACTTGAAACACACGAAACACACGAACACGCGAAACACTCAAAACACGAAACGCACGGAACACAGAAAACACTCAAAACACTCGAAACACACAAAACACTTGAAACACTCGAAACACACGAACACGCGAAACACTTGAAACACTCAAAACACACGAACACGTGAAACACTCGAAACACTCGAAACACACGAAACACACGAACACGCAAAACACTCGAAACACACGAACACGCGAAACACTTGAAACACTCGAAACACACGAACACGCGAAACACTTGAAACACTCGAAACACACGAACACGCGAAACACTCGAAACACTCGAAACACACGAAACACTTGAAACACTCGAAACACACGAACACGCGAAACACTTGAAACACTCGAAACACACGAACACGCGAAACACTCAAAACACTCGAAACACACGAAACACTTGAAACACTCGAAACACTCGAACACGCGAAACACTTGAAACACTCGAAACACACGAACACGCGAAACACTCGAAACACTCGAAACACACGAAACACACGAACACGCAAAACACTCGAAACACACGAACACGCGAAACACTCAAAACACTCCAAACACGAAACGCATGGAACACAGGAAACACTCAAAACACTCGAAACTCTTGAAACACTCGAAACACACGAACACGCGAAACACTCAAAACACACGAACACTCCAAACACGAAACGCACGGAACACAGGAAACACTCGAAACACACGAAACACTTGAAACACTCGAAACACACGAACACGCGAAACACTTGAAACACTCAAAACACTCAAAACACACGAACACGCGAAACACTTGAAACACTCGAAACACACGAAACACACGAACACACGAAACACTCGAAACACACGAACACGCGAAACACTCAAAACACACGAACACTCCAAACATGAAACGCACGGAACACAGGAAACACTCAAAACACACGAAACACACGAACACGCGAAACACTTGAAACACTCGAAACACACGAAACACACGAACACGCGAAACACTCAAAACACTCGAAACACACGAAACACACGAAACACTTGAAACACTCAAAACACTCAAAACACACGAACACGCGAAACACTTGAAACACTCGAAACACACGAAACACACGAACACGCGAAACACTCAAAACACTCGAAACACACGAAACACACGAAACACACGAAACACACGAAACACTCAAAACACTCAAAACACACGAACACGCGAAACACTTGAAACACTCGAAACACACGAACACGCGAAACACTTGAAACACTCGAAACACACGAAACACACGAACACGCGAAACACTCAAAACACTCGAAACACACGAAACACGCGAAACACTTGAAACACTCAAAACACTCAAAACACACGAACACGCGAAACACTTGAAACACTCGAAACACACGAAACACACGAACACACGAAACACTCGAAACACACGAACACGCGAAACACTCAAAACACACGAACACTCCAAACATGAAACGCACGGAACACAGGAAACACTCAAAACACACGAAACACTTGAAACACTCGAAACACACGAACACGCGAAACACTTGAAACACTCAAAACACTCAAAACACACGAACACGCGAAACACTTGAAACACGCGAAACACGCGAAACACTCAAAACACACGAACACTCCAAACATGAAACGCACGGAACACAGGAAACACTCAAAACACTCGAAACACTTGAAACACATGAAACACACGAACACGCGAAACACTTAACACTCCAAACACGAAACGCACGGAACACAGGAAACACTCAAAACACGCGAAACACTTGAAACACACGAACACACGAACACGCGAAACACTTGAAACACACGAAACACTTGAAACACTCGAAACACTCAAAACACACGAACACTTGAAACACACGAACACGCGAAACACTCAAAACACGAAACGCACGGAACACAGAAAACACTCAAAACACTCGAAACACACAAAACACTTGAAACACTCGAAACACACGAACACGCGAAACACTTGAAACACTCAAAACACACGAACACGTGAAACACTCGAAACACTCGAAACACACGAAACACACGAACACGCAAAACACTCGAAACACACGAACACGCGAAACACTTGAAACACTCGAAACACACGAACACGCGAAACACTTGAAACACTCGAAACACACGAACACGCGAAACACTCGAAACACTCGAAACACACGAAACACTTGAAACACTCGAAACACACGAACACGCGAAACACTTGAAACACTCGAAACACACGAACACGCGAAACACTCAAAACACTCGAAACACACGAAACACTTGAAACACTCGAAACACTCGAACACGCGAAACACTTGAAACACTCGAAACACACGAACACGCGAAACACTCGAAACACTCGAAACACACGAAACACACGAACACGCAAAACACTCGAAACACACGAACACGCGAAACACTC
Source organism: Vimba vimba (assembly GCA_022828995.1). Classification (NCBI taxonomy): domain Eukaryota; kingdom Metazoa; phylum Chordata; class Actinopteri; order Cypriniformes; family Leuciscidae; genus Vimba; species Vimba vimba. Next base: position 222,892 of record CM040840.1, read on the forward strand.
AAAACACTCCAAACACGAAACGCATGGAACACAGGAAACACTCAAAACACTCGAAACTCTTGAAACACTCGAAACACACGAACACGCGAAACACTCAAAACACACGAACACTCCAAACACGAAACGCACGGAACACAGGAAACACTCGAAACACACGAAACACTTGAAACACTCGAAACACACGAACACGCGAAACACTTGAAACACTCAAAACACTCAAAACACACGAACACGCGAAACACTTGAAACACTCGAAACACACGAAACACACGAAACACACGAACACGCGAAACACTCAAAACACACGAACACTCCAAACATGAAACGCACGGAACACAGGAAACACTCAAAACACACGAAACACTTGAAACACTCGAAACACACGAACACGCGAAACACTCAAAACACTCAAAACACACGAACACGCGAAACACTTGAAACACTCGAAACACACGAACACGCGAAACACTCAAAACACACGAACACTCCAAACATGAAACGCACGGAACACAGGAAACACTCAAAACACTCGAAACACTTGAAACACATGAAACACACGAACACGCGAAACACTTGAAACACTCAAAACACGAAACGCACGGAACACAGGAAACACTCAAAACACTCGAAACACTTGAAACACATGAAACACACGAACACGCGAAACACTTGAAACACTCAAAACACGAAACGCACGGAACACAGGGAACACTCAAAACACGCGAAACACTTGAAACACACGAACACACGAACACGCGAAACACTTGAAACACACGAAACACTTGAAACACTCGAAACACTCAAAACACACGAACACTTGAAACACACGAAACACACGAACACGCGAAACACTTGAAACACACGAAACACACGAACACGCGAAACACTTGAAACACTCGAAACACTTGAAACACTCGAAACACTCAAAACACACGAACACTTGAAACACTTGAAACACACGAACACGCGAAACACTTGAAACACACGAAACACACGAACACGCGAAACACTTGAAACACTCGAAACACTTGAAACACTCGAAACACTCAAAACACACGAACACTTGAAACACACGAAACACACGAACACGCGAAACACTTGAAACACACGAAACACTTGAAACACTCGAAACACTCAAAACACACGAACACTTGAAACACACGAAACACACGAACACGCGAAACACTTGAAACACACGAAACACACGAACACGCGAAACACTTGAAACACTCGAAACACTTGAAACACTCGAAACACTCAAAACACACGAACACTTGAAACACACGAAACACACGAACACGCGAAACACTTGAAACACTCGAAACACTTGAAACACTCGAAACACTCAAAACACACGAACACTCGAAACACTTGAAACACTCGAAACACTCAAAACACACGAACACTTGAAACACACGAAACACACGAACACGCGAAACACTTGAAACACTCGAAACACTTGAAACACTCGAAACACTCAAAACACACGAACACTCGAAACACTCAAAACACACGAACACTCGAAACACTCGAAACACTCAAAACACACGAACACTTGAAACACTTGAAACACACGAACACGCGAAACACTTGAAACACACGAACACGCGAAACACTCAAAACACACAAACACTCCAAACATGAAACGCACGGAACACAGGAAACACTCAAAACACGCGAAACACTTGAAACACATGAAACACACGAACAGGCGAAACACACGAAACACTTGAAACACTCGAAACACTCAAAACACGCGAAACACTTGAATCACTTGAATCACCCGAATCAACATGCATCCTTCCGCAACTGTATGACTGCGGACCATAAAAGAAGATATTTAGAAGAATGTTCATGCTGCTCTTTTCAATACAATCACAACATTAGGGACTGTGTGTGTGTGTGTGTGAGTGTGTGTGAGTGCTGCAGTTCTTCTGAAGTCATTTGAAAGCTTTGAATTAAAGCTGTTATTCACTCAGACATCATCATTTGCCACATTTCCATATGGCTTTTTGCACAGTTCTGTTATCAGCAAAGTGAAAATGTGCACAAAAAAACCTGTTTCCATCCAGTTGGCTGTTTCTGATAAAATGCTGTGCGTAATAAAGTGTTTTGGTGTATTGCAAAATAAATCTTCCCTTGAGTGATTTACTGTACGTCGTGATGCATTTGACTGACATCTGGGAACTGGTGCACAGAATAACCTCCTATCAGTCGGTCCATGAAGATATTAAACGTTAAGATCATTTAGAATGTAGTGCATTATTAATATAGATATTTTATTGGGTTTCTGTCCTTTTTGATTTGAATGGAAAATAACATTAACAACTTACCTTTTGATGCTCCATATTAAGTTTTTTTTTTTTTTTAAATAAACGTATTTATGTTTAAGCTATGCTTCATTTATCTCAAAAACATGTTTGCTGTTTGTTGCCGTAGTTGGTGTGAGAAACGCCCGATTCTGGGAAAACCCTGTCATTCGCTTGCAGATCCTCTGAGAATTACCACAGTAACTTTGTTTTAAATTGACAGATATTACAAAAAAAAAAAAAAAAAAAAAAATCTTATGAATTACTGCTCCGCCTCTGTTGGAGCCGTACGATCTTTAATGTTCTGATGATTGAAGAGTTACACGACTGCAGGTAATGCCCATTAAATCCATCAACAGCATCAGTAAATCAGAGCATGAACTCACGGCATCTGCGGTCATACTTCTCTTCCTTAAAAGTCCACCGTTTTAAAAGTATTTTCCCTCATCGGGCTGGACACGCAGATGTGACATCAGAGGCTTGATGAATGACTCAACATGATGAGTATCTGACATCATGATTTATGATGATCTAACATGATGTTTGCAGAAGAATCGGAGAATCATGATGATTGTGCTCATAATGTTCATCTGTCAATCCCTCACTCTTAATGGGTTAGTTCACCCAAAAATGAAAACCCTCATGTTGTCCCAACCCCGTAAGACTTTCGTTCTTCTTCGGAACACAAATTTAGATATTTTTGATGAACTCTGAGAGCTGTCTCACTCCTCCATAGGCTTCTCTGTAATCGATATCTGCTGGCCCAGAAAAGTTAGTAAAGACATTGTTAAAATAGTCCAAGTGACTACAGTGGCTCAACCTTAAGTTTTTCATACTTTTTGTGCGCAAAACCCCCCCAAAATAATGACTTTATTCAACTCTTCATGTTCTTCTGTGGGCCAAGAACGAAAGTCTTACGGGGTTGGGACAACATGAGGGCGAGTAATTACTGACAGAATTTTCATTTTTGGGTGAACTAACGCTTTAAATGAGTCTTTAACTCTCGCTAAAAGAGTTTCAGTCATCACTCAACTGTTTCTTCTATTTTATTTTATGTAATGTAATTTATGTATGTAATGCAATTTTTAAGACCCCAAAATGTATTTGAAGAAGTAAGTCATACTTTCTTGATTTTTAAAAATTCGTAAATTCTTAATTCTTAAAAAAGTAAATATTTATCTTTGTATTATATCAAACCAAGGTTTAACAAAGGTTATTACTTTTTTATTTTAAATAATATTAATAATGTAGGGAACATACTAGCTATACAAAATAATATAATAATAGGTCTATTAACATTTTACTCTACTATTACTCAGCATGAGTTTATTCCATTTATTATTTTAATTTATTAATTTATTTTGTATAGATTAATAATTTCCAATTAACTACAAAAAACAAAACAAAACAAAAAACAGCATGAATTTACATCTAAAAGACACAAATAAATAAAAAATCTGAGTTCATTTTGAGAAAAGCTCTTGCAGCATTGTTTGCAAATAACACTTGGTTTAATATTTTATCAACTGATACAATGATATCCATAAACATTTAAGACACTTTTGTGTCTTTTTTATTTTTTATTGTATATATCTCTCTTGCTTTGGCTTCTGGTAACAACACAAATAAACCCCATTATTCTGTCTCATGAAGCACAAGAGCTGTGCCAGACTCACACTATAGATTTCACTCACAGAATCTCATCAGAAGAGGAGCGAGCACGAGGAACCACAGATGATGTTTGTTAGGTGAGGATTTAACTCTGAGTGTGTGTGTGTGTGTGTGTGTGTGTGTGTGTGTGTGTGTGTGTGTGTGTGTGTGTGTGTGGAGTTGAGGAGGAGCTGGAGTCGTATTTCAGAGTCCGAACTGAGACTGCCTTTGTTCACGTGGAGCTGCTCTCGATCAGTCCGACAGCAGAGAGAGAGAGAGAGAGAGAGAGAGCGAGAGTGTGTGTGTGTGTGTGTGTGAGAGAGAGATCACAGTCTCTAACGGGACCCGAGACACGAACACCTCCTGCACCACAGTCATGGCTCGTGCACGCGCCTCAGTGCTCAGGTGACTGACCTGTCCTGTTGACCTGTCCTGTGCATGCGCCTCATATTTCATTCACTTCATTCTGAGAATCACCTGGCCTCAGCTCATCTTCATCTTTATTTCTCATCAGCAGAGTCTGGAGCTGGAGGATCATCTTCATCTTCATCATCTTCATCTTCATCACTGTCAGCTTCTGTCCTCCTGCGCGCGCATTCTCCCTTCACTCAGGTATGGCACAACATCAATAACTCGTGTTTATGTGTTACACTAATGTATATAAGCTGCAGAAAATACGGTTAGTGGTGGGCATGTCCGATTAGTGAACGACTCGTTCTTTTGAGTCGGATCTTTTTACTGAATCTGTCGAACCGGCTCGCATTGCCGATCTGAACCATAGATCTGAACGGTTCGCAGGTGAATCGGCCTGAAGCTGATAATGAATCGTGTCTGTTGAATCTGTCCTTTGGGAAGCCAAACGCTGGTTTTCTGGCACATTCTGTGTGTACAAGATGATTAGGAAGAGCAGCGGGAAATGTGTCTGATGGGGCGAAAAGTAAGTTACTTTAATAGCAGAAATGTTACACTAATGTACTGGAGATGTGTTTAAGAGTTGATAGTATCTGACCTACCAACGAAACAGAGTTGATTTTAATAAGTAACAGCATTTTATTAGGCCTACATGCAAAAATGTATGAGCAAATTTTTTTTTTCAGCCAAGAGATGCAAAATAATTTTAGTAGCTTATTGTTTAATGTAAAAGCTAATTATATTAAGTTTCTAAATGATTGTGTTTATATGAACTGAATCGTGTCTGGTTTGGAGCGTGTGAACCTGACGTCATGGTCACGGATGCGTTATGGCGGGAAATAATGGCTGAATCTGTTTATTCGAAGCGATTCTTTGAAACAGTCGATTTGTGAAGATTTCTGTTCCTGTGGTAATCTGGTTTGTATAGCACTTTTAACTATTTTAACTGTGTTTTCAACGTTTTTGCAATGGAATGTTTCTGTTAATGTAAACTTCAATCAAATCTACAATTAAGATCATCAACAAAAATGTTGAGTAGTTTGCATCACTGGATATTACTTTCAGTCACTGAACGTTTCTATTGTAAAACAGTTGTCCAATATAACATTTTTAGCTACTTACATCGTCCGACGCACTCTTTCACTGCTAAAACTAAAGCGTCTTTTTGGAATAGTTAAGCCCCGCCCTCTTTGATTTGATTGGCCATCTTCATAATTTATTATGATGTCCATATGTCTTTCTGTTAATTTAATGCTGAAAGTTGCTATATTATATAGTTTTCCTTAATAGTTTGCCTTAAAGTGACTCCATTACTGTATGCAGGTGAGGCTCATAGTTTAATGAGGAGTTCAAGGTCACAGAAGGTCATAGAGGAAAAAACCCATTCTTTACCCTAATTACCCTCAGAATGACGGATGGTTGGCACAGTTCCTCTGTTGGGTCGAAGCACAAGCAATCTGCCATTATGACCAGCGGTGGAGTTATCTTTCCCTAAGGATGACATCATGTCCACAAAAGCTGGATTGTGCTCCATCTGTAAAATAACGCAGAGCTGTTCGTTCTCGCTGCCAAAGAACTGCATTCCTGTGTTCATGATCAACCTAATATGTTTTGAGGAATGGCTTGGCTTCAATAACACTGCAGTTCCTCTGCTTGAGTCCGCTGATGATTGACACATTACACCAAACGCAGGCAGAAAGCTTCTGAATGTTCACCTGGAAAAAAAAATTCTATCATCACCTTCATATCGAACGGGATACTCAAAGATAGATTTGTATTTTTTCATTTGGGTGTAACGTTGTTTTAGATCCTGTTGCCTTTCATTGTATGGACAAAAAATAATTGAAATATTTTTCAACACATAAAGTCACACAGGTTTGGAATGAAGTGAGTAAAAGATGACAAACGTTTAGTTTTCGGTGAACTACAGTATCCCTGTAAGCCAGTGAGATTACACTCCTGAGATCTTCTGTGATTCAGGTTTCACAGGAACTATAAAGACGAATCATCCTGCAGACGGACTGATTTGGGACAAATATTTCCATCCCAGCTGTAAACACAATAATAGAGCAGTTGCCACGGAAACGACCCTTCTGTGGATGTATTGTGAGAGCGCAGCTGCTTTTCTAACTGTAAGGTTTGTTTGATGCTCAAACTTCTCCTCTCTAACGGTGTTTGTTCTCCTGCTGTGTCAGAGTGGCACTGGCTGCTTCACTTCTCCTGTTCATGGTTTGGGTTTAATGTGCCAGTTAAATGTAATCCAGTAGAGTCTACCTGGACTTAAACACATTTCCCCTAGAGCTCTGTATATCACACTGACCCAGCTTTAGCCCGGCTCAGAGAGTTTCAGTCGTGTTCTCCAGGGCTTTGATTTCCTCTAGCTTTGGTTCCTCTGTTCTTGTTTAGTTTGTATTACAGTTACTCATCTCCGTAACTTCAGGATCGGCTCGAGTGTGGATGCTGACAGCTTGTATTAACCGCAGGAATGAGGCCGACCTTCTGTAATGACCCTGCTGTTGAAGAATTGTCTTAGAAACATTTGAAGCCTTGAGCCGCATGAAACAGCCCTGAGATCTGGAGGCTCTCCCCTGATCTTCCGTCCCTCTGGGAAAACCACTGTACCGTTAAAGGCAACATCTTTTCGGATGAGATGCTGATTTGAGGTTCAGACTCTCTGGGGTTTTTGAAGTTCTCTATGAGTCCTGACCAGAGTTACGCTTTGGCTTTTATATGTCATGGCCTCCTAATAATCCGGCTTCATCTCTACCGAGAGCTGGGCTGTTTTTTAACTTTGCGTCCTGGTTTCCTTGCGTCTCGTCCTCTCACAGTAAGGTAAAGTCCTCACAGTAAGGTAAAGTCCTCTCACAGTAAGGGTCTGCTGGTATACGGGTGTAGCCTGATACATCAAGACATTCTTAAAGGAACACTCCACCGTTTTTTGAAATAGGGCTTATTCACCTTCTTTCCCACATTTAGATAGGTGGGTAAATGCATTTTTGTCTCAGTGCATTCATTGTTTTAGTTTGACAGGGTCGGCGCTAGCTTAGCTTAGCATAATGAATGGAATCCTTTGTTGCCAGCTAGCATGTCCTGAGTAAAAGTGATATAAAAAATAGAAAAAACTCACCTATTTACTTCTTGTGGCCTGCGTATTCACAACAGGTACAAATAGTGATGCAGATTAACACTAGGCGATTTCCTATGCAGATATTGACGTGGGACTATATTAGGGGGAAGCACAGGCGAAGCACTGCTACTTGGGTGCAGAGATATCACGCCTAAGTAGCAGTGCTTCGCCTGTGCTTCCCCCTAATATAGTCCTTAATATATAAGTCAATATCTGCATAGGAAATCACCTAGTGTTAATCTGCATCACTATTTGTACTCGTTGTGAATACGCAGGCCACAAGAAGTAAATAGGTGAGTTTTTTCTATTTTTTATATCACTTTTACTCAGGACATGCTAGCTGGCAACAAAGGATTCCATTCATTATGCTAAGCTAAGCTAGCGCCGACCCTGTCAAACTAAAACAATGAATGCACTGAGACAAAAATGCATTTGCCCACCTATCTAAATGTAGGAAAGAAGGTGAATAAGCCCTATTTCAAAAAACGGTGGAGTGTTCCTTTAATAAATCCTATAGTGCCAGATGAGGGGTTTCTTCTCTTCAAAATAAAGCTTCCAAAATGTGATTTTTTGGGCAGAAGAACCATTTTCATTTCCCCAAACACCTTTCAGTTCTTAAAAGAACCATGTTTTTCTTAGTGCGAAGAATATTTTAATAATCTGAAGAAGCTTTTTCTACTATAAAGAAGCTTTTGTGCAATAGAACGATTCTATGGATGTTAAAGATTCTTTATGGAACCATCAATGCCAATAACAAAGCTTTATTTAGCTGTAAAGTATCCAGAAATGTTATGAAAAGTTATTAAAGCTGCAGTTTGTAACTTTTTGTGTGTTCAAAGTGTACAAAATGTATATGATAGGCGAGCACATCATGAATCCATTTTCCAAACTGTGTTTTTGTCTTATCCTGAATCACGCGGTACACCTATAATACGTGTTTATATCGGGACTATACACAGTTCCTGCGTGACTCGCCATAGACCCAAACACAGAGAAGTAGATCCGGCTACAGTGTTCTTCCGCCAGACGTGTGCGTTCTGCTTATTAACCGCTAGAGCGCCACAGGTTACGGATTTGATTTTCTGCAGTGTTGTTTGCCTGGGTGTGTGTGTGTTCAGTTAGATGTGTGTTTCTTTGTGTTCCATAAGTGTATTATGATGTTGCACAAACACTGTGTTATTAAAGGTTTGGACTGACAGCCTGAGGCGATTTTCCTTCGTCCACTCTGACACGTCTGACTCCAGTTTCTGGAAAATATTAGGCGACGGATAAAACTCCATCAAAGGAAATGTGCAACAGTGACCAAACAGGAATGACAGAAGACGTCTCATCCTTTCCTCACTGGCTGGAGACCTGAGAGAGTGTGTGTGTGTGTGTGTGTGTGTGAGAGAGAGAGAGAGAGAGAGAGAGAGAGACACTTGTTCTGTGTGGGAGAGAGAGAGGCATGGGTTACTGCTCATGTTCAAGGGTGTTTAACTCTAAGATGAGAGTCAATGAAAACAACTCTTAATGTCTTTTTATTTTCTTCAGCTTATAGAGCAGATTCAGGATTATGCTGGCAAGCTTCTTGTTGAAACACTGCAAAGTTTTTAGATTGAGAACTTAAACACGGGAGCAAATCCTTTAATGTGTGTAATAGAGGAGTCACTCGTGAAATCACAGCACTTTACATATCGATGATAACCAGCGTCCAGCTGTGAACTAGACACATGAAGATAAGAAATATTATTTATTGTAATATTTCACTGAAAAAAAAGTATTAAAATAAAATATTTAATAAAATATTGATTAAAATAAATAAATAAAAATAATATAAATAATACTAATAATTATGGCTGTCTTAATTTTTTCATTTACAGATGTTAAACCATTGAGCAGGAAAGCTTAACTTTAGTTTATAAGCGCTTCTCATTGTACGTTTGATCACATTTCGTTCCTTATTGTGAGTTATAGTCGCCGCATTACCATTACAGATTTGCCCAAAACTTTTGCGATATTTTCTAATTGTTGATAAAAAACTTGCGAAATGAGGGCGTTTCCATTAACCGATGTCATGCGACTGAAATGTAATTTTTTCCTCTCACGATAAGTCATTCCAACAATCTTGTTTAGTTCACGTATATCCCAGCCGCCGCACTAGCCAGTATTATTAATGGAAGGAGACGTGTGTGTGTGTTTTCCAACATTACTGGCATGGAAAACCCTTATACTGGGAGCGGCTGGTGTGAGGTGTTCTGGGAGTTTCTCCCTCAGTTCTGCTTCAAGCTCGTGATTGTGGCATTTCTTGGTGGTTTAGAATCCAGTTTTCCTGTTTTATGAGTTTAACGAAGAACTCTGTCTCGTCTTCTGTCCAAACACACCACGCCATGTTTAAATAGTGATCATGTGACTTTTACGTACGTCAGGTGACCTGACCTGTAAATGCGGAAAAACTTTTCCATTGCAGTTTTGCAAAATATTCCTTATTTTGCGGAAAAAAAAAAAACTCTTGTGAGCGGAAAAACCTTTTTAGTGATATATGGGAGTTTTTTGCGAAATTGACGTCTTTCCATTGGCCGTATTTTCAATTCGCAATTTCAGTTTGCACAATTTGAAGGGTAATGTACACCCTCACACAATTTGCATTTTATTCCAATCAATTATGCACTTCGTTATGGTACCCTAATTTAAAGTAAATGTGAATGTTTCAGGTGTATAACAGGATGACCGTATTTAGCTGTGAAATGCACTGTGAAGAAGTCTTAATGATGCCTGTGTATCATCTGTCCCTGAGCGATCCAAGCTGTCGTCCCGGAGGCCTGTGTCATCACACACACACACACACACACACACACACACACACACACACACACACACACACACACACTCTGGACAGATCGGCTGCTGTTGTTTACATCACAGTGGAGATATAGCAAGTGCACTTCATAACAAACATATATATTATATACCATCCTCCCCATTCACATATAGACACACTTGATCTATGACATACAGTAATGAAGCTCTCATGTTTCCATAAAGCATGAAAAGATCTTTAAAGTTGATGATGGAGAGTGTTTGCGCTACTTTTCCTATTAAGTCATGGCATCAGGAATGTTCCCCGGGACGAGGAATATGTGTGCCATCCAGGCAGGAATAAATCGTCCATGAGACACAAACCAAAACAGGAAAGCATGACTGGATGTTCCAGGGCCTCGATCTCGCCGGCGTTAGAAAACACATTCCCTTTGTTTGCTTTTGACGTAGAGCTGTTGAGTAGATGGAGCGGCCCTTTGACCTTGGAAAATATAGATCGGTCAATACATGCTTTTGTGGTCTGATGAGTTTTTATTTGGAAGAAAGTACATAGAAAGTATTTTGCATTGCATTTGTATCTGATTATTAAAGGCATCATTCGTTATTTTGTCTCTTTCGACTTGCATTTTTTCCTCCTTACAAGGTCGTGTTCAGCAAAAGACTCGCTAGGCTGGACGATCATGACCCAGACACCGAGAGGATTCAGTGCAGACGTTTACAGAGCGTTTATTTAAACCCAGACTCACTGAGAGCGTGTCAGCATCTCTGACAAATGATATGATGTTTCATGACACTTTCTCATAAAAAGGTTTAAAGGTCAGAACATAGTGTTGTGCAAGAAACCAAGTGAAAATATGTCTTTATTAATCAACAATCTTCCTCTGAAATGATCATTTGCTTGAACACGAATAAAAGTTGTTGGTGTTTTACTGCTGCTAGTGGTTATTCGTATAGGTACGATTTTGGACTTTTGCAAAGATGTGCTGTATGTAGAGGCATGTTTTTCCAGTGAGCCGACAGTACGCTGGTTTATTTACTGTGAATAATGTGTTTCAGTGACTTTGGAAAATTAGCTATTGGTTAGCAGTGAACTTAAACTCGTGATGAGAGGGAAGTTGCGCTGGTCTTCTCTATTGTGGCGTATATCCGAGTGAAACGCTTCTGGAACAATAACAAATGTGGGCGGGGCTTGATTGTGTCTGTGGGGAGTTGATTGGCTGGTTGGATGGTTGTGGTTTGCTATTGGCTGATCTCATGTGAGTGACAGGTTGCCCCGCCCTCGTCATCAGAGAAGAGATGCTGGAAGAGGAACTTATTCTGATTCAACATTATTAACACAATAATGATGATGTGCACCCATACATCATTTACAATAAACACTGCGATATTCCATAAAAAAACACACAAAAAAAACGGGAATTGTTGATTTCCTGGTGACTTTAAACTCTGTTGGTTGCTACGTATGGAAAACACACCTGTTGTTGTGCACTTTATAGCCGTGCTGAAACGAGTCAGTGGAAAAGCTCTGGACAAGAGCAGGTCTGGGGGAGAATGATTATAATATCACCAACAAACTCAGGAAATGAGCTTCACTGCAACAGACATTATAGAGCTGTGACATGAAGGAAGTGACGGAAAGTTTAATGACAGTGTGAACAGATGCTCTTTCTCTCAATGTCCTGTTTAACGTGTGTTTGTTGGTGAATATAGAAGGTCTGATTGCTCACGCTGTGTTCACAGGCATGTTATGTTACATTAGTAGAAGAATAGTTTTGTGTATGTCAGTCAGTCTTATGAAATACCTACACAATCTCCTGGCAGTTCGTGACAATATCATGTTTTTACGAATTGGTGGATATGGTCTCATTCATATGCTGTCGAATGTGAACCTTCATGCCTCCTTTTCTACTAAAGAATCATAATTGTCATATGATTCACATTGTACATATTCATATGAAATCGCCACCTTATAAATTGTGGGTTGCATAATTTCTTTAGTGAATCGAGTGATTAAAACGGACTTATACAGCACAGTTCATTCTTAGAGAATTCCCCCTGAATGTTCAGAGTTAATCTAGTGCGTTCACTTCAGTGGATTACTTGAGAAAATGAACATTATATTAAAAAATGTCTTCTCATTTTTCATTATAAAGTCTCAAGCTTTGACTAATCAGCATAATCTCATATTCTGGCCCAGAGCTGTCGGACACAGAGTGACTTTACCGTCTCCTGTCGGACACTCACTCGAGCTTCGGCACGTGTGTACGGTTCAGCATCACGTCACTGTAATAATGCAGATCGGCTTCCCGCAAACACAACGCCAGTCTACATCACTGTCTGAACCAGCTCCAGGTTTCTGCCTCTAAACCCAAACCGGTCATTGAGCCGCTAATCACGGCTTTCCCGCGGTCATGATTAGGCTGTTGAAAGCTTAATGGAGAAAGCCACTATTGGCATCTAAGATACGGTTAATGTGTAGGTCTACACCTCATGTGATGAGGAAACATGCAGTCAGATGCCAAGCTGATTCACATCACATGAAGAAAAGTCTTGCAAGGGCAGCTAAAAAATCTCATTATCACATCCTTCATTCATGAGGTAAATCGTATACCAGCCAACGTCATAAAGTCCACGCCGCAGGGATTCATCCAGTGGTTCTGTCGTGAGTTAACCAGCGCTGAGTTCAACAGACCCCAGTTCAGGATCATTGCTGACTTTTGTTGAGGTCAAAGACCCAGTGGAAACGTCTGTCACTTCATAATTGTCCAGGATTTAATGTGAACAACACACCACCATGCAATGTTAATGACATTGTTTACGAAGCTTGGTTTTAATCACAGTCTCCTGTGGGAGCAAATCTGCATTCACTCTCGGGATGAGAACCGCTTTATTGAGCTGACGACACGGATGGGAATTATAAGGACATGATTTGTTGGACGTTCAAAAGATTTTTTTAATGTTTCTGAAAGAGTCTCTTCTGCTCACCAAAGCTGCGTTTATTTGATCAAAAATACAGTAAAAACAGTGAAATATTATTCCAGTGTAAATCATCTGTTGTCTATGTGAATATATAGTAAAGTGTAATTTATTCCTGTGATCAAAGCTGAATGTTCAGCATCATTACTCCAGTCTTCAGTGTCACATGATCCTTCAGAAATCACTCTAATATGAGGATTTGATGATCAAGAAACATTTATGATTATTATCAGTGTGTAAAACAGTTGTGCTGCTTCAGATTTTAGTGGGAATCGTCATACATTTTATTTCTCAGGATTCTTGAATGGATAAAAAGTTCAAAAGAACAGCATTTATTTGAAATAAAATATTTTATAACATTATAAATGTTTTTACTCTCACTTTTGATCAATCGAATGCGTCCTTGATGAATAAAATTATTGATTTCATAATTCTGACCCCAAAACTTGAACAGTTTGACCCCAAGAACAGTGGTGTATTTTAAATAAAATAATAATAATAATTCTATTGATAAGATGCTGTAATTCCACATAATTTCACAAATTCAAACCTGTGTGGAGAACCTCAGAAAAGTAAAAGCCATATAAATGAGTTTGAAAACCACTTTAATGTTTATAGTTGTAAAAAGTATTGGTTGTAGTAGATTGTTTGGAGAGTTGAAAACATCCTGAGTCTGAAACACAAGCCGTACGTCTCCTGTTGGAGCTCCTCCACTCGTGCGCTGGAGAACGCGTGCTGGTTCAGATCCGATGGCTGTCGGTGGCCCAGTAACACTGGCTCTTTCATGAGGAACTCTTTAGAAGTCGAGACTAGAGGCCAAATCAAAGACAATCTTCCCGAAAGTTCCCAGGCATCTCGAGGACATTAAGAGAAAGAGCAGTCAAAGATTCTTCCAGCAATAAAAGCCTCTGTGAGTCTGAGGAAATCAGTGATCACTTTACAAGCTTAAACGTGTTCAGTTTAGGAGCCGTTTGATTGGCTGATGCTGTTTGGATGTGCAGTGTAATACAGTAACATGTGGCACTGTGCCAGCTGTGCTGTTTATAGACATTTCTTTTCCTAAATGTGATTTCTTTAGTTTAAATAATTTGAAAGCGAATATGCTGAGTATTATTTGAGCCGCTTCATGTGCGAAATGGCATATTAAACCCTGGGAAGAGCTTTAGTTAAACTGAGAATCACTAACACTGGCCGGATGTGTGTGTGTGTGTGTGTGTGTTTGGTAACACTGGCCAGATGTGTGTGTGTGTGTGTTTGGTAACACACTGGCCGGATGTGTGTGTGTGTGTGTGTGTGTTTGGTAACACTGGCCGGATGTGTGTGTGTCTGTGTGTTTGGTAACACTGGCCGGACGTGTGTGTGTGTGTGTGTGTGTTTGGTAACACTGGCCGGATATGTGTGTGTGTGTGTGTTTGGTAACACTGGCCGGATGTGTGTGTGTGTGTGTGTGTGTGTGTGTTTGGTAACACACTGGCCGGATGTGTGTGTGTGTGTGTGTTTGGTAACACTGGCCGGATGTGTGTGTGTTTGGTAACACTGGCCGGATGTGTGTGTGCGTGTGTGTGTGTGTGTGTTTGGTAACACTGGCCGGATGTGTGTGTGTGTGTGTGTGTGTTTGGTAACACTGGCCGGATGTGTGTGTGTGTGTGTGTGTGTGTGTTTGGTAACACTGGCCGGATGTGTGTGTGCGTGTGTGTGTGTGTGTGTGTGTGTTTGGTAACACTGGCCGGATGTGTGTGTGTGTGTGTGTGTGTGTTTGGTAACACTGGCCGGATGTGTGTGTGTGTGTGTGTGTGTGTGTTTGGTAACACTGGCCGGATGTGTGTGTGTGTGTGTGTGTGTGTGTGTGTGTGTGTGTGTGTGTGTGTGTGTGTTTGGTAACACTGGCCGGATGTGTGTGTGTGTGTGTGTGTGTTTGGTAACACTGGCCGGATGTGTGTGTGTGTGTGTGTGTGTTTGGTAACACTGGCCGGATGTGTGTGTGTGTGTGTGTGTGTGTGTGTGTGTGTGTGTGTGTGTGTGTGTGTGTGTTTGGTAACACTGGCCGGATTACTTCAGTCGCTTCACACACGATCAGATGATCCATGGTCTTCATGGCGAAGGCTACAATCTTTGATAAGAATACAAATGATCATTTATCATGTTCTTTATTGGTTTACTGATTCATAATGAAAATGAATTACAACTGGCTCAGTATCATAGAAATGATTCCATGATGTCTTGAATCCATACGAGTCTAATGTGAGTCGAATGTGAGGAACGGAACAAAAACAGTCATTATTCACTGAAAGCCCTAACTTCTTCTTAAAGTGTTTATGAGACGTTCATACGAGAACCACTGATGTCTGATTTATGAACACATCGTTCTTTTGCATCAGATGTTTTCAAAGAATCTGTTGATCCAGTTCAGTCTAAATGATTTGTTCACAAATCAGTCTGATCTACAGTAGTTCTTGAGTTCAACTCACTGATTCACTGATTCGGTTGCACTGATTCACTGATTCACTGATTCAGTTGCACTGATTCACTGATTCACTGATTCGGTTGCACTGATTCAGTTGCACAAAGTATTACATTTATAATACTTTTATGGTGCTTTCATGTCCATTTTGAAGCTTGAGCGCTAAATATTTTTCCCTGTGAGATGTTCAGGCGATCACTGTTCCTCAAAGCTCAGAAAGTGTAGTGTTGCTATCAAACGGTATAAAGAAGAGAATTAAAGGAAACGATTAAAGGAGATGAAGTGGGATGTGTGTGTTCAGAGAGAGCGAGGGCTAATCTGAGAAGAGAACCACAGTAGGGTGTGTGTGATGGCGTTTGCTGAGCTCAGCTGGATTTGTGCTTGCTGTGATTAGTGAGCATGATATACTTTTACTGCAAGTATTGAAATCTTGCATCTAATCTCTTCCTCCTTAGAAGAAACAGCTGAGCAAGTTTAATGGGTTTTCTGGGTTTTCTGGGTATTTTGGACGGGTCAAGCTGAGAAACCAGGTGCCGTGTGTCGATAACACAGCTGACCTCCAGATTTAACCCGCTAAGACTCGCAAACTGAGTTGATTTCATTTAAAGATACTGGAACTGTGCAGATCCAGGCTTTTTCTGGAAACATCAGAACATTTCCCCTATGAAAAGCTAATGAAAAATGTTCTCTGAGAGTTCCTGAAGTGTCTGCAACGCCTCATAAGTCATATATAACCAGAGAAGTCTGACTGCCACAAACCTGTCAAAACACTTTCCAGATCATTTGTAGACCCTCAGGTTTGGATTCATACGGCTGGATTCGCTGATTTACGTGATGCACACGAGCAGTTCAAACACACGTTCAGCTGGACATCAGACAGTAGGTCTCTCGTTAAACACTACAGATTCATGCGGCTAGATAAGACGAGACCAGCAGGTGTTAATTCATGAATAATTACACAAATGATCATGTTATAATTAGATCATCACACTATTAGAGTGTAATGTTTCAAACTGAACTACTGAATGACCCTGGAGCTGAATGTGTCGAGGCTTGTACCTTCGAGATGTTCCAGCGGCCAGCGTGTGTGTGAAGCTTCTCATCCGCAAGTGCTCTGAGCTGTTCTGTGGGAAACCTCCGGATGAGCTTGTGGACGCGAGACGGACGGCTCTTCCCGGAGGAGTGGAGGAGCTCAGGGTGGGTGATGTGGGAGACGAGGCTCATGGGATGCCGCCGGCTTCAAGAGCTGTGTGTAATCGAGACGCTCTCGGGAAACACTCCCAACACACTCCGGGACTGGAGATATTTAATCAAATGCAGCGCTCTAAGTTATTGCTTCTCCTTAAGCAAGAAAAGCCTTGTTCTTGTGTGTGTGTGTGTGTGTGTGTGTGTGTGTGTGTGTGTGTGTGTGTGTGATTTTCTTCTCAGTGGTATGCAGTCTTCTCATTTCTGATTATAATCAGCTGGTTTATTACACAGCTGGCATGAAGACCTTTGGAAGAAGGATTATTATGTCATGCTATGGTCGATAATTGATTAATTGCTGGTATTAAAATTCTTTACTATATTGTCTAAATAAATCAATGTGCCCATATGCTTTTTGGAATATTCCCAGTCATGTAGTGTGTAATAAAGCTGTTGGGGAATGTAAAAGATCTGCAAAGTTTCAAAGATCAAATGAGTTTTTGTCTAAAAGAAAGAAGTGATTCTGAACTGAAACGAGTCGTCGGTGTAGGTTTGTAACTAATTTGCATAATGTGGTGTTGATTGGCTGAGCAGCGTCTCTTAGCCCCGCCCTCAAACACTGTAGTGTATCTGAGACTGGACGAGTTTGGTTCGTGTTGTTCATGTGGAGAAGACGCTGTTTTCTGAGATTGATATGGTAAAACCCACGCCATCGTCACTGTTCGTATCTCCATCTGACCAATCAGAGCAGAGCAGCTCTCAGAGAGGCGGGGTTTTCATTATTATCATTCATGCCAATTTTCATCCAGCATTATTTGGATTGCATTGATGAATTTATTAGTGCATCACACTTTTTTTTGTCTGATTTTATACTATGTATATTTTTTACAAGCATGTTATGGAATGAGTTTTCACAAAAGGCAAGATTTTTCCTGAAAACTGTCACGCCTGTTACATAAGATCTCAGTCGGTTCCCATTTTCCTTCCATTACTCTTGAGTTTCTTCTTCCTGTTCCCTTGGAAAGCCTCACTCGTACGCTGAGGGCTGAGCGTCGGTAAGCAGAGCTGAGGAGAGATCCTGAAGTTCCTCTAACTCACAGCGTTTCATGTTAGCATTGATCCGTTAGTCTGTGCATTAGTCGTGCAGTGAGAGGATTCGAGCGCTTTCTGATCTCCAACTTTCCCCGGAGTTTCCATGATTTCTTTGCCAATGTAAATGATGATTCAGAAATGAACTTAGTTACTTTGGCTTTCTGAATCTCTGTCCACAATCTGAGTGTACTACTGACCTGGAAGGATACAAATGCTGTATTTGTTTAATAAAAGTAGCTTTATTGACTGATATTATCATTAGAAATTCCATTTGTTTTACTTCATGTTTTTGAAAATCATTGTATTTCCCTTAATCTTATCTCAACATTCTGAAACTGTAAGTCTCATGTCTCTTGGTCAAGACGTGCAAAACTCAAATATTAAAAAATCCCACATATTCTCCTTCCAGACAAGAGAACTATGTTTGCTCACATTATTAGCGAGACTTTGCATGTTCGCACCGGCGTGTGTCTGACTGAGATCTGCTGATCTACACTGAGATGAAGAAGCATTCATCTTCCATTATTAGCCCTGGGTTCGGGAGCGTGACAGTATTTCCAGTAAAGGAGACGCCACACAGATCTGGGGAACGTCAGGCTGAGGATTGTGCTTGAAAGGCTTGATTTAGTCGGGCGGTGAAACACTGAGCGTTCAGGACGGAGACGTTCCTGGTCCTTCAGCGTTTGGATGGGGAACAAGAATGTGCTTCTCGAGGAGCGTCTGCGAACGCGTCCTTCAGAGTCTGAGTTAGAGAGACCACGGGACTAACCCGGAGCACAGGGACAGATCGACTCTTCTCACAGCGACGCCACTGAAGAACCAGTGTTGGTTCCCCAGAGAACCTTTCAGTTCTTTCTCTGAACATTGTAATAATCGGAAGAACCTTTTTCAACTATAAAGACCTTTTGCCCAATGAAAAGATTCCATGGATGTTAAAGGCTCTTCATGGGATCATCAATGCTAAAAAAGAAGGAATTTGTCAGAGCAGTGAATAAAACCCTTGCAGCAACTGCTTTACACACTGATCATAATCATAAGTGTTTCTTGATCATCAAATCCTCATATTAGAGTGATTTCTGAAGGATCATGTGACACTGAAGACTGGAGTAATGATGCTGAACATTCAGCTTTGATCACAGGAATAAATATATATATATTCAGATAGAAAGCAGCTGATTTACACTGGAATAATATTTCACTGTTTCTACTGTATTCTTGATCAAATAAACGCAGCTTTGAGCAGAAGAGGCTCTTTCAGACTCATGTAAAATGATTCTCACTGGAGCCTGGTGTTGGCAGGCCTGTCCCGTCTCCTCGATCCGGCTGATGTTCGCAGGGACTCTGGCTCCGGAATACAGCGATCCCAGTGAAGGATTTCTGTGTGTGTGGAGGAGTCGTGATGAACAGAGGAACAGATGTGTGTTAATAACCCGTGTCTGAAGCGTCTCGTGTGCCACAGTAAACACACTCCTTTCATTACACAGCATCTGTATTATTCCCGTTGTCTTCTGTCTCCACACACAGCCGGCGCTCAATTAATCAGGAACTCTGAGGAAACCGATCCCGACTCCAGAGAGGCGTAGCTTTAGCGCAGGGTCAGAACAACTGCAGGATCGCGAGAGAAGAGGATCTTCTGCCAAACCTGATCAATCATCATCAGTCGAAACACACACTGAATCCGCTTCCTCCGGGACGATCACGGCATTTTATTCAGACACTCTTATACAGATGTTTATTTGGTCAGGGGCATACACACATATTTATCTATATATATTATAAATGATTGTGTGTTTCTTTTGTGCAGTCTCTCTCTCTCTCTCTCTCTCTCTCTCTCTCTCTCTCTCTCTCTCTCTCTCTCTCTCTCTCTCTCTCTCTCACACTGATTAAATGTTTGCATTGTAAATTGCACTTGAAAGGATTTTCTGCTACTTTGCACTCTGAAGCAAATGAAACAAGCAGGTGAGAGGCTGGTGTAAATGTTTGTGAAGAAATATAGCGTTCCCAAGTGTGTGTGTGTGTGTGTGTGTGTTCACACGGACCTGCACCTGTGTGTGTGCCTGTGTGTGTATGTGTGTGTGTGTGTATGTGTGTGTGTGTGTGTGTGTGTTCACACTGACCTGCACCTGTGTGTGTGTGTGTGTGTGTGTGTGTGTGTGTGTGTTCACACTGACCTGCACCAGTGTGTGTGTGTGTGTGTGTGTGTGTGTGTTCACACTGACCTGCACCTGTGTGTGTGTGTGTGTGTGTGTGTGTGTATGTGTGTGTGTGTGTGTGTGTTCACACTGACCTGCACCTGTGTGTGTGTGTGTGTGTGTGTGTGTTCACACTGACCTGCACCTGTGTGTGTGTGTGTGTGTGTGTGTGTGTGTGTGTGTGTTCACACTGACCTGCACCTGTGTGTGTGTGTGTGTGTGTGTGTTCACACTGACCTGCACCTGTGTGTGTGTGTGTGTGTGTGTGTGTGTGTGTGTGTGTGTGTGTGTGTGTGTGTGTGTGTGTGTTCACACTGACCTGCACCTGTGTGTGTGTGTGTGTGTGTGTGTGTGTGTGTGTGGTTCACACGGACCTGCGCTGCTTCCTGTCACTGATTCACACACTGGTGTCGATAATCACCTGACGGTCATGTGACCCGACAGACTGTTCATACTTTCCTCAGTTAAAGGTCATTCATTAGTCAGAATGGCACAGTCTGACATTCAGTGAGTGATTTCACAAAGTGTGTGTGTCATTATTCCATACAGCGGACGTCATGAATGCCATTTCATGAGGTCGTTTTGGAGCAACTGCTAAACTTTGCAATATTTTCCCAGATTTGATCATTCGTGTTCTAGAAAAGAAAAGCCCAGGCCGACGACAGGGCTCTCGACCTCAGAGAAGAGAAGATGAGGAGCGCAGAGAGTGTGTGTTACACTGTGTGAAACTCACAAACAACACAAATTGTTAGCGTTTACTTTGATGTCAGTCTCTTTGAGAAATAAAATATTTGAAAACGAAGTATTGAAGGCTAGTGTATTAGATCAGGTCTCTGTGTCCGTGAGTTCTGCTGTTGGTGTTAATGCGCAAACATCGATTCACGACGCAGTGATGATGAAGCACAGGCCGGATCAAACGCGAGTGTGTTTGCTCTCAGTAATGTGACTTGCTGAACGTTCACTGAAACTCAAGGCTTCATTGAGTCCTTGCTGGAAAACTCAACCTCAGCTCCGGATAAAGCCACACACACACACACACACACACACACACACACACGCACACACACCCCAGCACGCTCGTTTACTGCCCCGGTGGTCGAATGAAAGCGTGTGTGTTTGTTCTTTAGATCTGCAGTAGTACAGTGTGTGATCGGATCATTTCACAGATTTACACTGAAGTACAGCATCTGTAATGTGTGAAACTAGTTTAATACTGACCAACCAAACCACAGATAGAGGTGCAATATAATATACAGTTTAGTTAAATAAACTTTTTATGTTTTTAAGTAGATTTAAGTACAGCATGAAATATACAAAACCGTTCAAAAGTTTGTTAGACTTTATTTTCTGAAAGAAATGTAAACTTTTATTCATCAAAGTCACATTAAACTGATCAAAAATGACAGTAAAGACATTTATAATGTTACAAAAAGTCCTGAAAAATAAAATGTATGATGATTCCCACAGAAATCTGAAGCAGCACAACTGTTTTACACACCGATAATAATCAAATATTTCTTGATCATCAAATCATCATATTAGAGTGATTTCTGAAGGATCATGTGACACTGAAGACTGGAGTAATGATGCTGAACATTCAGCTTTGATCACAGGAATAAATTACACTTTACTGTATATTCACATAGACAACAGATGATTTACATTGGAATAATATTTCACTGTTTTTACTGTATTTTTGATCAAATAAACACAGCTTTGATGAGCAGAAAATATTTTGAGCAGTAGTTTTTGCAATTCCTCAATATAACAGTTATTGACGAGTATTGAAAGTAACACTCCTGATAGTAAATAAACAGTGAATTTGTTGAAGTAATCTTTATCGTCGACCGCTTTACTCTCGCTGATTCCCTGAGGAACTCTGAAATCAAAGGCCGGTAGGAAATCCGCTGTTTGTGTCTGGGTTAAAGTGGGCGAAGAAGGGAAATGTTGGGAAACGTTGGGAAACGCTGGACTCTGGAGTGGTGTGCTGAAGGGAGTGGCAGAAGAGGATAATTGTTCAGAGACTGTGATAAGGCTGATCCGGCTCTGGCTGTCCTGAAGCCAAGGTCAGCGCCGCTAAACTCATTATAAACACAGTACGATTCGCCAAGTGTGACCGAAAACATATGATGTTGTGCTCATTGGACTTTTATTCACATTGCATGTGTTATACTAATTTATGTATTTTTTGTTATACATTTGGTGTTCATCAAGTTACAATCCTCAGTAATGGTCAAAGCACGCCCTTCGCTCAGCTCGCTCACTCGAGGCTCATGGGAAGGCTCTATAGACTCAGGCCAAAGTCAAACCTCATTCTGGACTGATGAGATCCCTTCATTCTGCCTTCGCTCTTTTACACCGTCACTCATGTCCTGGAATCCGCACAGATCCAGAAATCCCTGAGTCGGTCATCAGCATCATGCTTGGTCTGAAGCTTTACTAATTTTGCAATTACTAATTAGATGATGTATCTGTGACTTGCTAACTCTGTGTTTCATGACCGTGTTCACTTCCAGCGGCCACTTCCATGAAAATCTGTGGGTTTCTCCTCATTTCTCCTCATTTGTGCTGCTTTTTCTGATCTTACTCTCTGGGATTCATGGATCATATATAATTGGAACGCAAACAGAAAAATATTCACCGTTAACATTTAAATGTATTACACAGCCAATGGTTGTTGTGGAGACCGGATCACATGTTGAGCTTTCACAGTTTTACAGCCGCAGAGGTTTCTGGGTAAAGGTCAGGAATACTGTGCTTTAAAGCACCAGTGACCAAAGGAACGGCACTATTCTTTTATTTATTTTTGATGCACATTGATTTGTAATGGGCTTTTTTGATGTATTTAAAGCTTTTAAATATATTCTCTTTGAAAACAGATTGTGATTGGAATACTTTGTCATATTAGGCAAAAAAGCTCCATTGTGTACATTTACAAATCAGTAAACTTCAATTTAGAGTTTTTTTTTACCATGTTGTAGTGTTTTAATTTTAAACGCTTAACATTTTAATTTCATTATTTAACCCATCCTAGATTGAGCAAAGCTTATTCCCAACCTCGTCCGGCTCTTTAACGAGTCCATGATCAACACATCTGCCCAAGCCCTTCAACCTTTGGTCCATTCCACAGAAAACATTCCCAATAAGCCGTAATGTGCTCCTTGTTGCTCATCCTGACATCAACCTCGATCCACTGAGAGCCCGATAACTCAAGCCTTCATCTCTCACCAGAAGCCTTGTACTGGCGATCTTCAGGCTAAAGGCACATCTGGTCTGGAGTCATAAAAGTGCAATAAAGACACAAATGTCTTTATACTTGCTAAGCGTTTCCTCTAGTTGCACAACAGACTGGTGAAACTGGGAAAAGTCTTTGATTAATGAATGGCCAAATGTGCGCAAGTCAATAAATTATGAACACATTATTGCTGTCATTATTGTGTGTGTTTACATGCACAGCAATATTTTTACTGGTTTACATGCAAGCATTTACGCTGTGATGTATGCAAGTCTCAAAACTCAAAGCTATGCATTAATTCATGCATGTAAAGAGGTCAAAATTTCATATAACCTTTCAAGTGCATGTCATAGCGCCTTTAATTTCCTCTTCATAAAAGGTAAAGTTGGCATGAAATTAAATTAACCCTGTTTATTTTCTTAAGGCATGTTACTGGGTTTATTGTGAATGATTTATCTGTGCCTTTATAATATAAATATATATTTGTTTTTTTTGTGTTGTTTTTTCTACACTGAACTTTTTTTAGGATTTAGAAGTTGCTAGTAAATTTTACTAATAGTTAAAAAGATGTCAAGTATCACATTGAATGAATTATTTTGTTGTAAAGCATATTCCAATAATGTTTGTTTTATTTTCAACTTCGAAAAATAATTTTTACAGTGTTTATAATCTTTCACATCTGCCTCGGTTCCGGAATCCAACGCTCCCTTTTCACAATCCAATCAACAACTGACAGATAAAAGCTCTGCCACATGTTTCTCCTGTATACTCCTGTAATATACATCTCAGTCCTCAGTGACTCCTTCATGACTTCACAGGGTATCTCTGTTCTCTTGGAGTCGGACTAGATCTTCTAAACAATAATACTGAACGTGATATGTGACCTGTAAAGTCCTCTCTCATCTGCACTGACTGACCCCTCGTGCTTCTCGCTGGTGTGTGTAGTTGTGTAGTTGTGTAGTTGTGTTGGAGTCGAGATGGGAGTCCGCTCCACCCTGCAGATGTGGAGTCCACTGATAGTCTGCTAAACTTCAGCATTTCTCAGCATGAACATGATTTTTTTCCAACATGCTGATGTTAGGATGTAGTGTCGGCTATATGTTGTCCACACTGCGTCTGCTCTTCTAGAAGTGGATTCAGGGAAGGTTTCTGGTGTCAGGGAGGCTGAGCGTCCTCTAGGTCCCATCGCCAGCTTTCTGACTTTACACTCTCTTTACTGGTTTTATTTAGAACAGCTGCAGTGAATCTTGTGTGTAAACATTTGCACTTTGGTTGATATGACTCATGAATTTGTGTTTAGACAACACAAACACAGTCTTAACAATACCTAGGGCTGCACGATTAATCTCAATTAACGCAAAATCGTACTTAAACCAATTTGGCTTCTTGTGATTTTGAAATCGCAGCGATTATTTGTAATGCGCAGCTTGTCAGTGAAGCACAGCTCTGGGATCAGTGAAGCACAGCTCTGGGATCAGTGAAGCACAGCTCTGGGATCAGTGAAGCACAGCTCTGAGATCAGTGAAGCACAGCTCTGGGATCAGTGAAGCACAGCTCTGGGATCAGTGAAGCACAGCTCTGGGATCAGTGAAGCACAGTTCTGGGATCAGTGAAGCACAGCTCTGGGATCAGTGAAGCACAGTTCTGGGATCAGTGAAGCACAGCTCTGGGATCAGTGAACGTGGGATCAGTGAAGCACAGCTCTGGGATGAGTGAAGCACAGATCTGAGATCAGTGAAGCACAGCTCTGGGATCAGTGAAGCACAGCTCTGGGATCAGTGAAGCACAGCTCTGGGATCTGTGAAGCACAGCTCTGGGATCAGTGAAGCACAGCTCTGTGATCAGTGAAGCACAGCTCTGAGATCAGTGAACGTGTGATCAGTGAAGCACAGCTCTGGGATCAGTGAAGCACAGCTCTGGGATCAGTGAAGCACAGCTCTGGGATCAGTGAAGCACAGCTCTGGGATCAGTGAAGCACAGCTCTGGGATCAGTGAATGTGTGATCAGTGAACGCTGCTCACTCTGAAAGCACTGCGAGCTTGAGTTGCATCTTTCCAAACATGAGAAGCATTTATGAACCTCTTGTTCAACAAACTCCCTTCATAACATCAGATGAGTGTTTGAAAACATCCTTCTGTGAGATGATGTGGCTTCTTACACACAATTAAGGAACACTACATATTATTTCATAGTATTCTATACAGTGATAAAGGCTATGTCAATTATCATTGAAGTAAAAATATACTTTATTATCATGAAAATACCCGATAGTCTTGAAGAACTCAGAGAACCATATATTGTCGTAGTCGTGTGTCTATTACTCATGTTGAATCATCTTCTGTTTATTCAGCTACAGATAGTGTGATGCCCGAGAGGGATTTCCTGGAATAAGCGTTATCATACTTCTGTGGCGGGGCGTATTTGGCGTGTGTGTGTGAGACGCCCTACAAATTTTGGGATATCGCTTAAAAAAACTGGACGGAAACGGCAAGATGTGCATAAATTCTGAAATGCACATAAAAAACTCATGCGCTTAATTGAGGTGGATAATAGTTTTGATCCGATAAGAACACAAACTACAATGGAAACACATTTACTGAATAAATCCCTCAAACCTCATGTGACTTTGCTCAGCGTCAGCTGTGATTGGATAACTGGAGTAGATAACCAATGGCGTCGCAGCGTCTCTAATGTTGGTTTGGTGTTTCTGAAACGCCTGAGTCGAAGTGTGTGATCAGAATGATTGGGTGTAATTCCCTCTAGAAGCGTCACACACGAGTGTGTTCCCGAACACCAGCATCCGAACGCCAGAGAACACGGCAGCGTTTACTGTGTTTCGTCTGACGCTCGAGACACACTCGTTTATGATGGAGGGGAAACAGCCACAATCCAGAAACTTACAGTTTATTATTACTCATATTTTCTGCCAATTTCCCAGGAAGTGACGATTTTGTTATTTTGAACATGGGATAAAAACAAATATTCTAAGCGATATTCCAATTTTGCTCGTAAAGTTCGTAACTGGATGGAAACGGCTGATGAACCGGAAATGGGAGATTCCTTAACTCCAGCTGGCGTTTGTGACAGAAGGCTCAGTATTATGATGTACAGTATTTAGCATTAGTATACAGCAGAAACCCTGAGTTCCACCTTAAGTTGTGCTGTGAGTGCTTAGATAGCAGTGCGTCTCTTTCTTCAGGCTGTCGTGTTTCCTCACAAGCCCAGTTGAACAGGCACGTTCTTCACAGCGGTTCTATTAGCCCACGCTAACCGCTTCCAGATGATGGTGTCTCGTCACAGAGCGAGCGATTGTTTGCGCTCCTCGACTCTAATCAAGACCATGTGTGGATCCAGGTCTTCAGCAAGGACTCGCGACTCGAGCGTCGGCTGATACGGCCTCAGCTTGATGTGCTGGGGGGTGCTGGGGGGTGTTGGGGGGGGGGGGGGGTAGATGAGAATGAAGCTGATCTGTGATTAGCGCAGGCTCTGGTACAGTAGTTCTGGGCTGTTCTGGTTTCTCATCTGCAAGGGAAACAGGGAGATTTTCCCTTAAAACAGAAGCTGATTGAAGTGGAGGGGAATGAAGATGTAGGAGCTGGAGGGAGTTTACAGCCCTGGATGAAGTGTGTGTGTAATAAAACTGCAGGACTGTTGGCCACCGCTCAGCACATAAACAGGAAAATGCAGAGAGATTATAAAGACCTTCATTTTGAGAGGAATTATTTGCTGGAGATTATAATAATGTCTCGCATTTTGTAAGACATGCATTGCACTCCAATTCCTCAAGCAACACTGATAATAATCATAAATGTTTCCTGAGCATCAAATCATCATATTAGAGTGATTTCTGAAGGATCATGTGACACTGAAGACTGGAGTAATGATGCTGAACATTCAGCTTTGATCACAGGAATAAATTACACTTTACTATATATTCACATACAGTCAAACCAAAAATGATTCAGACACCAGATATACATTTTTATATTTTTTCACTAATGTGTGCAGGACACTATAGTTCATTATGTAGTGAGGAGAGCAGAATAAAGTAAACTGTAACATATTATACCCAGAAACTCTTCATTCAGTGACTACCAGTAAAAATTATAAAAATTTGGGAGCCAAAACTGATTCGGACACTTTGAGCTGATCATGTTTTGCTGAAGTGTGTTTTCTTTAATTGCTAATGCTCTTTTTACACACAGACTGAACTAAATGAAGCATTGCTTGGTGATTGGTTGAGCTAAACTGGTATTATCTAATTGTGTAGTTAAATTTAACAGCTGACAGATATTCAACATAACTCATGTGTGAGACAGTCTAACAGAAGGACGGACAAAACCAGTCAAATATCAGCTGAGTTCTGCTCATATTTTATTACCATGTTCTAAACTATTGCGAATAAACTGATAATGTGAGAAATGTTGAAGCTGTCTGAATAACTATTGGTTTGACTGTAGAAAACAGTGGTTTTACATTGGAATAATTTTTCACTGTTTTTGATGATGTTTTTCAGTAGTCAAATGTTAGTATGTTGCACATTGCAAATGCGATGTTACGTGAGACAGCATGTAGATTTAGCTCAACATATCCACTGACACTCTCTGGCTCCTGTGGCCTGAGGCTGCTGACTATCCCAGTATTAACCGCTGCTCTGTGTGTGTGTGTGTGTGTGTGTGTGTGCAGAGAGTGGCTCTGGCGGGCAGCTGGACCTGACGGAGCTCATCGGCGTGCCCTTGCCCCCGTCGGTCTCCTTCATCACCGGCTTCGAGGGATTCCCTGCGTACAGCTTCGGGCCGGACGCTAACGTGGGCCGCCTCACGCGCTCCTTCATCCCCGACCCGTTCTACCGTGACTTCGCCATCATCGTCACGGCCAAACCCAGCAGCCGTCGAGGAGGAGTGCTGTTCGCCATCACTGACGCCCTGCAGAAGCTGGTGCACCTGGGCGTGGCGCTGGCGCCGGTGGAGGACGGGTCTCAGCGTGTGCTCCTGTACTACAGCGAGCCCGGAGACACACACACGCGCGAGGCCGCCTCCTTCAAGATGGCGGAGCTCACGGGCCGCTGGGCCAGGTTCACACTGGCGGTGCAGGGGGAGGAGGTGAAGCTCTACATGGACTGTGAGGAACACCATCGCGTGGCCTTCCACCGGAACCAACACTCACTCTCCTTCCAGCCCAGCTCCGGCATCTTCATCGGGAACGCTGGAGGAACACGGATGGAGCCCTTCGTGGTGAGTTTCTGATTTCATTTTTACACACTGGTTCTGATCCAAACCCTCGCCTTCTACAGCAGCATCTGAAAGTCCCCCTGTAGTCAGTAATTGTATCCCTTAACCCTCTGGGGACCAGGGTGTTTTTGGGGCCCTTGAGATGTTCTGACATGCCTTGACATTTGTGCTTTTTTCAGTTATTTATAAACATGTTAATGGCAAAGGTGTAAATTCACTCTATATAGCACAAACAGGGCTACCATAATATGCGAGCAACGTGTATGTAGATGTTTGTATTTTTAAGAGAATAATGTTTATGCGTGGTTATTGGAAAAAATTCAAATGAAAGTTGCTGAATTAAGACCACAAAACACATATTAAATATGTGTCCACAAGACTTTTGACTAATGGATGTTGTCCCTTTGAGTTCTAGCTTCAAAATTATGTGAAAATAGTCTTGCTTTATCGTTCACAAAAAAAAATACATTGATTTAAATGGTGTAAAACAGGTTTTGCTTGGAAAGCCAATATGCGAGGGGGAGGAGTAGTTTACACCTTAGATTACAGTGTCCCACCCACTCTGCATAATGACTCTGCATAATGAGCCATTCATTCAGGTGTGACACTGACTGAGCCACAATGCAAGGACAAAAGATGTATTTAGAAGACTTATATTGACCATTTAAGATTTCGCTTACATCTCTCTTGTAAATATGTTTTGCTATTTTATTAAAAATGTTACAATTACAACAATAAATATAGCTGCAAGCAGCAATACGGGGCCAAGCCCTGCAAGGCAGAGCAAGCAACAGCCGCTGTAGCGCAATGCGGAGCCAGAAGAGCAAAACATCAGAAATTTAATGTACATCAAGCACAGTAAGCACATCAATTACAGCAGCACAGCTAGCATTTAAGCACCAACAGCAGTGCAGAGCCGGAAGGAATTTAAATTATTATTTTATACACAATTTCAAAGTCGCCCCACACTGGTCTCGAACCCACGACCACAATGGTTCGGGATTCATGACGCATGGTTGAACCACTTGCGCCACCCAGAGGACATGTTTTACAAAGCTGCAGAGGAGAGGCTTCAGTGTGTGAATGAGCACACAAAATCATGTTAACGAGATTAGCATGCTAAGCTAACTTAATGCTAATATAGCTTATGATGTGGTACATCCAATGCTGGCAAAATAGATATCCTCAGATTCGACATGACGCAAGGAATCGATAGACACCAATTTTATGATTTTGTGACAAACTGTTCACAAGTTACAGCCTCTGAACCAATTATGGGTTGACCTCATTAAGTTTGCGACATCATAACTTTTTTTTTCCAGTATAGCAAAAAAATCGGGGACAGTACTTTTATGCGGCTCAGTCCGAAGATCATTTGAGTACATGTTTGGACAAAATTAGACCAATTTTGAAGGAGGAGTAGCGAAAAAACTGTTTTACATTCACTCCAATATGGCGGCCAGTCACATTGTTGATAAATAACATATGAGATATCGTTGAAATCGGCATAAGCCAAGGAATATATTGACATAAAGAAATCAAATTTCAAGCAATGTTGGCAAAAGTTATAAGTGTTTTTTCAAAAAACAATGATATCTCTGGAACACTAGGTGGCGCTGTGATCAAACTTCTCATGTACCTTCGGGCCATGCTAATGATGATCCATACCAAATTTGGTGAAGAAATTTCAAATAGTTTAAAAGATATTGCAAATTATGACATCATTCAAAATGGCGGACACGTGGTACATCCCATTATGGCAAAATCGATATCCACGGATTTGTCATGACCCAAGGAATCGATAGACACCAAGTTTATAATTTTCTGACAAACTGTTCATAAGTTATTGGCCAAAATATGCATTTTCCATATCTCATGACCCGTAGGTGGCGCTGTTCCCAACTTTGGCATGGAACCTCAGATCATGCTTCCGATGAAGTGTACCAATTTTCGTTTCGATTGATCAAAGTTTGGCCGAGCTATAGCTTCTGAACCAATTTTGGGTCGACCTCGTTAAGTTTGCGACGTCATAACTTTTGATCAGAGAAGAATAAAAAAAATCGGGGACAGTACTTTTATGCGGCTCAGTCCGAAGATCATTTGAGTACATGTTTGGACAAAATTAGACCAATTTTGAAGGAGGAGTAGCAAAAAAACTGCATACTGTACTTTTCAAAATGGCCACTACTGTAATGGGCGGAGTCTTAATGTAAGATATTGGTTCTAATCAGCATGATGAGATGAATCAGGTGTACTAAGTTTCATTTTTCTAGATCAAAGGGTTCAAAAGTTATAACCATTTCAATGTTGAATTTTTGAACTGCTGGTGGCGCTATAGAGTTGGACCTAGAGACTCAAAAATTGCTACAATTACTTTTCATTACCATCACTACAAGTGTGCCAAATTTCATCATTTTCCTATGTATGGTTCATAGGGCTGCCATAGACTTCAAGAGGAGGAAGAAGAATAATAATAATAATAATAATAAGAAAACTAACAGATACAATAGGTGCCATAGCCCCTTCGGGGCTTGGCCCCTAATAATAAGAAAACTAACAGATACAATAGGTGCCATAGCCCCTTCGGGGCTTGGCCCCTAATTACAATTTCAACAATATTTCAAGTGTACTCTTTCTTTGTAAAAAAGAAAAAGAAAAAAGATTATAGGCCTAAATTTTATCATATGTATTCATTAGTTTGAATATAGCCAACATTGGAACATCTAACATCTTAGTCTATGACTTTATTTTTGACAAATATTATATATATATATATAACGTTAGATATGAGCAGAAATTGCTAAACAAAAGCTTTTTTGATGTGGCAGTATATTCTACAGTAGCCTAAAAACTGTACCCAAATCTAGTCAACAAGTGACTGACTGTAACGTTGTTTTTATGAAATATTAGGGCATATAAATGCTAATTTGCAGTTTAATACGTTGCTTAAATACAAATACATTTTATTTCAATATTCCAGTCGATTTTTACTCATCTCAGTAGGCTATAGCAAAGCAGTTTATTCTTTCACACACAGACGCGCGATTCATATTTAGGCTAAACAGTCTTTACAAATATGTACCCTTCATTCATCTCACAGAAAGGCGAGTCATATTATAGAAATGCGATTCATCTTTTTGCGGTTTGCATAGGCCTACACTAACGTTATTCCATAACGTTATTCCACACTTGAGAAAAGAAAACAGCCTACCTCACTCCTCAGCGGGATCTGCTCCTCATATCAGGAGATATTGCTCCTCATCAGCACAGTTCTGAGGAATCTTTTCTCCATAAGTTAGGCTATATTATGCCTCACTCGATCGCGACGCGCTGTGTTTACAGCTGATGGGCGTTTCACAGCTCTGAAATAGTTCTCAGAATTTGCGTTTGAATAGTACGCGCTCTCCGGGGAGTGGTCACATTACTGTGAATTAGCTCGTAATGAGCTCGACTGGAGTCGCTCTCTTTTTATACAGATTACAGAAGCTGAGAATATTTGTTTTTTATATAAGTTACTTCATTTAACAGATGCGATCTCAAGCTTTATGCCCGTGGGTCTGTTTGCCTGTTTGACTGAATTTTCGCGGAGTTATAGATCATTTTCGAACGCGTTTCAAATGGGAGTTCACTGACAGAGAGAAGGCAGAAATCGCATCATGTTAATTTTTCTTTATTTGTCAAAAAGCAAAACACTTTATTTTTATTGTGAGTATACAGAAAAAAAATAGAAACTGAACAGGATCGATTGATGTATTACACGAAAATGAAAGATCAAAATTAACAGAGCATTTAGTGTTTATTTTCATTGCTAAAAAAAAAAAACGAGCAAAACGCGCGGGCGCGTTTGTGGTCCCCAGAGGGTTAAAACACATCTTTGATCACCAAAATGACATATTTAAACATTTTTACCTTGAAAAGAATTTCTTCATGCCTTAAAGTCCACATGAAATCAAAATTGACCATATTTACTTTGTTTGCCTAAATTGATCGTTTTGTGGTGAACAATTCATCCATGCAAGTCAATCCACACAAAAAAATTTTTTGGCTTCGTAATCTTTAATCAAAATCTGAAAATGCCCCTCCCCTCTGCATTGGAGGACCTTCCCTGATGACGTAGGTTTGAGGACTTGGGTTGGGAAACGCTTAACCACTCCCCTCAAACCGTTAGTCTGCTATGAGCGAGAGATGGAGAGGAGGAGCGCTAGAGTAAAACCCTGCCCTCTGTTCAATATTCCCTTTCACTGGGAAATACGTCACAACACTGGAGAAAAGTCGTTTGCAACTTCCGGTTCACGCGGACTTTAAAATATCTTGAATGTAACTCGACACCCTTGCCTCATTTAGTATGCGCGGTTCTATGAATATGCAAATGAGCCCCGCCTCCACTCACTCACTCAGCTCAGAGATCCACTGGTTGACGATCACACGTTGATCTGATTGGTTACAAGGTATTTTGTGACGTCAGAAACACCAGCGATTTCAGACCGTGTTTTTGAGACTGTCTTTGGTTCACTGCAGTTTTAAGGAGGAAATACTCAGCAATGGTGTCGACTTATGAATTTACACATGGTTTGTCTTAAAGCATATTAAAAACACCACATAGACACATAAACAACATTAAAAGCTGGATTTTCACCACAGAGGGACTTTTAAGTATATAGTTTTTGTTTTTTTATTTAAATAATAAATTATTATTTAATGTTTGTGTACACACACATTTGGTATGTGAAATTAGAGAGAATATTATGGATCTTTATTAAATGAGATATTTTTGCACACATCATATTTTTGCTTCCTAAAACATGCTTAAATGTTAAATGCATTTAATGCCCTGGTTAGGCTGTTACGAGGTTTGGGACGAGGTGTTTTATGACCACGTTTATGTGTTTAGCATCACTAACTAACAGTGTTACAGTGCAGCTTCTTCATGATCCTGTAGTGTCGACTGGCTTGTGTCTGTTTACCTTTAAACTGAACTTCCTCACAGCGTATAATACCATAAACCACAGTAAAGCTGCATAGCACATTAATCACAGTTTATTACAGGAATGTTGTGATGACCATGGTTGTGCACGGTTGTTGTTGTTTTTCATAAAGGGAAACAACAAAAGACATGCATCGTCTCTTAAAGTGCGTACATTAACATGAGCAGCTCCACAAACGTCACGACACAGATGTGTCATATAACCGTCAGGCGGAGACGCCAAGACATTGATTTGTGGCTCGTTCACATTCTGAACAACATTGGACAACATCAGCCTCGCCACAAGACCGACAACGTGGCAGTCTTACACCACTGGAGACATGAGTATTTTAATACACACTTGTATTTTAATTTTTTCCCCCTTTTTGGACCCCTAAAGTGCATGGATTCATGTTTTCCCCTTTTCTCTTCTCTCAAAAAGAAAGAAAACACTTTTAAAGGAAAGTTCATTCAAAATAGAACTTCTTCAGTTACTCTGATCATATCGTTCCAAACCTGATTTTCTTTCTGACATAAAACACACCAGGAGATGTTCAGCACAATGTCCAAGCTGCTCTTTTCCATGCAATGCAAGTAAACAGTGAATTCGATTTATTCACCTCAGATTTTGAAAATAAATGAAAGGATTTGGTTGCGAGTGCAGTGCGCTTGCAGAGAGACTCCGCCCACACTCTCTTCTGATTGGCTGTGAGTTTCGATTGATTTGATGGCGTCCCAGAGTCTTGTGTCTGGTGTGGACAGACATCTACAGTGTGACTTCATGCCGGTGTTTAAAAATCTTGCTTGGGAGAATAAATAAAACATAACAGTTCTGCTAATTGGTTACAAAATGCGACCTTTTGTGTTGACCAGATGAGTGTGTTTGGAAACAAGGCCAGACACACGGCTGAACACACACACACACACTTTTGGCTGAACACACACACATGTTTGGCTGAACACACACATGTTTGGCTGAACACACACGTTTGGCTGAACACACACACGTTTGGCTGAACACACACACACGTTTGGCTGAACACACACGTTTGGCTGAACACACACACGTTTGGCTGAACACACACGTTTGGCTGAACACACACACGTTTGGCTGAACACACACACACATGTTTGGCTGAACACACACGTTTGGCTGAACACACACACACACGTTTGGTTGAACACACACATGTTTGGCTGAACACACACACGTTTGGCTGAACACACACATGTTTGGCTGAACACACACGTTTGGCTGAACACACACATGTTTGGCTGAACACACGTTTGGCTGAACACACACGTTTGGCTGAACACACACACACACGTTTGGCTGAACACACACACACGTTTGGCTGAACACACACACACACATGTTTGGCTGAACACACACGTTTGGCTGAACACACACACACACGTTTGGCTGAACACACACATGTTTGGCTGAACACACGTGTTTGGCTGAACACACACACACACGCGTTTGGCTGAACACACACACACGCGTTTGGCTGAACACGCGTTTGGCTGAACACACACACACGCGTTTGGCTGAACACACACATGTTTGGCTGAACACACACGTTTAGCTGAACACACACGTTTAGCTGAACACACACATGTTTGGCTGAACACACGCGTTTGGCTGAACACACGTTTGGCGGAACACACACACACACGTTTGGCTGAACACACACGTTTGGCTGAACACACACATGTTTGGCTGAACACACACGTTTGGCTGAACACACACATGTTTGGCTGAACACACACATGTTTGGCTGAACACACACGTTTGGCTGAACACACACACGTTTGGCTGAACACACACACACGTTTGGCTGAACACACACGTTTGGCTGAACACACACACGTTTGGCTGAACACACACGTTTGGCTGAACACACACACGTTTGGCTGAACACACACACACATGTTTGGCTGAACACACACGTTTGGCTGAACACACACACACACGTTTGGTTGAACACACACATGTTTGGCTGAACACACACACGTTTGGCTGAACACACACATGTTTGGCTGAACACACACGTTTGGCTGAACACACACATGTTTGGCTGAACACACGTTTGGCTGAACACACACGTTTGGCTGAACACACACACACACGTTTGGCTGAACACACACACACGTTTGGCTGAACACACACACACATGTTTGGCTGAACACACACGTTTGGCTGAACACACACACACACGTTTGGCTGAACACACACATGTTTGGCTGAACACACGTGTTTGGCTGAACACACACACACACGCGTTTGGCTGAACACACACACACGCGTTTGGCTGAACACGCGTTTGGCTGAACACACACACACGCGTTTGGCTGAACACACACATGTTTGGCTGAACACACACGTTTAGCTGAACACACACACGTTTGGCTGAACACACGCGTTTGGCTGAACACACGTTTGGCGGAACACACACACACACGTTTGGCTGAACACACACGTTTGGCTGAACACACACATGTTTGGCTGAACACACACGTTTGGCTGAACACACACATGTTTGGCTGAACACATGCGTTTGGCTGAACACACACGCGTTTGGCTGAACACACATGTTTAGCTGAACACACACACGCCTTTGGCTGAACACATACACGTTTGACTGAACACACTAACGTTTGGCTGAACACACACACGCGTTTGGCTGAACACACACACGTTTGACTGAACACACTCAGTTTGGCTGAACACACACACGCGTTTGGCTGAACACACACACGCGTTTGGCTGAACACACACACGTTTGACTGAACACGATTTATTATTATTATTTGGCTGAACACACACACACACACACACGTTTGGCTGAACACACACATGTTTGGCTGAACACGATTTATTATTATTATTTGGCTGAACACACACACACACACGTTTGGCTGAACACACACACGTTTGGCTGAACACACACATGTTTGGCTGAACACGATTTATTATTATTATTTGGCTGAACACACACACACACACGTTTGGCTGAACACACACACACACGTTTGGCTGAACACACACACACACACACACACACACACACACACACATTTGGCTGAACACACACACACGTTTGACTGAACACACACACGTTTGGCTGAACACACACACGTTTGGCTGAACACCCACACACACGTTTGACTGAACACACACATTTGGCTGAACACACACACACGTTTGGCTGAACACACACACACGTTTGACTGAACACCCACATACACGTTTGACTGAACACACACATTTGGCTGAACACACACACACGTTTGGCTGAACACACACACACACACACGTTTGACTGAACACACACACACACACACACACGTTTGGCTGAACACACACACACACACGTTTGGCTGAACACACACACACACACGTTTGGCTGAACACACACACACACACACACGTTTGGCTGAACACACACACACACACACACACACACGTTTGGCTGAACACACACACACACACGTTTGGCTGAACACACACACACACACACGTTTGGCTGAACACACACACACACACACGTTTGACTGAACACACACGTTTGGCTGAACACACACACGTTTGACTGAACACCCACACACGTTTGGCTGAACACACACACACACACACACATTTGGCTGAACACACACACACACACACACGTTTGGCTGAACACACACACACACACGTTTGACTGAACACACACGTTTGGCTGAACACACACACACATTTGGCTGAACACACACACACACACACACGTTTGGCTGAACACACACGTTTGGCTGAACACACACACATGTTTGGCTGAACACACACACACACACGTTTGGCTGAACACACACACACACACACACGTTTGGCTGAACACACCCACATACACGTTTGGCTGAACACACACGTTTGGCTGAACACACACACATGTTTGGCTGAACACACACACACACACGTTTGGCTGAAAACACACACACACGTTTGGCTGAACACACACGTTTGGCTGAACACACACACACACACATTTGGCTGAACACACACACACACACACACGTTTGGCTGAACACACACGTTTGGCTGAACACACACGTTTGGCTGAAAACACACACACACGTTTGACTGAACACACACGTTTGGCTGAACACACACACACACACATTTGGCTGAACACACACACACACACACACGTTTGGCTGAACACACACGTTTGGCTGAACACACACACATGTTTGGCTGAACACACACACACACACATTTGGCTGAACACACACACACACACACACGTTTGGCTGAACACACCCACATACACGTTTGGCTGAACACACACGTTTGGCTGAACACACACACATGTTTGGCTGAACACACACACACACACGTTTGGCTGAAAACACACACACACGTTTGGCTGAACACACACACACACACACACGTTTGGCTGAACACACACACACACACACACACACACACACACGTTTGGCTGAACACACACACATACACACGTTTGGCTGAACACACACACACACACACACGTTTGGCTGAACACACACACACACACGTTTGGCTGAACACACACACACACACACACACGTTTGGCTGAACACACACACACGTTTGGCTGAACACACACACACACACACACACACACACACACACACACGTTTGGCTGAACACACACACACACACACGTTTGGCTGAACACACACACACACACACACGTTTGGCTGAACACACACACACACACACACACACGTTTGGCTGAACACACACACACACACATTTGGCTGAACACACACACACGTTTGACTGAACACACACACGTTTGGCTGAACACACACACGTTTGGCTGAACACCCACACACACGTTTGACTGAACACACACATTTGGCTGAACACACACACACGTTTGGCTGAACACACACACACGTTTGAGTGAACACCCACATACACGTTTGACTGAACACACACATTTGGCTGAACACACACACACGTTTGGCTGAACACACACACACACACACACACGTTTGACTGAACACACACACACACACACACACGTTTGGCTGAACACACACACACACACGTTTGGCTGAACACACACACACACACGTTTGGCTGAACACACACACACACACACACGTTTGGCTGAACACACACACACACACACACACACACACGTTTGGCTGAACACACACACACACACGTTTGGCTGAACACACACACACACACACGTTTGGCTGAACACACACACACACACACGTTTGACTGAACACACACGTTTGGCTGAACACACACACGTTTGACTGAACACCCACACACGTTTGGCTGAACACACACACACACACACACATTTGGCTGAACACACACACACACACACACGTTTGGCTGAACACACACACACACACGTTTGACTGAACACACACGTTTGGCTGAACACACACACACATTTGGCTGAACACACACACACACACACACGTTTGGCTGAACACACACGTTTGGCTGAACACACACACATGTTTGGCTGAACACACACACACACACGTTTGGCTGAACACACACACACACACACACACACGTTTGGCTGAACACACCCACATACACGTTTGGCTGAACACACACGTTTGGCTGAACACACACACATGTTTGGCTGAACACACACACACACACGTTTGGCTGAAAACACACACACACGTTTGGCTGAACACACACGTTTGGCTGAACACACACACACACACATTTGGCTGAACACACACACACACACACACGTTTGGCTGAACACACACGTTTGGCTGAACACACACGTTTGGCTGAAAACACACACACACGTTTGACTGAACACACACGTTTGGCTGAACACACACACACACACATTTGGCTGAACACACACACACACACACACGTTTGGCTGAACACACACGTTTGGCTGAACACACACACATGTTTGGCTGAACACACACACACACACATTTGGCTGAACACACACACACACACACACACGTTTGGCTGAACACACCCACATACACGTTTGGCTGAACACACACGTTTGGCTGAACACACACACATGTTTGGCTGAACACACACACACACACGTTTGGCTGAAAACACACACACACGTTTGGCTGAACACACACACACACACACACGTTTGGCTGAACACACACACACACACACACACACACACACACGTTTGGCTGAACACACACACATACACACGTTTGGCTGAACACACACACACACACACACGTTTGGCTGAACACACACACACACACGTTTGGCTGAACACACACACACACACACACGTTTGGCTGAACACACACACACGTTTGGCTGAACACACACACACACACACACACACACACACACACACGTTTGGCTGAACACACACACACACACACGTTTGGCTGAACACACACACACACACACACGTTTGGCTGAACACACACACACACACACACGTTTGGCTGAACACACACACACACACGTTTGGCTGAACACACACACACACGTTTGACTGAACACACACACATTGCAATGCATTGTTTCCAGTACATTTTGTTTCACTTATAAATGTTTCAGTCCTGACATCATGTTTGGATTAATGTTTACCGTGAAATGCGACGGCGACAGTCATACCAGACGCCGTTTTTATTCTACGTCTTGACTTCACAGGTCCAGCAGTGTTTACAGCTCGAGTTATTCAGCGTAACCGCACAGACACTGTTTCTGTTTCCGTTTCCGTTTGATATTTGATGTTTTATATGAGTTATCTGGAGTATTTTAAGGCCCGTTCACACCAGGAAATAATACTATAACAATAACGATATTAGCATCCTCACCAGCGCACAAGTTCTGTTTATTATAAGTTATTTTGTTGTCTGCCGCTTTAAATGCTGGATTCTGATGGACTGCCAATGTTTTTATCCTTCATCAGCTGTAAAAAAATCGCTATCATTGTAGTTGTGCTGTGGACTGATATTCTTTTACATTTAGAACAATTTTTAAACTATATTGTTATCATTATCGTCATGGGGTGAACAGGCCTTTAGACCAATGAGAGTCCTCTGTGGGCGGGGCTTTAGACCAATGAGAGTCCTCTGTGGGCGGGGCTTTAGACCAATGAGAGTCCTCTGTGGGCGGGGCTACAGAATCTTCTGTTCCTTGTTCTTGGCAATTAAGCCTTAGTCAGTTTAGTGCCGTATTTAATTATATTCTAGAGGTGTCCGACCTGTCCAGGGTCTGTTCGGCCAAGTATTCAGATCCACATGGAAGAGGTCTTAGCTTTGCTTACAGGTGCGGAAACATTTATCATACTCTGATACGATTTCCCAACAGAGATTTTAGTGTATCCACTCATTTCCCAATGCAGATTTCACACAAATTCCGTGCCTTGAGCAACAGAGAGAGAGTGCCTTCAGTGTGAGCTGTGCTTCGTACATCCATACACTATTAACCTTTTCACTGCAAACATTTCTACTTTAAGTGCATCTGGTTTCAGTTTATTTTGATGCTCCCCAACAGACATTCTACTAACTCTGAGTAACTCTGCAACTACATGTCATCTTTTGTACTAATTGCAACCCTAACCTAACAGGGCACTAGTTAGTCCACATGTACGTAGTTGCAAAGTTACTTATAGTCAACAGAACATCTAAAGGAGAATATCCAAATGAAGTGTTATTGTGCATCTTTAGAGCATCACGTCTGACGTTCAGTATTTGTGCAGAATTTCTGTCCAGGTTTGTAGTGTTTTGCTTTGCGATAACATCCTGTCAGTGTTTCCACCCGGACGAGCGACTTTGATGCTTTTCCTCTGAATGGAAGGAAACCAGCTTTTGTTTAGAGGCAGTTTCTGGCAGATTTGTCAACAGATCAGAGAACTTTACAGTTTATACTGAAACACACCAGCAACAGAGACACAAACAAGCAGATCCGCTCAAAGCCTCCACCCGTCTGTGTGTGTGTGACAGTGTGTGTGTGTGTGTGTGTGTGTTGGGTAGGTTTAGGGGTTGGGTGTGTGCGTGTGTGTGTGTGTGTGTGTGTGTGTGTGTGTGTGTGCGTGTGTGTGTGCGTTTGGTTTATATTACATTGTGGGAACCAAATGTCCCCACAAGGATAGTAAAACCTGAGATCACCTCCATTGTGGGGACCAGCCAGCGGTTAGGGTTAGGGTCCCCGTGAGGGAAATGGGTTAATAAACATACTAAATTATATTTTTTTGAAAATGTAAAAATGCAGAAAGTTTTCTGTGATGGGTAGGTTTAGGGTTAGGGTTAGGGTTAGTGTGTGTGTGTGTGTGTGTGTGTGTGTGTGTGTGTGTGTGTGTGTGTGTGTGTGTGATGGGTAGGGTTAGGGGTAGGGTTAGTGTGTGTGTGTGTGTGTGATGGGTAGGGTTAGGGTTAGTGTGTGTGTGTGTGTGTGTGATGGGTAGGGTTAGGGGTAGGGTTAGTGTGTGTGTGTGTGTGTGATGGGTAGGGTTAGGGGTAGGGTTAGTGTAAGGAGATAGAATATACAGTTTGTACAGTATAAAAACCATTAAGTCTATGGAGAGTCCCCACAAAGATAGTGAACCAGACGTGTGTGTGTGTGTGAGTGTGTGTGTGTGTGAGTGTGTGTGTGGCCGGAAGATGTGATTTGCTGAGTCAACACATGCAGGCTGTTCCTCTGACTGTCTGAATAAACGAGTCTTTGAGAGCGTTGGCGTTCACAGCTGCAGTCCGTCTGTAAAACTGCAGTTTCAAGCAACACTATAAATACACCATCCAATCATCTAAACTATAGTTTTTTATTAGCCTATATGTTCACAAAATTACAGAAAATTGAAAGTATGTTTGATAAAATTTTATTGAAATTATTAAGTGAAAATATTTTAATCTGAGCAGATCTGGGTTAAGTATATTAGTTAACTAGATTACGGTCATCTTTGAGAAGACTACTTGAGATTAACTTTTTAGAGACTATTACAGGTTTTCCCAGAAGTTGTGAGTAGATTAAACTGTTTAACCCTGTGGATTTCACAACTCCTTGCTGTCACAATGATGGAGTGTGTTCCTTCTTATCTCTGGAATGGGATTCTCCTGCTTTATGGAGATAATCATGGGAACGTTTGCTCGGTCTCATTTGGTTCTCCTGTTTCATCGGGACTGAGTCTGAAACTGAAAAGTGACTTTCAGTGACTCACTTTCCATGTAAGCAGATATCAGAGGTGATGAGGGGTCTGAATCGTCTCAGGAGTCGTTAGGGTTCGCTGAGTCCGTCTGAATGACCAGGACTCGTGGACGAGCGAGAGAATAAGCTGCTGGAAACGTCTTGATTTCTCTGTGCATTGGTGGTACAAATCATTTTAATTAGACATTTTATTAAACATTTTATTTTCAAACATCTACAAAGAAATAGTTTGCATGATGTAATATAATATCAATAGCCTACTTATTTTTTCTATGTCAGTTTTGTTTAGTGTTTGTTGTTTTGTCAATTTCGCCAGAATGGAGCACAAGTAAAAATATAAATTCATTGATTATAGCACCAACTTATTTCCTGTGGACCTCATGGGCTAGAATGTAAATGCCAAGGCCGAGGCAGTGCAGCGCTCATGGCCATGGGGATCGCAGAAGAGCTGGCTGAGGAGTCGGTCACGGGCCTTTCTCGGACCTCACCAGACAGTTCTATTGTTCTCATTCAGGATACAGAAACCCGATGTTAGAATTATCCAGCTCTGAGGAGTTAGATGTTCTAAGGATCGAAGTGGGGAAATCTAGGACTCGCCAACTCTTTCCCCGCTTACGAGCAAATGAGGCGCAAAGAGAAGCAAGCTTGATGAGCGTTTCCTGCAGTCTAGATCACAGCCTTCATGTCGTGCTCTGCCTTTCATTCCCTATTGCCACTCTGAAGTGTTGAGACCGTGGAAAAGTCATTCTCGTCTAGGTTGTCTAGACCTGCATTATTCCAACCATCATGGGTTTAAAAGAAACTGGCTATGGGGTGATGCCGCTGGTTGAGGAGACGTTAGCATCATATCTCTCATGCGTATCCCTCAATGCTGCCCACCAAACCCTGTCGCACAACATCTGCGTTGGGCAAGGCATATATGGTGGCGGGTCGAGCTGGTGCGTGCCTGCGTACGATGGGTATCATGCAGACATACCAGGCCGACCTCCTTAAAGATCTAGACGAGAGCGAGGAGGTCGGCCTGATGATCTCTCCTGTCTCTCCTGACTCTCCTGTCTCTCCTCTGCTACGGAGAGACATTTGTGTCTGAACTTACAGTACTGTCCACTGAAACTCAGTGAGGTGGTGTGGACTATCGACAACCCCGAGCAGGGTCAGGTGATGGAGCAAGGAAGGCATTATAGATCTCAGGAGACTGAATCATTTACTGAGGAGATTCATGTTCAAGATGTGAACTATTCCGATTATCGTGAGTCAAATCAAGTCCGAGGACTGGTTTGCCACGATAGATCTAAAGGATGCGTATTTCCACATATCCATTCTTCCTCAATACAGGAAGTTCCTGAGGTTCCCTTTCAGGGGAGACAGCGCATCAATACCGGGTTCTTCCGTTCAGCCTAGTTTTATCTCCCCGCACATTAACGAAATGTATGGATGCATCACTGGCTCTGTTGAGACTCCAGGACATTCATAAACTTAATTACGTTGACGAATGGCTCATACTGGCGCAGTCGGAAGAGATGGGAGTTCAGCATTGAGTTCGGCAGTTCGGCATGTCGTTCTTCACTTGTGAAAAATATGATACACCGGTGTTTTGCCAGATGAGAAGTTTATCTATGTATTATCTTTTTACTTTTTTAATTCATTTTATAACTGTATCATATATCTCTCTTAATTTCTTTTATAATTGTTTTAATTTTCCTTGCTTTTAATTTGTGATTATTTTAATTCATTTCTGTAAAGCACTGTGAATTGCCATAGTGAATGAAATGTGCTATATAAATAAACTTGCCTTGCCTTGCCTTCACCTTATAAGGTGCTTGGGATTGAGACTCAATGTCAAGAAAAGTTC
Organism: Vimba vimba; assembly: GCA_022828995.1. Classification (NCBI taxonomy): domain Eukaryota; kingdom Metazoa; phylum Chordata; class Actinopteri; order Cypriniformes; family Leuciscidae; genus Vimba; species Vimba vimba. The sequence goes on from CM040840.1 coordinate 267,532, forward strand.
CCTAGCAGAGAACTACGTTCCTGGGTGTAGTGTGGGACTCGACTACGATTCGGGCACAATTGTCTCCTGCTCATATCGAGACCATCTTGGCCACAGTCACCAATATCAAACTTGGCCAAACCATCACTGTCAAACACTTTGAAAAAAAGAGTGTTGAGGCTCAGAAGGTGTCATCATGTTCTAGTGCGAACAGACAATAAATCGGTGTGAGATCGCGCGCTCTGTGCAGACTGGCGAATCAGGTCCTTCTGTGATCCCAGGACAAGTCGCTTGAACATTCCTGGGGACTTAATTTTGGGAGCAGTCCTCCTGTCGAGGCAGGGGCTGAGCTGTTCTCTGCAGTTCTAGAGACGGTCCGCCGGGATGGGGTCAGTCTACTCCTGATAGCCCCATTCTGGCTGGCCAGAGTCTGGTTCTCAGACATCATAGTGCTCCTAGCAGGCCCTCCATGGGGGATTCCCATCAGGAGGGACCTTGTCTCTCAAGCCAGAGGCTTAATACACCTCCCCCCGGTGCTGTGGAAGCTGTGGGTCTGTTCCCTGAGGGGGGCCAGCTCTGAGGACCTGCAACTAAGGTTGTTTTTTTGACCATCTTAAGCCTTAGGGCTCCCTCCACGTGGAAACTGTACGCCTTAAAGTGGAAGGTAATTGCTTTATGGTGCAGAGAACGCCAGTTGGACCCAGTTATTCGCCCAGTGACTTCAGTGCTGGAGGACGTTTCTTTGGGGGTCTTTCTCCACCGACACTTAAGGTTGACGTGGTGGCCATAGCCTTTAATGCCGTAGACTTTTATTTTCCATCTTTCTTTAAGTGGTGGGCCCTTGAGGAGACACCAATTGATTATTTGTTTCCTTCATTGCACTCAGAAGATGAGGCCTGTTGTCCAGGCCAGGGTCCCTCCCATTTACGAGGTGTCTGAGAAGTTTCTATTGCAAAGAAACTATTGCATCCCTCAAGAGAGTTGGGGACCTTCAGGCTCTCTCTGTTTCTCCCTGTTTGCTCCTGGGAGGGTCAAAGCCATTCTCCACCGTAGGCCAGTCTACATGCCCAAGGTGCCTATGTACAAGCCCCTCTGGTTGGAGGAAGTCGGACCAGCTATAGGTGTGTTTTGGGTCACTCAAAGCAGACAATTAGCAGGGAGATTGTGGAGGCTATCTCTTCAGCGTATGTGGCACACAGTTTTCCCTCGCCTCTTCTGATAAGAGCCCACTCAACTAGAGGAGTGGCGTCCTCTAAAGCCCTGCTATCAAGAGTTTCCCTCTAAGAGGTCTGTGGTGCCGCTGGCTGGGCCCCCCCACACACCTTCATCAGACACTACAGCCGGATCTGCCCTCCACGCCGGGTTCTCTCGTCCTCTCGTCCTGAGTTGTGCCTGACAAGCTTCACACCAGGACAGGCACTAGTCAGTGTGGCACAGTGGGTATTTCATTCCCCAAAGTGTCATCTTTGAGGCAGCGCATGTTCCCTCCAAAGGGAACGTCTCGGGTTACGACTGTATCCCTTATTCCCTGAGAAGGGAACGAGACACTGCGTCCCTTTGCCACACCTCCTGAGTGCCTGAGAACGACTTGCTTCGACCTATCAGAAGCTAACTCTGTTGTGTGCCACCGTCCCTTTGTAGCTTCTGCATACGCCGTCACATGTAATGTCATGACTCAACGCCAATCAAGATTGGACTAGTTTTACAGATTTTCCCTTTTCTTTCTTTCTTTCTTTCTTTCTTTCTTTCTTTCTTTCTTTCTTTCTTTCTTTCTTTCTTTCTTTCTTTCCCACACTTTCTGCTGTAGTGGATGGGAAACAGGTGCTTGTCCTCTGGATGTGTAGCATATGAAGCTTGCCAACCTCGCCTCTGCTAATCAGGACTTCAGCTTGTTAGATCTTTGAGAAAACATGAGCTTTTACAGCAGGACTGACGATGGCCGCTCAGATCAATGAAACTTGTACTGTTGTGATTGTGAACAGTGCTGGAGTTCTGGTGTTGTGTTTCTGTGTGTTGTGTGGATCTGTGTGTACTGTGATTTACAGCTGCGGTGGCTGAGTTTCCACATTCATTTCATAATCAGTTTCAGGCTGATTAAACTCTGGGAGAAATGAGTGCATGACCTCTCTCTCTCTCTCTCTCTCTCTCTCTCTCTCTCTCTCTTTCTCTCTCTCTCTCTGTCTCTCTCTCTCTCTCTCTCTCTCTCTCTCTCTCTCTCTCTCTCTCTCTCTCTCTCTCTCTCTTTCTCTCTCTCTCTCTCCAGGGCTCGATCCAGCAGCTGGTTCTGACGGCCGATCCCACGGCACCGAACGAGCAGTGTGAGGAGGACGAGCCTTACGTGAGTCTTGTGTCGTCTTTCCATCAATATGTCAAATATAATATATGTACTATAATATACTTCCTGGGTGTCACTATTTTAGGGAATGTCACATTTGTTTTAACCGAGTTGAATGTAAAATGAGATGCAGCGAAATATTTTTCTGCCTTTTTTTTTTGTTTGTTTTTTAACTTCAATGAATTGAATACCATTTCAACAGATTTGACCAGAATTATAAAATATAATGAAAAGTTTGGGGTGAGTAAATAAAAAAAAAATCATCAAGGACGCATTAAATTGATGAAAAGTGACAGTAAAGTCATTTATAATGTTACAAAAGATTCTATTTCAAATAAATGCTGTTCTTTTGAACTTTCTATCTATCAAATAGAATCCTGAAAAATAAAATATATGACGGTTTCCACAGAAATCTGAAGCAGCACAACTGTTTTCCACATTGATCATATTAGAGTGATTTCTGAAGGATCATGTGACTCTGAAGACTGGAGTAATGATGCTGAAAATTCAGCTTTGATCACAGGAATAAATTACACTTTACTATATATTCACATAGACAACAGATGATTTACATTACAATAATATTTCACTGTTTTTACTGTATTTTTGATCAAGTAAATGCAGCTTTGGTGAGCAGAAAAGAAAAACGTTTCATTTTAATTATTATTGTTATGGTGGGGTGGATCAAAACATAGGAAGGTTACAGACATTTGATTTGTTCAAAACTACTGTACCGATCTTTTATGCTAGATTAATTATATGTTAGAGAAGGGTTAATCTAACACTTTAAATAGTTTGATTTAAATGGTTTGGACTGTGTGTCTCTAAAGCTTCAAAAGCTTTTCCAAACCCAAACCCCTTTATCCTGTGCAGTAGAAGTGTCAGGGAGTGTGTGATGATGTCACACTGTGAGTTTACAGTGGAGTGACAGCGCCGCCCTGTGGCTGAAGCGGAACACTGCGGATGTGTGTTAAACTGCTGGAAAGCTGTCTTTAATCATGGACTTAGAAACCTGAAATGAATCACTTTTAAACTGCGTCTCAATGCACTTTCAGGCATCAGGTTACGGAAGCGGTTATGAGATCTATGACGACACGGAGACGGGCGACGAAGTGAAGAAAGTGCATGAAGAGAGAGAATATACCATGGTGAGTGACAGCAGCGTTTGATGGATTTCCTTGAAGTCAAATCCAGTTCTCTTTTATTTCAAAGTATAATATTTTAAGAGGATAGGCCTGATTTCCCATGTCCTTCAAAGCTATTGCAGTTCTGCTGGCATCACTCACACACACAAACACGCTCACTCACTCACTCTCTTTCTCTCACACAAACACACACACACACACACACACACACACACACACACACACACACACACACACACACACACACACACACACACACACACACACACGTCTGGTTCGCTATCTTTGTGGGGACTCTCCATAGACGTAATGGTTTTTATACTGTACAAACTATTCCCTAATCCAAACCCGACCCCTAAACCTACCCATCACACACACACAAACACACACACGCACACACACACACACACACACACACACACACACACACACACACACACACACACACACACACACACACACACACACACACACACACACACACACACACACACTCTGTCCAGCAGGGGGAGACAGATTCAACCAAACACTATCACAGAAGCTGTGGGGAAAGGGAAATCTCATCTAATGCTGAGTGATTATTACGCATTGATTGACCCTTTTTGATCACACAGAAAGCTGTATTAGTTTACGTACAGCAGAACCACTGGACGACTGTTGCTAAAAACATTCCAATTCATAAGAACTTTTTATTGGGCCAAAACTCACATGATATCCTTCAGAGGAGAAATTGTTTATTTTTATTTATTTATTGTATTACTTTTTTATGATATAATTTAGATATGCTACAATTTATCTTTAAAAGACACAAGATCTTGATTCTTTAACTGTGTGTGTGATGGACTGGTTCACTGCTGTGATTGTGAGACTGTGTTTGCTGTTGTTTGAGGTTGAGCCGGTGAGAGCGCCACCTACTGATCCTCCCTCGCTCCACACACACACGGATGATCCTCCCTCGCTCCACACACACACGGATGATGAAGACTGGGCAGAAAGCTCTGGAGACCACATGATTATTAACACTCCCAAAGGTAAACGTTCAAGCTTTTCAAGACATTTTCATCTCATTTTCAGTGTTCCGTTTCTTTCATGTATTGTTTTAATCCACAACAACCTTATCTAATTTTTCACCCGTCATATTTGAGCAATTATGTGTTATTCACCAGACCATATTTTAGTTTACATCACAAGCATTGAGATCATTTGATTTGTTTATGCAGATTTTGTATATGCTACTACTGCAAAATCACAGCTGTATTTATTATATTTTATTTTTTCAAGATATCTGTTTGTGTTTTCAGAGCCCATCAGATCAGAGGGAGCCTCTCAGGACAGAAATGTGAGTGACTGAGTTATTCTCTTGTCTTCCACTCTTTCTCTCTGATAATAACCGCTGAGTGTTTCACAGGTCATCACCATGCAGAAAGGAGAGAAAGGAGATCGAGGTCCACCCGGAGCGCCCGGAGCACCTGGATCACCTGTGGGATCAGGAGAACCAGGGCCCCGGGGCCCTCAGGGGCCGGCAGGAGCTCCAGGAGCCGACGGACAGACGGTGAGTGACCCTGGAAAATACAGCGCTCATCTTAACTAACTTTACTTGAGAACAAAATTATTATTTATATCTACAATATCATTCAAAAGTTTGGGGTCGGTAAGATTTGTTTCTGAAAGAGTCTCTTCTGCTCACCAAAACTGCATTTATTTAAACAAAAATACAGTAAATACAGTGAAATAGTATTACAATGTAAAACATCTCAGGTTACGTATGTAACCCTGGTTCCCTGAAGAGGGAATGAGACGCTGCGTTGAGACACTGTGGGAACAATATACCCACAAAGCCATAATAACCAATGCATGTCTGTGTGAAAGTATTGTGCACACTAAGAAAGCCCTAACAGGGCATAGCAGATTAAAGGTTGTATCAGCGATTTCAGGCCCAAACATAAATGATCACATTCATCTAATCTTTCCTAACGATCCGCTAGCTGCCCCACCGACAGGGGTGGGTGTTGTGAGGTTTTGCGCTCGTGCACGGCTGCCCCCCCCCCCCGTCCGTGATTGGTTGGAACACTATTTATTTTGGTTTTGAGTGGTGGTGAAACCAACAGTGTTTGTGTGCAGATCTCAGAGCCTACAGAGACGCGTTTTTTTGACGGCATACTTATGGGGCGGGCAGCTAGCGGATCGTTAGGAAAGATTAGATAATTGTGATCATTTATGTTTGGGCCTGAAATCGCAGATACAACCTTTAAGTTTCTCCTGATCTGATGATAAGAAAGGTTGAGGACAGAAGGCTGCAGCATAATGGGACCCGCAACATTAGTAGGGACCTTAGGAACATAATCCGGCCTAGGGTGAAGGAAGGCTTTCACCAAACCAGGTGCAAATTCCAGGCACGAAGGAGCAACCGACAAGGCTTGCAAGTCTCCAATTCTCTTGATGGAAGAAATAGCAAGGAGAAATTAAGTTTTCAGTGTAAGGAACTTTTCTGAAACCTCTTCAATTGGCTCGAAGTACAAGTACAAGTACAAAGGCCAAATCCCAAGCCGGTGCTCTAGTGTACAGTGCAGGGCTCAGCTTCAGAGTGCCACGAAGAAAACGAGTAATGAGAAGATCTCTCCCCAATGATGCACCACCCAGAGGAGTGTGGTTAGCAGATATAGCCGCCACATACACCTTTAAGGTGGAAGGGGATAATCCCACAGAGAAACATTCTTGCAAATAATCAAGTACTGAACCAACAGGGCAGTTAACTGGATTCAGTGGCGTTCTACACACCAAGAAGAGAACAGTCTCCACTTCAGTGCATACAGTCTTCTCGTGGAGGGAGCTCTGGACTGGAGTATGATCTCAGCGACCTCGGTCAAGAGACCCGATTCTATGAGCTGGGCCCCCTCGGGTCGGGCCCACAGTTTCCACAACTCCGGGGCGAGGGTGATGAATCATGCCCCCTGCTTGGGACAATAGGTCACTCCTGATCAGAATCTCCATCAGAGAGCCATCTAGAAGGGACACCAGGTCTCTCCAGAACTCCCAAGAGTCAAGTCAAGTCAAGTCACCTTCTTTTATATAGCGCTTTTAACAATATAGATTGTTTTAAAGCAGCTTTACAGTGATAATAGGAGATTACAGTAACAGTGATTGTTTTGGCTTTACAGCAGCTCTAGAATAAAGTTATTGTCCAGCTAAAGTTAGTTTTGATTGATTCACTTCCGTTGCAAAGATCATTAGTTATTAACTTAGGGGCCGCTAACACACACCGCTCTAACAGAAAACCCTGCAGAGGGAGCAGAGATATCGGAGGAAAGGTACAGGTATAGCCTCCCCCAGGGGAGCTGGATGCGTGAGGGAGAACCACATGGGACAGTGAGTTGTCTCTGAAGTTGCAAATAGGTCGACTTATGCTTGACCGAATTTCTCCCATATGAGATCCACCGTCTCGGGGTGAATTCTCCATTCCCCGGGCCTCAGCCCCTGTCTCGACAGGATATCTACTCCCTGGTTTTGATGCCCCAGGATATATACTGCACTGAGAGACAGTAATTCCCCTTGGGCCCATAGGAGGATCTGTTGAGACAGTTCGCATAGGTGACATGACCTCAGACCCCCCTGATGATGTAAGAGACCACCGATGTGTGGTCCGTGCGGACAAGCACATGATGGCCCCTCAGGTCTGGAAGGAAGTGTTTGAGAGCTTGAAACACCGCCATCATTTCTAACCGATTTATATGTCAAGAAAGTAAATGGTCTTGCCACAGACCTTTTGCAGAGTGACCACTCATGATCACCCCCCAACCTGTGAGGGAAGTATCCGTCGTTAGCGTTACGCGACGACAAAAGGCCTCCAGCACTGGGCCTTGGGCGAGGAAACCGCGTGACCATGATCATGCGAAACGGATTTCCCTAACCCTCGGAGAAAACCCCTTGGTTCTGAGCCCCGGTAAGGGGCCCGTCTTTTATTAGTAGCCCCGTACTGGCCGGCCTGAGTTTGATTCTCAGACCTGGTGTCCCTTCTAGACGGCTCTCCGATGGAGATTCCGTTCAGGAGTGACCTATTGTCCCAAGTTGAGCCTCAACCCCAACTTTCTTATGTGAAACAGAATGACATCTCGATGCTGAAGTGCCATCTGCTCGGATTGAGCAAAAATCAACCAGTTGTCGATATAATTCAACACGCGAATGCCCTGGAGTCTCAGTAGAGCCAGAGCTGCATCCACACATTTCGTGAAAGTGCGGGGTGATAAACCTAGGCCATAGGGAAGAACACAAACCTGAGTTTCTGCGGTTTAGTTGCGGTTTAGTTTGGCGCAAGTCTAGAATAGGAAGCAACCCTCCATCCTTCTTTGGAACATTGAAGTAACGGCTGTAAAACCCTGACTCCCTGCTGGGAGGAGGAACCCTTTTCTATAGCCCTCTTTCGTAGAGGCTCCATAACCAGTGCCTGCTCGGGGTCCACCACCGTAGGGAGGACGAGAACCGAACTGAATTCTGTAACCCAAGCAGGACCCAACAAGATATATTTGGCAGTAGCTTCCACGCTGCCAGAAAATCTACTAAGGGGACCACTCTCTCGAGTCTGGCCTCTGGTATTGGTCGAACAGCCACTTCGGTGCCCTGTAACGGCGAACCGGCAGGGAACAACTGAACTGACTGTTCTACGACCCTCCTCGAAGGATCGTTGGGGAACGCTGACACCTCGGTGCCCTGAAGTGGATGGATACGAGGCTTGTACACAAATGTCTGCTATAAATTTTTACTCCCCAAGATGGGCTGTGTAGTGTAGCAAACCTGTTATAGTTGTGTTTTAGCAGGCATTGGTCATGAAAGAGTAGTTTGATGGCATTACAGCATGTTGAAGCTTTGTAGATCTGGTGCTTAAAGCCACAAATGTCCGTCATAAGCAGATGTTCAGTCTGTCACACACACAATCACACACTTCTTCCCGATTCCATATAACGCTTCATATTCTTCATGAGCTGAACACACTGGAGAATGGAGATGAATGCTGTATTAAAGCTGTTTTTGTCTTTCAGGGACATCCAGGGAAAGATGGAGCCGCTGTAAGTATCTTCTGATCAGATACCTACCATAGAGTTATGAATTACAAAACAATTAGATGTCAAAAATGGAAGAGGAATAACAAGCATTTATTATAGATATACTCTACCACACAAAAGTTTGGGGTCAGTAAGATTGAAGTTTTTTGTGTGCGAGTAACTTTTCAGCATCAAACCTTTTATGTTCCGCTTTATCATTTCATACTGAATTGTAGTGGCACATAAAATGTAATTGTATAGTGACTTAATTTGCACACTGTAGACTGAGTTTTTTTTTTAAACCTCCGTCCAGGGGTCGTGACCTCACTTTCCTTCTGTTAGATCTGAGCGAGCGGCTGATGCTGTTGCCCTGGTTTTTCCTTTGAATGAAACCAACATGAATGAATTTGAACTTTGCTCTGTTCCTTTTCCATCACATGCAGGGAGAGGTTGGACCTCCGGGATTCCCGGGCCTTCGTGGAGATCCGGGTCCCAAAGGTGACAAGGTACGACGCACGTTTGCTTAACAAACCTATAAGTGCCAGAAGTACAAACTCCATTCATTTTCTCCATGATAATGTATAAATCTTGAAAGACAGCCTTATTTATAGAGCTATGAGGTTGTTCATTGATGGAATATTCATGTGTTAAAGCCATCCGTTCAACTTATTTTTTTAAATAATCGTCTTGAGCAGCTGAATTTGAAATTTCATTCTCAAAACACTTATATAAAATCCGAACGGGAGGAATAAAGGAATGTTTTGCTGAAACTCTGTTGAACACTTTTGACTGCTGACCTGATGATTTTAGACCAATCACAGCAAACTCTCCCCTGTTTCCACTCATTGCTTGTTCACTAGGGCGATCCAGGTGTGGGCATCACAGGGCCTCCAGGACCTCCGGGGCCGCCAGGACGTCCAGGGGCATTTAAGTATCCAGTATGTGCATGATTATGTACATGTTTCTATAATTATGTATATCACTGAATAACTCTATAACAGCATAAGCTCACTGAGGCTTTCTCTCGTGCAGGACGGCACTGACGGCTCGGGCTCCAGTTATGTGGACTTGGACAGTGACACAGAGGTGATACGGGTGAGTTATAGTCCTGTTGTAATGAAGTTGTCTTTGCTGATGTGACCTCTTGATTCCTGGGTTGAAATAATCAAAGGAGCTGGATTCCATGCGGAATGAACGGCTATAAGTCAACGCTTAAAATGACGACATAAAATGATTTAACACTGAACAGAATGAAACATGAGGTAGTCATTATATAAATGTGTTAGATATGAATTGCAAGACAGCAAATTAGATTAATATCCTTGTTTTGCTGGATTCTCACCAGGGTCCTCCAGGGCCTCCGGGTCCTCCTGGTCCTCCTGGTCCTCCTGGTCCTTCTGTCGGAGCTCATCCAGGGCCAGTCGGGCCCCCCGGGGCTCCTGGGAAAGATGGGGAGACGGGTAAACCAGGACTACCGGTGAGTAAAGGATCTTGTAATGCGCTGCATCACAGAAATAACAACCAATGGGATTTAAACAAACCAAAGTTCACTATAACATGAATGTTCTGTTATTATTTACTCGTCCACATGCCTCACGAATAAACAGATTGATTTTATTTTTCCTATGCAAAAATGAAGGCAGACACTGTCTAAAAATGCCACAAAAAAATCCACCTAAAAGTAGTCTTTACACATTATTTTTGTATTCAAAGACTTCTTATGTGTGTGTGTGTCTTAAAAGAGTCTTAAAGGGTATCTTATGAATATACACTACTTTCGTAAAAAAAACAACTTTTTATTCCTCAAGGATGTGTTAAATTGATCTTTTATTTCAAGGCCAACACGTGCGCCCTGTGTTACAGGTGATTGAGGACTGGGTTAGTGGGTCTGGATCTGACTTTGGGTCTGGATCTGACTTTGGGTTTGGATCTGACTTTGGGTCTGGATCTGACTTTGGGTCTGGATCTGACTTTGGGTCTGGATCTGAGCCGGTCTCAGCTGAGGTAGAGCTCTTGGTCCCAGATGGTAAACTCAAACCATGGGCCAGAAAGGCAGTTATTTCCTCCCATCATGTTCCATACACACATAAATCTCAACACACACCCAAACGCTTTTGCTTTCATCACACTCACCCTTCTGAACAGAGAATCACCTCACAATGAAGTGTTTATGTGAGGAAGTGTCATGTGAAAATGCGTTTGTCATGATGCAGCTTTTATCCAACTTTTACATGCTATAGTTTTTAGCAAAGCACTAGACTTCATTATCCAGATCAGGAAAAAGTAGTTTCCTTTCGAGGGAACTCGCGCTGCGTCACTCAGGACACTCTGGGAATCCCTTCATCAGCGCTCCTGAAGCACTTGTGCAACTTAGTCCAAATTTTAATTGGTGCAACGTCATCCCATGACACGTGTTCGAGATGCTGACGATCCCTCTTATCGTGCGCCAAATCAAGTCTGAGGACTGGTTTGTCACGACAGATCTAAAGGAGGGTTCAGCTGTATGCACTTCCCCCAATCGCTCTGCTCCCGGGAAATCTAGATAGAGTTCGCCTGGGCGGGGACTAACTCCTATTGGTAGACTCATGCTGGCCGGAACTAGTGTGGTTTACAGACCTATTAGCCCTCCTGGACGCCCCCCCGTGGGAGATTCCCGTCAGGAGGGACCTCCTAACACAGGCCGGGGCGCGATATTACACCCCCGGCTGGAGATGTGGAAATTATGGGTCTGGCCCCTGAGAGGGATCAGTTCCTGAACGCCGGTCTCTCTACTGAGGTTGTAGAGACCATCCTAAATTCTAGAGCTCCCTCCACAAGGAAACTTTATTCTTTGAAGTGGAGGGTATTCACTTTATAGTGTAGAGCACCAACTGGACCCAGTTAACTGCCCAGTGTCTCCAATGCTGGAGTTTCTGCAGGGTCTTTTTCAAGCGGCCTCTCCCCTCTACACTTGAGGTGTATGTGATGGCGGAGACTGACTTCCATGTCCCCCTGGATGGCAGTGCGCTGGGAAGGCATCATCTTATTACACGTTTCCTCCGTGGTACTCTGAGGATGAGGCCTCCGGCCTATCGTATATATATCGTTCCCCAGAGTGTTGTCAGTGACGCAGTGCGAGTTCCCTCGAAAGGGAACATCTCAGGTTACCCGTGTAACTATGCTTCCCTGAGAAGGGAGCGAGACGCCGCGTCCCTTTGCCATGCTTCCTGAATCCCTTCTCAGGGAACCATAGTTACACGGGTAACCTGAGGAGTTTTTGGATGGATGGTTGCCAGGGTGTTACTATGCTATATATAATGGAAATGTAATTTTGAGAAGATTACATTGTTTTGAATGAAATCAGAGCATTTAGATCATGAAATCACAGTGCTCTTGAACACAGATACTGTTCATTTACTGATCACTTAATTAAAGGCCTTCAGATGCTTTGGCATTGCCATTCCAGGGTTATTACAGTTCTGTGAAACTGAACTGATTACACAGTTATCCAGACCTCCAGATTGATGTAATTGTTCCCAAATGTTTTGTCTTGGGTGAAAATCAGATAGCGTATTAATCCAATAAAGTTTTCAGATGAACACTGGCCCGTAAAGCCGTGAATCAAGCACAGATCAGCAGGAGCGTGATGGACTAATATTCATTTCTTCTGCATCGAATCGTGGAACATGAACGCTTCCGTTACGACGGGGGAAACTGCCTTTTGAAACGCGGCCTAACCTTACACTTCAACTAACTCCCGTCTCCGGCTTAAAGCCACAGCTTGTGTTAACCCTGCGATGGCATATCATCCTGACAGTGTTCAGCATGAGTGAAGAAATGACAGCGGGATTTGAGAAGTGTGAAAACACTCTTCAGATTGCTGTTAGATCTGTTCTTAGTGTGTGTGTGTGTGTGTGTGTGTGTGTGTGTGTGTTTGGGGTCCTAATGTGCTGATTTCTGTCGCATTAGGGAGCTAATGGACGAGACGGTGAACCTGGGAAGGACGGAGAAAAAGGGCAAACGGTAAGATGTTTTTTATACTGTAGTAAATATGGCAAGGTTATAACCTACGTTTTTTTGCATTTGTCTTTACCACTGTTTGTTGATTTTAGTCATTATTTATTATTCTGTATTTTCTGTAATTCTCTCTAGGCATCTTTGAAAATGTAGTTTTATGATTATTATGCATAAAAATTTGAGTGGTCCGATTATGACCTTCCACAGATCATTTTTGTTTAAACTAAAAATGTCGTCATGTGCCGTTCCACACTGTGGAGGAGCTGCTTTCTAGACGGGGTTGTGAACACGTCTTGTGTTTTTTGGCAGGGTGAAGCAGGTTTACCTGGAATCATCGGACCGAAGGTAATTTCCTTTAGATGATCGTGATCAGATCCGCAGTGTTGGGGAAGATGTTTGGCCCAGTGAGTGTGACGTCAGAGCTTCTGTGTGTGTGTGTGTGTGTGTGTGTCCCTCAGGGAGATCCAGGGGTCCCGGGACAGCGAGGGCCTGAGGGAGCTGAGGGCCCCCCCGGCCCCCCCGGACCCCCCGGACCAGCGGGAAAACCCTTCAGCTTCGACATGATGGTGTGTTTCTCTGACCTTCAGCCCTTCTGAGTCTGTATGTTTAGCTGCTTAATCAAGGGAAGGGTTAAGAATATGCATGCGTGTATTTGTTTATTTGTTTATTTTACTAATTTATTTATTTGTTTTTTTAAACTTATTTATTTATGTTTTTACTTATTTTTTTCTTTATTTTACTTATTTTTTTAACTTGATTATTTATTTTTTATTTTTAACTTTTTTATTCATTCTTTTATGTATTTATCCTTTTATTATTTATGAATCATTCATTATTTTAGTTATTTATTCATGAATGTATTCTTTGTTATTTTATTTTATTTTATTTTATTTTATTTTATTTTATTTTATTTTATTTTATTTATTTATATTTATTTATTTTTTATTCTTTTTAAAATTATTTTTCTTTTTTTCTTTTATTTATTTATTAAGTTATTATTTATTTATTTATTCTTTGTTTACATGTGAGTGCTGGATGTTTTGTTAAAGAAGTAGAACTTTGTATTTGTTCACAAAAAAGGAAAGGGAATTTCTGTGGATTTAGTCTTTGAGTTGAGCCGTTAGAAAACTGGTTTTTGGTCATATTGGTTCATATTTTGGTCATAAAACAGTGTTTTTGGTCATACTTCTGCTGGTTTTATTCAGGATCTGGAGGGCTCAGGCCTGGATGGAAACAGTGGCTTCAGACCTGTGCTGCCCAGAGGACCACCCGTACGTACATTTACACTCTCGGAGTGTTTTCTGTGTGTTTGAGCCGAACAACAGCTCACTCTCATGCATGTTCTCTCCCTCAGGGTCTTCCCGGGATCCCCGGACCGCCCGGACCACAGGTAGAGTTACTGATGCAGATCTGCACTAAAACTAATCATGATCGGTCAATACTCTTGAAAACTGTGTTATGGCATCTGCCATGTGATTTTACCCATCATTCCCAGGGTTCTTATACATTTAGGGAATGCATATCTGTCTTATAACCCTTCATTAGAGTCAGATGTGCAAAACCTTGGATTTGTTCCTCCAACTCTGATTAAATGAACACAACTCTACACTTTTAGGGGAAGGACGGAGCCGACGGCCCTCCGGGTGTTTCAGTGAAGGTCTGTTCTCCTCACACACAAAAACATCATCACGTTCATACACACACTTCCACAACTGTTTCCATTCCCGCTTTCCAAAGGGAGCCTGCTGTTCCCAGCCATGTGTTCCCCATTATCCTCCAGTGTTCTTCAGCACATGTGTGAGGGTCAGTGGAATCAAGGCATCGCCGGCTTTGAACCCCTTCTTCTGAGAGTAGAACACACTTTATAATGGCTTTATATTACATCACACACAAAGCTGCAGAAGTTGGATTCAGGAATTGATCAGTGAAATAAGATTCCACTCAATAAATTGCTCCCATGATACGCCATTAATTTAGCATCACAGATTCATAGAAGTTCTGCGCAGGAGAACTACGTCATATATAATTTTTTATATATTATATAAATATTATAAGACTTCTGATACGTGTTAGTACCACACAGACATTCATTTAACATGTGATTTAACATTTAAAGCTTGTAAGGTTGCGTGATCATTTCTCCTCCACTCCACTAGGGGGAGCCGGGTGCCGGAGGAGCCGATGGACAGCCCGGGTCGCCTGGACATCCTGGGCTACAAGTACATTTACAAAACAGAACACGCTATATACATTTGTGCAATCTATTCATTCTTTTCCCATCAACTTATATATCCTTTTTATAAAAAATTAAATAAAAAAAAACTTTTATTCTAATTAGCTATTTCTTCTTTTTCCAGGGGGAAAGGGGAGCGAAAGGTGATCCGGGTCAGAAGGTTTGTAGCTAATTGTGCTTTGTGCCGTATCTCTCTCAGAGCCTCCGCGTCTGATGCTAATGCTGGAGGTGTGTGTTTCAGGGAG
>CM040840.1:287500-300000 GCA_022828995.1 Vimba vimba
ACATATTCATCGTTCAGGGCAGCTGTGCAAACTTTACATCACAACAACACAGACATGAAGCGTCTTCAGTCGCTCAGAACCAGAGTCAGGCTGTACCCTCATGTTGTGTTCGGGTCATTTTGACCCGGAGAGGATCTTACCTTACCCGAAAATGCTAGTTAATGTTATTACTAGTGTTGTTTTTGGCGGCCTGTTTTAATTTTAGTTTTAGTCTAGTCTTTGTGTCAGGCTGACATTTTAGTTTTTATTAGTTTTAGTCACATTCATACTCTTTTTAGTCTAGTCAAGTTTTAGTCGACGAAAACTGATGACATTTTAGTCTAGTTTTAGTCGACGAAAACTGATGACATTTTAGTCTAGTTTTAGTCAATGAAAATTGTATTTTAGTCTCTTTTTAGTAATGCGATTCTATTTAACCCAGTCAATATAGAATTTCAAACAAGGCTATCTTATTATAGGTTATTTAGTAGGTCTATATTTAGGGCTGTGACGGTGGCAGGTTTTTTTTTACCACCGCGGTAATGGACCAACTACCGGCGGTGGTTGGGGGGTTATTAAAAAAAAAAAAACTCGTTTTATTTTTCCACACAAAGACGCGTGATACACTCTGCGCTTTGAGAGGGATGTGGGACACGAGCAGGAAAACACGAAGATATCGATCTCTTTATGATATCTTCGTGTTTTCTACTTGATGTAAATTGGTTTGAAGAGCGAATTTTATCCTCCACAAGGGCGAGATATTTAGGCTGTGTTTGAGATTGCGCTGCCAGAGAAAGTGAAACTAAAAATCACCCACACGTGTCAAACGCGCTTTACAACTAAACTCGCGCCCAATGTCTAATATAACAAGCACAAACTGTGTTAAAAAGAATTTGACATGCAAGTACAAATGTAGGCTATCTGTCCTACAGCGTTTTTCTACTTTACCACAGTAAAGAATACGAATATAATAGGCCTAATTAAAAGCGAACCAAGAAACGTTTATAATACCTTTAGAAAATGGGTGAGATGTGACGTGAGTGAAGATTTGGGAAAAGAAACAAGAGATTCCATGCAGGGATGAGTCACGATTTTTGGATATTCGATTAGTTTATTTAATTATAAAATATCGAATAGGTTGTGCGATTATATCTACTCTAAAATAAAATCTCCATGTTCTGGCGCTGATGCGGTGACGTGTTCATGTAACAAGAGACGCTGCCAATAACGCACATAACAGCTGTCACAAAGAACCAGCAAAAGTAATGATTATGAATGTGTCAAATATATCAATGAGACATTTTAATAGAATAACTAATGGAGTAATATATGGTTAAATTCGCTGATAATCGGGTGACCAGATCGCAATCCAGAATTTAAAGCCGACAAGCTATGGGTTCACGCACAACTCTCTCATTCGTCGTGACGTTACATTTCGTCTCGTCTCGTTTTGGTCAACGAAAATGAAGAGACATTTTAGCATAGTTTTTATTTTTTAAACCACATTTAGTCTCGTTTTTATTCGTCAACGATATTGCATTATACATGTATTTTAGTCATCGTCACATGACCATGCATTTACGTCTAGTCTCGTCTCGTTTTCGTCAGGTGATAACGGTTCGTTGACGACAATATTTCGTCATAATTTTCGTTGACGAAAGCAACACTAGTTATTACATTGGACTAAAATTTACTGACTTTACTCACCCAGAGTCTAACAACTTCCCCAAAAAAATTGTGTTTTTTCCCCCACATTGTAACACTTGTGATGTTCTTGGTCAAAAATGACCGGTCTACAAAAAATAGTTTATAAATCTCTCATTACGCTACCTTATCAGTAAATATTGAATTCAGTCCTTTTGTCAACTTGGTGTCTTTAAATTAGGACAGGTTTTGTATTTATTTTTGAAACTGATTGATCGTAGGCCTCATTGATCTGAGCTTATATTGGTCAAAAATGACCTCCCATTGAAAATGAATGCGGGTGTTGAAAATCTGAGAAACAATTAGTGTTCAGGAGTGTGTTCATCATGAAGTTGACATGTGGACATGTGGGCTTGCAGAAATAAAGGCCTTGGACCTGTGCATGTGTGGATACTTGTGCATCCACACACAAACACACACACACACACACGCACACACGCACGCACACACACACACACACACACACACACACACACACGCGCACACACGCGCGCGCGTTCATGTGCACAAACAAACTATTTTGAGTATTACAGGTTTTCTTTTTCACAGAGATAAACTTTATTCTCAAATCAGTCGTCGATGTAATTGAGAATACGAATGCCCTGAAGTCTCAGTGGAGCTAGAGCAGCATCCATGCATTTCGTGAAGGTGCGAGGTGACAGTGCTAGGCCGAATGGAAGATCCCCATGCCTTTCCCCCAAAAGGGAACCTCAGAAACTTCCTGTGATGGGGAAGGATGGATATGTGGAAGTACGCGTCTTTTAGATCTATCGTGACAAACCAGTCCTCGGACCTGATCTGACTCACGATAATAGGTATAGTTAGCATATATACCTCCTCAGAGACCGATATCCTGAGATCTATTATAGGACGGTGGCGGCGGGAGGAAAACACCTTCTGCTGCTGCAGGTGCGAGGAGCTGGCGGCTGCCTCTTGCCCCCTGGCGGCAGACCCACGAGACCTGGAACGACGGCGGTGGATTAGTTGTTTGAATGCGTCTGACTGTCGTTTCGCCTCCTAAAACCTCTCGACAACAGTATTGGCTGATGAGGCCGAAGAGGCCAGAAGGCAAAAGCGGGTCATCGAGGATGAGGGCCCTGTCCTTCTCCCCAATGCCGACAGGTTCAGCCACAGGTGTCTCTCCGTAGCTACTAATGCTGCCATGAGCAGCCGATGGCACGGGCCGTCTCCTTAGTAGCACAGAGAGACAAGTCAGCCGCTCAGCAGAGTTCAGTAATACCGTTGAAGGCGATCTCCACGCTGTCATCCACCTCTTTGAGGAGAACCATATATGCTTCCCCACCAAGGCTGATGTAGTATGGCAGGGTTTGGAGGGCAGCGCCGGAGCTCTCGGGGATGATGCAGCGTCGGGCGAGAGATAAGGTGCCAGTGTCTCTTCCACCCGCGGCATCACCCCATAGCCGTTCTCTTTCGAGCCCACAATAGAGTAATATACATGGACATCGATAAATGGGACGAGAACGGCTTACTCCACGATCTCGACACCTCTCTGTGGAGATCAGTGAAGAAATGGAGGCTCCGGCGCGAAGGCTGTGACCGGGCATGCAGGAAGCGTTCATCTAGCTGCGAATGAGTCCTCACATTCTCCTGCCAAAATATCTCTCCGCTGAGCCAGATAATTCGAGCATCGGGTCCTCGTCCTGGCGGAAGAAGCCGCAGAGCTTCCGACTCCTGAACGGGACCGACGGGGCTGGCTGCTGATCGTTGATAAAAGGCCGAAGCCGTCTCAACATCATCCTCCAGCTCCATTTGCGAACCCCATGTGTGGAGACGCCTCAGCAGACGCGGGTCCCGACCCACGGGGAGTGCGAGCCTGGCCTGATCCATCGAGCGTCCTGAGAGCCCTCGAGCGTTTGCTGAAGACCAGAAGCTGACGCTGTTGTGATCCGGCGTCCCTTTAAAGCTTCCTCATCGCCGTCACGAGCGACGCAACACCAATCGAGATTGGACTAGTTCCATACAGGCTTCAGTCGCGTCACGCTGAAGGCGTTCCCCAATCTGTTGATTCCCGATGCAGCGCGAGTTC
Source organism: Vimba vimba (assembly GCA_022828995.1). NCBI lineage: Eukaryota > Metazoa > Chordata > Actinopteri > Cypriniformes > Leuciscidae > Vimba > Vimba vimba. The sequence goes on from CM040840.1 coordinate 291,231, forward strand.
CCTCGAAAGGGAACTGAGTAAGCTTGGATAAATAAGGTCTACGATTTATCAGTTCCAAAAATAAATACAAAACCTGTCCTAACTGAAAGAAAACAAGCTGATAAAGTCCAATATTTGGTGGTTTGAGCTTAACGAAAGATTTCTAAGCAGTTTTTTGCAGGCCGGTGAGTTTTGACCGGGAACAGCACAGAGTTATAGGGTTTCAGCACAGCACAGGGGTTAGGACTGTTGCAGAGTCTTTAATTCCTGATGATTCACAGTGTCTGTCGTGCTTCTGCAATGATTCCTCTCGTGTTTCTTCCCAAAGGGTCCTCCGGGTCCTCCAGGCCGTCCAGGAGCGTTCAACTGTCCCAGAGGAGTAAGTGTGTGTGTGTGTGTGTGTGTGTGTGTGTGTGTGTGTGTGTGTGTGTGTGTGAGTGTGTGTGTGTGTGTGTGTATGTGTGTCTGTGCTTCCCAGTGGAGTAAGTGTGTGTGTGTGTGTGTGTGTGCTTCTGTCTCACACAGACTGTGTGTAAAGCTGTTGCTCAGTGTGTCTTTATCTCCTATAGACTGTGTTTCCCGTCCCTCCTCGACCCAACTGCAAACAGCCCGTGAGTGACTGAATATCATCATCATCTTCATCTTCATCATCTTCATCATCTTCATCCTTTAACTCTTAAACTCTCTCACTCTAACTCTGATCAAGGTTATTCTTCTCACTGAGGATTTCTTTCTCATAATTAAAGGAGAACCAAAACAAAAATTATGATAGTATTATTTCAATTTTTTAAAGTATTTACTATCAGTTACACTTTATTATTAAGCTGTCCTTGCTGCAGTGTAATTATACATTTAAGTTCTGAGTAATATTAACTAACTAAATGTGCTTAATCTTGGGCTAGGGTTGGGTTTAGTTACACGTAATTATGCATAATTTACTGTTATTACTATAGTAACTACATTTAACATGTCTGACAAGGACACTGGACACAAAGACATTCACTTACTATTTAAAATGTATCATATTATGAAGAAAAAATATGTTTTCATCAGTATTATACAATTCACTCTAGGTATTAAACTAGGATATGAGAAAGATGGATTCAACACACACTTGACCTTTGACCTTTGACCCATCTCAGGTGTAACACATCTTAACATCTGAACTGGCACATATGCATGATGGAGATATTGGCAGCTTGTGTTTATGGCCCATAATGCCGCTCTCTCTCTGTGACTCCGGCATGGGTTTGATCAGGCGGAGCGACTGCGTGTGTGTCTGATGAGGATCATAAGGGCTCATGTGTGGACAGTGCATAAGAGCTCTGCTCTTCTCGGCTTTTAGAGTTTTTACAAATCATAAATCTCTCAACATTGATTTAAAGTTCCCTTTCAAAGCTCCGCTGCATTATCGACTCATAACTCCCACACAGTGTTTGAACAGCGAACACACATGCGCAGTCTGACTGTCTAATAACAGCGCTCTGCCACACATGAAGGCCGTAGAGCTGAGCACATCCCATGACCCAGTGCGTATGATCCATAACCCAGTGCGTATGATCATAACCCAGTGCGTATGATCATGACCCAGTGCGTATGATCATGACCCAGTGCGTATGATCATGACCCAGTGCGTATGATCATGACCCAGTGCGTATGATCATGACCCAGTGCGTATGATCATGACCCAGTGCGTATGATCATGACCCAGTGCGTATGATCATGACCCAGTGCGTATGATCATGACCCAGTGCGTATGATCATGACCCAGTGCGTATGATCATGACCCAGTGCGTATGATCATGACCCAGTGCGTATGATCATGACCCAGTGCGTATGATCATGACCCAGTGCGTATGATCATGACCCAGTGCGTATGATCATGACCCAGTGCGTATGATCCATAACCCAGTGCGTATGATCCATAACCCAGTGCGTATGATCATGACCCAGTGCGTATGATCATGACCCAGTGCGTATGATCATGACCCAGTGCGTATGATCCATAACCCAGTGCGTATGATCATGACCCAGTGCGTATGATCATGACCCAGTGCGTATGATCATAACCCAGTGCGTATGATCATAACCCAGTGCGTATGATCATAACCCAGTGCGTATGATCATGACCCAGTGCGTATGATCATGACCCAGTGCGTATGATCATGACCCAGTGCGTATGATCATGACCCAGTGCGTATGATCATAACCCAGTGCGTATGATCATAACCCAGTGCGTATGATCATGACCCAGTGCGTATGATCATGACCCAGTGCGTATGATCATGACCCAGTGCGTATGATCATGACCCAGTGCGTATGATCATGACCCAGTGCGTATGATCATGACCCAGTGCGTATGATCATGACCCAGTGCGTATGACCGTGACCCAGTGCGTATGATCATGACCCAGTGCGTATGATCATGACCCAGTGCGTATGATCATAACCCAGTGCGTATGATCATGACCCAGTGCGTATGATCATGACCCAGTGCGTATGATCATGACCCAGTGCGTATGATCATGAATCAGTGCGTATGATCATGACCCAGTGCGTATGATCATGACCCAGTGCGTATGATCATGACCCAGTGCGTATGATCATGACCCAGTGCGTATGATCATGACCCAGTGCGTATGATCATGACCCAGTGCGTATGATCATGACCCAGTGCGTATGATCATGACCCAGTGCGTATGATCATGACCCAGTGCGTATGATCATGACCCAGTGCGTATGACCATGACCCAGTGCGTATGATCATGACCCAGTGCGTATGATCATGACCCAGTGCGTATGATCATGACCCAGTGCGTATGATCATGACCCAGTGCGTATGATCATGACCCAGTGCGTATGATCATGACCCAGTGCGTATGATCATGACCCAGTGCGTATGATCATGACCCAGTGCGTATGATCATGACCCAGTGCGTATGATCATGACCCAGTGCGTATGACCATGACCCAGTGCGTATGATCATGACCCAGTGCGTATGATCATGACCCAGTGCGTATGATCATGACCCAGTGCGTATGATCATAACCCAGTGCGTATGATCATGACCCAGTGCGTATGATCATGACCCAGTGCGTATGATCATGACCCAGTGCGTATGATCATGACCCAGTGCGTATGATCATGACCCAGTGCGTATGATCATGACCCAGTGCGTATGATCATGACCCAGTGCGTATGATCATGACCCAGTGCGTATGATCATGACCCAGTGCGTATGATCATGACCCAGTGCGTATGATCATGACCCAGTGCGTATGATCATGACCCAGTGTTTATGGCTGTTTATGTCCCGTGGATCATCAGCTTACTGACCTTCAGTGGGTCACTGTAACCCTGAGATCAGCAGTGTTTGCTCTCTCTCTTTAACACACAGTTCTGCTGTAACTGATCTCATGAGCAACATCATGACCGTGTGTTTGATTGACATCCAGATGTTTTCACACACACAGTCACTCTAACACACATCTGTCTTTCTTTCCCTGCTTTTGTTCAGGTAAATGGAGATTCTACACAAGGTGTGTTATTTTATGATTATCACACACTACTGTTCAAAAGTTACACCAAACATATTATAACAAACAATGACAATTTTTTTTTTTTATTTGATTAGCTAATAGTTTACATGTATTATTTTAATATGATATATGAATAATTTAGTAATGAGTGTCTGATCTGTTCTCTCAAAGGCCACACACTGGAAACCAGAGTCACTGTGAGTTTCATCACACACACACACACACACACACACACACACACACACACACACACACACTGGAGACCAGAGTCACTGTGAGTTTCATCACACACACACACACACACACACACACACACACACACACACACACACACACACACTTTTCTCTCTCTCTTTCTCTCTCTGACACACACACAAACACACACACACACTGGAAACCAGAGTCACTGTGAGTTTCATCTCTCTCTATCTCTCTCTCTCTCTCTCTCTCTAACACACACACACACACACGCTGGAAACCAGAGTCAAGTCAAGTCATCTTCATTTATATAGCGCTTTTAACAACGTAGATTGTTTCAAACCAGCTTCACAGAGATAAGCGTATAATTTAAGGTAACAGATATTGTTTTGGCTTTATAGCAGAGTTAAGTTATTTCCATCTAAAGTTAGTTTTGATTGATTCGCTTCCGTCACAACGATAATTTGTTATTAAATTAGGGGCCGCTAAGACGACACCATTCCCTCTACACAGACTTTAAACGTGAACCTGTGAGAAACACTGATGGCGTTCACATGCGCATTTAGAATGGGTTCTATAGTTATGTGCGTTTGAATATACGCAGGTTTGGAATTCCCTACAAGCCAAGCCTAAACAAAGTACTTGTCTTTCCTTATAAATTTTGATAAAGAATTTTATTTTATTTTGTTGCTTTGGGGTAGGAACGCGAAACGAATTTTCCCGACAACGCCTTATCTGTAGAGTGGTAGAGGGATCCTCCATAGGGAGAGACTAGTTGGCACTTCAGCACTGCGTTGTCATCGGGTCCAGGCGAAGGTCCTTCATCAGATCTGGATACGGCCTGGATCCGGCAGGCTGCAGGAAAACCTTGGGATAAACAAAGACACTAAAATTAGCGTAGATGCCATTCTTCTTATGATGTAACGAGTACATCAGGATTTATGGGAAGTGTTCCCGGTTCCGGCTGACCTAATCTATGCAGCCTAATATTGAATTATAGAAGTCTATAATGTGTTATGTGTATGCTAGGTCAAAGAGATGTGTCTTTAATCTATTTGAACTGACAGAGTGTGTCTGCTTCCCGGACAATGGTAGGAAGGCTGTTCCAGAGTTTTGGTGCTAAATAGGAGAAGGATCTGCCGCCAGCAGTCGATTTTGATATTCTAGGTATTATCAACTGGCCGGAATTTTGAGATCGCAATAGACGTGACGGACTATAATGCGTTAAGAGCTCGCTCAAGCACTGCGGAGATAAACCATTCAGTGCTGTGTAAGTGATCAGCAATATTTTAAAATGTATGCGATGTTTAATAGGGAGCCAATGCAGTTTTGACAGAACCGGGCTAATATGGTCATACTTCCTGGTTCTGGTAAGAACTCGAGCTGCTGCATTTTGAACTAGCTGTAGTTTGTTTATTAAGCGTGCAGGGCAACCACCCAGTAGAGCATTACAATAATCTAGCCTTGAGGTCATGAACGCATGAACTAATTGTTCCGCATTTGTCAATGAGAGCATATGCCGTAATTTAGATATATTTTTAAGATGGAAAAATGCAGTTTTACAGATACTAGACACGTGACTTTCAAATGAAAGATTGGTATCAAAGAGCACACCCAGGTTCCTAACCGACGACGAAGACTTAACAGAGCAGCCATCGAGTGTTAGACAGTATTCTAGGTTATTACGTGAGGAAGTTTTTTGTCCAATAATTAGAAACTCTGTTTTTTCAGAATTTAGAAGTAGGAAATTACGAGTCATCCAATTTTTTATATCCGCTATGCATTCCGTTAATTTTGTGAATTGATAAGTTTCGTTAGGTTTTGAAGAAATATACAGCTGAGTATCGTCAGCATAACAGTGAAAGCTAATTCCATGTTTCCTAATGATATCTCCTAAGGGTAGCATGTACAGAGTGAACAGCAGCGGTCCTAGTACTGAGCCTTGTGGTACGCCATACTGAACTTGTGATCGATGAGACATCTCATCATTTACTGCTACAAACTGATAACGGTCAGATAAGTGTGATTTAAACCATGCTAGTGCATTTCCCGTAATGCCAACATAATGTTCTAATCTATTTAAAAGAATGTTGTGGTCAATGGTGTCAAACGCAGCACTAAGATCGAGTAACACTAATAGAGAGACACAACCACGATCGGATGATAAGAGCAAATCATTTGTGACTCTAACGAGAGCAGTCTCGGTACTATGGTACGGTCTAAATCCGGACTGGAAATCCTCGCAGATATCACTTCTTTCAAGAAAGGAACACAGTTGTGAGGATACCGCCTTTTCTAATATCTTTGACAGAAAAGGTAGATTTGAGATCGGCCTGTAATTGACTAATTCTGTAGGATCAAGTTGCGTTTTTTTAACAAGCGGTTTAATCATAGCCAGCTTAACGTTTTTTGGTATGTATCCTAGAGACAAAGACGAATTCATGATATTAAGTAGAGGATCTGTGACCTCTGGAAGCATCTCTTTCAGTAGCTTAGTTGGTATAGGGTCCAGTGTTGTGCATGAACGCGTTCAATGAACGACGTTCACTGAACACGTTCATATTTTCGCCGAACGCTGAACTGAACGAATCACTTTTCATACAATGAACGTGAACGAGAGCGGCGCTCACTCTGGCAGGAATGAGCAGCACGCGCAGTTCACGTTCACGCTTATTTGAAAAGTCAGGTTTTACCAGGGCTTAATTTGAGCCGGAACATGTTCCGTCACCTCCGAAATTGGATCCGGAACCTTTTTTATTGGATCCGGCACCTCATGTGTCACTAAAATGAATTGCCTAAATGAAAAAAAAAAAAATTACTGTATGTGTAGTGTTCAATGTTTGTGACACATGACTTGCGCGCTTGTTGTACGAGTTGAGATTGCTGTTAGCCTCGATCGTTTCACTCAGGGGAAAAATGTCAAAAAGACAGGAAAGTTTGCTTAATTTTTTCAAATACGCTGGACAGTCAGATCCCAAACAAGCAAAAATCGTTTCCGCTGATCAAAAAGGAGCCCACGGTGGACACAGTAGCCTAGTATCGGTATCTCGTTATTTCGACATAATAAGGGGACATTCTAATCTGCATTAAGCCACATTAAGCGTTCTTATAGGCTAATGGTTTTCTATGGGAGGAAAATGCTTAACCGTTCATATTATGGGCTCATCTGATTTTTTGTACATAGCATAGCCTATTTGTTAGGATTTTAGTATCATAATGATTAGGCTAATAAACGCACGCACAATTATCCGTGAACTTGATTTGAACAAATGCATTTCAACTTGTGTGTGCAAAATTCAGAATTAAATTAATGTGCAGAAATTTGTACAAATAGAGAGTAGGCTATGTAGGCCTACTATACTGTTGTAGCCATTAAAAAAAGCGCGTTTCATATTTGTTAAAATATTATAATGTTATTTTTTTTCCATTTATGTTGATTTATGAAAAGTGAACAGCACGACCGAGTAAGATAGGATGCGCAATATGAGACATGGAGCGGGTCAGACATGATTTTGACCGTTGAAGTTGAAGTTGTTATAGAAAGCCTTTCTTTAAAGTGAATTTCGTTTTGTATAAATTGTATCTTAATTTTAATAAATTTTTCATCAACCAATTGCCTGTATTTAATGAATAGGCCGACGAAACAAATATAACGGAGGCGCCCGCGCGCTCACTTGCATTGCACGTGAACTAGAGCACATCCTAACTTAACGAAACTCAGTGTATGCCTCACACAGACATGACAAATACGTCAAATACACAAAGCTTGAAATGTCTTTAAACGAAATAATTCAAAACGAAAAAATATAAGGCTACTCTCTGATTATGTAATCCATTAGGCTTACTATTTATGTGCATTTCTCTCTATAAGCACGTTCACACGGAGATGGCGATCGTCAACTTCATCTTTGCAGCCGAGTCGACACTTTTAGAGAAAACACTTGTTTATTAATAAAAATCAATACACGCGTCACCGGATTTACAGATGCACGCACACATATTATTTCGAAATAACGAGATATTGTGTTGAAATATTATTAATAATAGCCTACATCTTTTAGAATAGGCCTATTTGATTGAATGCTGAATGTTGCGCTTGTTCAATTTAATAAAATTAAAACTTTAATTGTGATCATTAACTTAACTGAATATTAAATATTTAGTGACCAAGTTTTGCGCAGCTCCCCGTCAATGATCTAGCACCCACTCAGCATGCTGTCCCTGCAGAGAAGCTACGTAGGCAGTGTAATAATTTTTTTTTGTTTTTTTTTTTCCGTTACCTCCAACCCCCGTTTTGAGTCGCCGGGACCTCCCACTTTACAAATTAAGCACTGGTAAAGAGGTTCTATTGAGTAAGATAGTGGCCTATCTTAAAAAGAATTTAACAAATGAACGTGAACTAGTTCATTTTTAGATATGTGAACTTTAGTTCATTTAAAAAAAAAAAGAACTATGAACATGAACTAGTTCATTATCATCTGTGTGAACTGAACTTTGAGCTAGTTCTTTTTAAGTATGAACTGGCACAACACTGATAGGGTCTAACATACATGTTGTCGATTTAGATGATTTAACGAGTTTAGTAAATTCTTCCTCTCCTATAGCAACGAATGAATCAAATCTTTCCTCAGGGAGACTACAGTGCACTGCCTGATGCGATACTGTAGTAGACGGTTGCATAGTTATAATTTTCTCCCTGATATTATCAATCTTATAAGTGAAGAAGTTCATAAAGTCATTACTGCTGTGCTGCTTGGAAACTTTGGGGCTTGAAGCTTTCTTTTTCGTTAGTTTAGCCACTGTTTCAAATAAATACCTAGGATTATGTTTATTTTCTTCTAATAGGGTTGGAAAATAAGCAGATCTAGCAGCTTTTAAAGCCTCTCTGTAAGTAATCGAGCTCTCCTTCCATGAAATGCGAAATACCTCTAGTTTTGTTTTCTTCCAGTTGCGCTCCATTTTTCTGGCTGCTCTCTTAAGGGCCTGAGTGTGCTCGCTGTACCACGGCGTTGGATTATTTTCTTTAATCTTCTTTAAGCGCAACGGAGCAACT
>CM040840.1:307500-365000 GCA_022828995.1 Vimba vimba
AACAGTGGCGGGAAACGCTGTCCAATCACTGGCCAGTTTGGCGTGTTACTTATTATATTTACTCACTTTGCTGGGAAGTTTGTGTAGTCAAATAAAAAATACTCAACTCACAAGTCATCATGATATATTAAATACAGTGTATATGCGCAGAATCTGCTCATATCTGGATTACTTTAACACACATGTCCACTACCCAACCGATAACAGCGCTTGTTCATTTGCGATGAAGAATAAAGAGCATTTGGTGAACAGAAAAGACATTGTTATTTCCCATCATCCTTCATGTTTCTGATGTTCTGTGTCCTGTATTGATCTGTCCGTCTAAAACACATTTATGGGGAAAAGGATGAAAGAGGAAGAGGAGATGCTGGACCACAGGATTTAGTTTGAATAAGAAACGAATGTGTGAAATCCAAATTTTACAATATATATGTATATATAAGCTGTGATGTAGTTAATCTGGTTAATTTCTTTTTGGCTAGTAGAAGTTCTGAATGGCCGGTAACTTAAAAATGTAGTAGCCAAACTGGCCGGTGAGTGAAAAAGTTCATTTCAAACCCTGATTACAATGTAAAGGTGTTGGTCGCATTTACCATCGTTCAGCGATTGTTTGTGGCAAAATCTAGTCATTTCAATAATCCACATTTCACATGGGTGGTTTCCACACGCAGGTAACTGCAACTTTATATCACAATTATGAGAAAAAAAGGTCTTGAAGAGAAAAGAAAAGAATTGTGAGTTATAAAATCGGAACTGCGCTAAATAAAGCCAGAACTGCAAGATAAAAGTCACAGCTACCTTTTTTAATTGTGAGTTTATATTTTACAAAAATAGTCAGAATTGCAAGTTCCTATGTTTTTTCTCAGCAATGCCAGTTGTATTGTGTTGGCCTGTTGTGTCCTGACGCCTGTGCTTCTCCACGCTCTCAGCTGAGGTTGGTGGCGCTCAACACTCCGCTGACAGGGAATCTGGGCTCCATACACTCAGTGAATCAGCTCTGCAGAACTCAAGCTCAAGCCATGGGAATCAGAGACCATTACAAGGCCTTCCTCTCACACCACCTACAGGACCTGATTGACACCGTGCAGCCCATGTTCCGAACTCACTCGCCAGTCGTCAACCTGAGGGTAAATGTCTTAGTTGGTAATAAAGTCATGATCACTCATGTTTCTTTGTAAAGGAATCTCACCTGTTTCTGTTTAAGGTATGTTGAAGGTTTATTTTAAATTAACGCTTATTATATTTAAATCAACATATTTATGGTTTTAGTTTAAAGGATTTGTTCACTTCGGTCCAACGGGTTGAAAGTCCAAATTTTGTGGTTAAAAAGTATATAAATGTTTATTTTGTTATAAAATGGCGTAAGGTTTGTCTAGATAAGACTCTTATTCCTCGGCTGGATCGTGTCGAGACTTTGAAGCTGCACTGAAACTCACATCTGGACCTTCATCCCGTTGGACCCCATTGAAGTCACTATATGGAGAAAAATTCTGGAATGTTTTCCTCAAAAACCTTCATTTCTTTTCCACTGAAGAAAGGAAGAACATCTTGGATGACGTGGAGGAGAGTGAATTATCAGGAAATTTGAATTCTGAATTCAACTAATCCTTTAAGTTTCAGTTGACTTTAATAACCCTGGAACTGTCCCTCTAAGAGTTTAAATCCATATGTTTCAGTGTTCACACGTTAGATTTTACGGGACAGTCTGTGTTAAATCCCTCTGTCATGTGTGTGTGTAGGGTGAGGTCCTGTTCAAGAACTGGGAGTCGATCTTCTCCAACCATCTCCTGCCTCCCGGGATCCCGCTGTATTCCTTCGACGGGCGTGACGTGATGAGTGACCCCTTCTGGTCAGTACACATATTCAGAACAAGTGTTAAACGCTCACAGCTTACGCAGCTTTGAAGATTATCCTCAAGTGAGCAGAGAGATTCTAACACACTTCAACAACTTCTTGATCCAATCATGTGCTTAAAAGCTTTGTGTTGGTTGGCTGAATGTTATTCTCTCATGCACATTTTAGGCAAGCAATTGCATGAAATGTCTCAGTTTAGTCCTATCATTCTACCTCATTAATTGCCTAAAGGCAGTTGACAAACTCTAGTAATGGTTTAGTGGTAAACAGCTTCTGTTGGAGTCTCTCAAGTATTGCCAAGTCCCGACACACACACACACACACGCACACACACACACACACACACACACACACGGCCCTCCTCCGCGCACTGACCACAGTCCAGACGACAGCGGCTACACCTCACATTTCTCCACCCGTGCATTTGTATTTTTCTTCTCTCTTTATGTGTATTTATACTCTAGGCCGGTAAATTTAGCCTGCCATGTGATGCTCCAGATGAGGCAGTGACAGCGCAGCAGCAATTGTGGTTTGCTGGAGCCTTTTTAAGGTTGTTTGTGAAGTGGGACGTTTTTGGGATCTACATGGACTGAGTTTCAGGAGAACTGCTGTATGAATGCATGAAACAGAAGAGACAATTCACAAAGCCTATGTTAGTGGTTCCTCAGTTCTAACGTTAAGAACTCTGTCTGTTTTGGCTCGTCGTTGAAGTCAGCGGGAAATGCATGTACTCAAGCTTATTATTAGGCATGTGACGTATCAGATTTCCATATCACAATAATTGCTGAAGCTTCATCACAATATTGAATTAAGTTAGAAAACTTAAGTGTTATCCTAACAGGTTTAATAACTTTCTGCTCTTCCATCAGCCATTCTTTGATGAATAGAAACTTCAAAACAACAGCATTTATTTGAAATAGAATCTTTTACAAAATTATAAATACAAAGTTCTGTCATGAAACTCTAGATGGCATGGGCTGATTCTCTATAGGGCACAGCTGATTGGTTCCTGCTGTTTCAGAAGCCAATGAGCTCGCTGCAAAACCTTCAAATACTGGTCAGCATTTGCTGTTGCAGTTGCAGTACTTTTAAATAGTCAAGTCAAGTCAAGTCATCTTCATTTATATAGCGCTTTTAACTATGTAGATTGTTCCAAAGCGGCTTTACAGAGATACAAGGATAGTTTAAAATAACAGAGATTTTTATTTTTTTTTGCAGTTCTTGAATAAAGTTATTTTCCAGCTAAAGTTAATTTGATTGATTCACTTCCGTCGCAACGATCATTAGTTATTAACTTAGGGGCCGGGCCGCTAACACGACACCGTTTTAACAGGAAACTCTACACAGACTTTAAACGCGAAACTTGTGAGAACGCTGATGGCATGCACATGCGTATTACGAGTTCAGTCTATTGGTATGCGCGTTTGAATATATATGTGCGCAGGTTTGTAATTCCCTACAAACCAAGTCTTAAAAAACGACTTGTCTGGCCTTAAGGGAAATACCCTCCCCCTTTCCCAGCTCCACCTGTATAGATCTGCTATGGATAATTCCTGTACCCTATATTATACAGCAGCATATAGCACATAGACAGCGTGTCTTACTTGAGTAGCATGTTGAGTCCTGTACTTGCTCTGCTGCAGCAGCAATAACAGCAGCAGCAGCAATAACAGCAGCAGCAGCAGCAGCAGGTTAGTATAGTCAATAGCAGTAATAACAGCAGCAACAGCAGCAATAATAGCAGTAATAACAGCAGTAATAACAGCAGCAGCAGTAATAACAGCAGCAGCAATAACAGCAGCAATAACAGCGGCAGCAATAACAGCAGCAATAATAACAGCAGCAGCAGCAATAACAGCAGCAGCAGCAGCAGGTTAGTGTAGTCAATAGCAGTAATAACAGCAGCAGCAGTAATAATAGCAGCAGCAGCAATAACAGCAGCAATAATAGCAGCAGCAGTAATAACAGCAGTAATAACAGCATCAGCAGCAATAACAGCAGCAGCAGCAGCAATAACAGCAGCAATAATAGCAGCAGCAGCAGCAGCAGTAATAACAGCAGTAATAACAGCAGCAGCAGCAGCAGTAATAACAGCAGAAATAACAGCAGCAGCAGCAATAACAGCAGCAATAACAGTAACAGCAGTAATAACAGCAGAAATAACAGCAGCAGCAGCAATAACAGCAGCAATAACAGTAACAGCAGTAATAACAGCAGCAGCATCAGTAATAACAGCAGTAATAACAGCAGAAATAACAGCAGCAGCAGCAATAACAGCAGCAATAACAGTAACAGCAGTAATAACAGCAGCAGCAGCAGCAGTAATAACAGCAGTAATAACAGCAGAAATAACAGCAGCAGCAGTAATAACAGCAGCAGCAATAACAGTAACAGCAGAAATAACAGCAGCAGCAGTAGTAATAACAGCAGCAGCAATAACAGTAGCAACAGTAATAACAGCAGCAGCAACAGTAATAACAGCAGTAATAACCGCAGAAATAACAACAGCAGCAGCAGTAATAGCAGCAGCAGTAATAACAGCAGCAGCAATAACAGTAGCAGCAGTAATAACAGCAGCAGCAGTAATAACAGCAGCAGCAGCAGCAGTAATAACAGCAGTAATAACAGCAGAAATAACAGCAGCAATAACGGCAGCAATAACAGTAGTAGCAGTAATAGCAGCAGCAGCAGCAGCAGCAGCAGTAATAACAGCAGAAATAACAGCAGCAGTAATAACAGCAGCAGCAGCAATAACAGCAGCAGCAGCAGCAGGTTACTATATTGTCAATAGCAGTAATAACAGCAGCAATAATAGCAGCAGTAATAACAGCAGCAATAACAGCAGCAGCAGTAATAGCAGCAGCAGCAGCAGCAATAACAGCAGCAATAATAGCAGCAGCAGTAATAACAGCAGCAGCAGCAATAACAGCAGCAATAATAGCAGCAGCAGCAGCAGCAGCAGCAGTAATAACAGCAGTAATAACAGCAGAAATAACAGCAGCAGCAGCAATAACAGCAGCAATAACAGCAGAAATAACAGTAACAACAGTAATAACAGCAGCAGCAGCAGCAGCAATAACAGTAACAGCAGTAATAACAGCAGCAGCAGCAGCAGCAGTAATAACAGCAGAAATAACAGCAGCAGCAGTAATAACAGCAGCAGCAATAACAGCAGCAACAATAACAGTAACAGCAGTAATAACAGCAGTAATAACAGCAGCAGCAATAACAGTAACAGCAGAAATAACAGCAGCAGCAGTAGTAATAACAGCAGTAATAACAGCAGAAATAACAACAGCAGCAGCAGTAATAGCAGCAGCAGCAGCAGCAGCATTAATAACAGCAGTAATAACAGCAGAAATAACAGCAGCAGCAGTAATAACAGCAGCAGCAATAACAGTAACAGCAGTAATAACAGCAGCAGCAGTAATAACAGCAGCAGCAGCAGCAGTAATAACAGCAGTAATAACAGCAGAAATAACAGCAGCAATAACAGCAGCAATAACAGCAGCAGCAGTAGTAATAACAGCAGTAATAACAGCAGAAATAACAGCAGCAATAACAGCAGCAATAACAGCAGCAGCAGTAGTAATAACAGCAGCAGCAATAACAGTAGCAGCAGTAATAGCAGCAGCAGCAGCAGCAGCAGCAGTAATAACAGCAGTAATAACAGCAGAAATAACAGCAGCAGCAGTAATAATTAGGATTATTTGGTTTCCAACCACATTTTGTCTGACTTACAGTCTGGGTTTCGAAGGCAGCATAGTACTACTACTGCAACAATGAAGGTCATTAATGACTTTATTGAAGCAATGGACTGTAAGAACACCTGCGTAGCTCTTTTTATAGATTTATCTAAAGCATTTGATACAGTGGATCATTGCATTTTATTGGAAAAGCTACATAATATTGGTTTTTCTGACCATACTGTAGATTGGTTTACCAATTATTTGGCAGATAGAACTCAGTGTGTTTATTCGGACAATCTCAAATCAGCAACACTGACTGTATCTAGTGGTGTACCGCAAGGATCAGTTTTGGGTCCAATTTTATTTACTATTTATATTAATAACTTGGGTCAAGACATCCCACAAGCTCATTTTCATTTTTATGTGGATGATACCGTTATTTATTGTAAGGCTGCAACTTTACATCAAGCTTTTTCACATCTACAAACCGCTTTCAATCTTGTTCAGGCACAACTGTATCATCTTAAACTAGTTTTAAATGTTGAGAAAACTAAGACTATGCTCTTTTCAAAATCTAAGAAGTCTCTTGAAAGTCTTCCAAATATTTCTACTATACATGGAGAACAGATTGAACAAGTCAAATTGTATAAGTACTTGGGTATATTAATTGATGATCAGCTCTCTTTTAAATTGCACATTGAAAAATTGGTACAGAAGCTCAAATTAAAAATAGGATTTTATTTTAGAAACAAAGCCTGTTTTTCTTGGAAAACCAGGAAGAGATTGGTTTCTGCAACATTTCTCACTGCACTTGATTATGGTGACCTGCTCTATAGAAATGCGCCTGATAAATGTTTATCTTTATTGGATACTGTCTTTCATAGTGCACTAAGATTTGTGACTGGATGTAAAGCATCAACACATCATTGTACTTTGTATAAAATTACAAAATGGCCTTCATTATCAATGAGGAGGCATATTCATTGGCTTATGTTTATTTATAAGTCTATGTTGGATATGCTCCCTTCTTATCTTTGCACTTATATGTCTCGCAGCAACTGTTCCTACAATTTGCGTTCTGGTAATTTGTATTTGTTGTCTGTACCTATGGTCCGTACAGAGCTTGGTAAGAAGGCCTTTAGTTATGCAGCCCCTTCCACATGGAACACATTGCAGATTGATTTGAAGTTGCAAAATCTGATTTCTTTTGGTCAATTTAAACATTACATGAAATCTTTGGAAATAGATGCTATAAATTGCTGTCACTGTTTTTAATATGTATTTTTAAGTAGTCTTATGCTGATTGTTTATGTTTATGTATGTGTGTTTGTTGTTTATATTTGTTACTGTGCGCTGTCAATACACTGTCATCTTGGCCAGGTCTTTCTTGGAAAAGAGGTTTTAAATCTCAATGAGATAACCTGGTTAAATAAAGGTTAAATAAAAATAAAATAAAATAAATAACAGCAGCAGCAATAACAGTAACAGCAGTAATAACAGCAGCAGCAGCAGCAGTAATAACAGCAGTAATAACAGCAGAAATAACAGCAGCAATAACAGCAGCAATAACAGTAACAGCAGTAATAACAGCAGCAGCAGCAGCAGCAGCAGTAATAACAGCAGTAATAACAGCAGAAATAACAGCAGCAGCAGTAATAACAGCAGCAGCAGCAATAACAGTAGCAGCAGTAATAACAGCAGCAGCAACAGTAATAACAGCAGAAATAACAGCAGCAGCAGTAATAACAGCAGCAGCAGCAATAACAGTAGCAGCAGCAGTAATAACAGCAGTAATAACAGCAGCAGCAGCAGTAATAACAGCAGTAATAACAGCAGAAATAACAGCAGCAGCAGTAATAACAGCAGCAGCAGCAATAACAGTAGCAGCAGTAATAACAGCAGCAGCAGCAGTAATAACAGCAGTAATAACAGCAGAAATAACAGCAGCAGCAGTAATAACAGCAGCAGCAATAACAGTAGCAGCACTAATAACAGCAGCAGCAGCAGCAGCAGCAGTAATAACAGCAGAAATAACAGCAGCAGCAGTAATAACAGCAGCAGCAATAACAGTAGCAGCAGTAATAACAGCAGCAGCAACAGCAGTAATAACAGCAGTAATAGCAGAAATAACAGCAGCAGCAGTAATAACAGCAGCAGCAATAACAGTAACAGCAGTAATAACAGCAGCAGCAGCAGTAATAACAGCAGCAGCAGCAATAACAGTAGCAGCAGTGATAACAGCAGCAGCAGTGATAACAGCAGCAGCAATAACAGTAGCAGCAGTAATAACAGCAGTAATAATAGCAGTAATAACAGCAGAAATAACAGCAGCAGCAATAACAGTAACAGCAGAAATAACAGCAGCAGCAGTAGTAATAACAGCAGCAGCAATAACAGTAGCAGCAGTAATAGCAGCAGCAGCAACAGTAATAACAGCAGAAATAACAGCAGCAGCAGTAATAACAGCAGCAGCAATAACAGTAGCAGCAGTAATAACAGCAGCAGCAGCAGCAGCAGCAGTAATAACAGCAGAAATAACAGCAGCAGCAGTAATAACAGCAGCAGCAATAACAGTAGCAGCAGTAATAACAGCAGCAGCAGCAGTAATAACAGCAGAAATAACAGCAGCAGCAGTAATAGCAGCAGCAATAACAGTAACAGCAGTAATAACAGCAGCAGCAGCAGCAGTAATAACAGCAGCAGCAGCAATAACAGTAGCAGCAGTAATAACAGCAGCAGCAGCAATAACAGTAGCAGCAGTAATAACAGCAGTAATAACAGCAGCAGCAGGAGTAATAACAGCAGCAGCAATAACAGTAACAGCAGAAATAACAGCAGCAGCAGTAGTAATAACAGCAGCAGCAATAACAGTAGCAGCAGTAATAACAGCAGCAGCAACAGTAATAACAGCAGAAATAACAGCAGCAGCAGTAATAACAGCAGCAGCAATAACAGTAGCAGCAGTAATAACAGCAGCAGCAGCAGCAGTAATAACAGCAGTAATAACAGCAGAAATAACAGCAGCAGCAGTAATAACAGCAGCAGCAATAACAGTAACAGCAGTAATAACAGCAGCAGCAGTAATAGCAGCAGCAGCAGCAGCAGCAGCAGTAATAACAGCAGTAATAACAGCAGCAATAACCGCAGCAGCAATAACAGTAGCAGCAGTAATAGCTGCAGCAGCAGCAGCAGCCGTAATAACAGCAGTAATAACAGCAGCAATAACAGCAGCAATAACAGCAGCAGCAATAACAGTAGCAGCAGTAATAGCAGCAGCAGCAGCAGCAGCAGCAGTAATAACAGCAGAAATAACAGCAGCAGCAATAACAGGAGCAGCAGTAATAACAGCAGCAGCAGCAGCAGCAGCAGTAATAACAGCAGCAATAACAGCAGCAGCAATAACAGTAGCAGCAGTAATAGCAGCAGCAGCAGCAGCAGTAATAACAGCAGAAATAACAGCAGCAGCAGTAATAACAGCAGCAGCAATAACAGGAGCAGCAGTAATAACAGCAGCAGCAGCAGCAGCAGCAGTAATAACAGCAGAAATAACAGCAGCAATAACAACAGCAATAACAGTAACAGCAGTAATAACAGCAGCAGCAGCAGCAGTAATAACAGCAGAAATAACAGCAGCAGCAATAACAGTAGCAGCAGTAATAACAGCAGCAGCAACAGTAATAACAGCAGAAATAACAGCAGCAACAGTAATAATAGCAGTAATAACAGCAGAAATAACAGCAGCAGCAATAACAGTAACAGCAGTAATAACAGCAGCAGCAGCAGCAGTAATAACAGCAGCAGCAATAACAGTAGCAGCAGTAATAACAGCAGCAGCAATAACAGTAGCAGCAGTAATAACAGCAGCAGCAGCAGCAGTAATAACAGCAGCAGCAATAACAGTAACAGCAGAAATAACAGCAGCAGCAATAACAGTAGCAGCAGTAATAACAGCAGCAGCAACAACAGTAATAACAGCAGAAATAACAGCAGCAGCAGTAATAACAGCAGAAATAACAGCAGCAGCAGCAATAACAGCAGCAGCAATAACAGTAGCAGCAGTAATAACAGCAGCAGCAGCAGCAGCAGCAGTAATAACAGCAGAAATAACAGCAGCAGCAGCAGTAATAACAGCAGAAATAACAGCAGCAGCAGTAATAACAGCAGCAGCAATAACAGTAACAGCAGTAATAACAGCAGCAGCAGTAATAACAGCAGAAATAACAGCAGCAGCAGTAATAACAGCAGCAGCAATAACAGTAACAGCAGTAATAACAGCAGCAGCAGCAGTAATAACAGCAGAAATAACAGCAGCAGCAGCAGCAATAACAGCAGCAGCAGTAATAACAGCAGTAATAACAGCAGCAGCAGTAATAACAGCAGCAGCAGCAGCAGCAGTAATAACAGCAGCAGCAATAACAGCAGCAGCAATGATAACAGCAGAAATACCAGCAGCAGCAGTAATAACAGCAGCAGCAGCAGCAGTAATAACAGCAGCAGCAATAACAGCAGCAGCAATGATAACAGCAGAAATAACAGCAGCAGCAGTAATAACAGCATCAGCAATAACAGCAGCAGCAGTAATAACAGCAGCAGCAGCAGCAGCAGCAGCAGTAATAACAGCAGTAATAACAGCAGTAATAACAGCAGCAGCAGCAGTAATAACAGCAGCAATAACAGCAGCAGCATAGCAGATCTATTCTGCCAAGACTGAATACATTAACATTGCATATCTATTACCATGCCAAACACCCCGAGAGTTGTCATGACAAAAATGTCTTTACTGTCACTTTTTAGCAATTTAATGCTTCCTTACTGAATGAAAGTATTATTATTATTTAAAAACCTTACTGTCCCCAAACTTTTGAACAGTAGTGTACATGAGCTTAAAGCTAATACACACATGAATGTCCCTATAGCAGCCTCGTGATACAGGGCTAGTCCAACTATTTGGGATTAGGAAATGAGTTGAGTTATGCTCATGTGTGTGTGTGCGTGTGTGTGTGTGTGTGTGTGTGTGTGTTCAGGCCTCAGAAGGCGGTGTGGCACGGCTCTTCAGAGAGAGGAAAGCGACTGGACGCTCTGAACTGTGAGTCCTGGAGAGCTGGAGACATGGCCATCACGGGTCAGGCCTCGTTCCTCTACAGCGGATTACTGAACCAGCAGACCCGAAGCTGCTCCAACCTGTTCATCGTCCTGTGCATCGAGACCAGCCACGAGCACAGAACCCTCCGAGAGCTCCAGACCAGCCACGAGCACAGAAGAGGCCATTACAGATACTGAGATACTCTGAAGCCTCTCGCAGCAGAAACTGTGTTAGTGTGGACAGAGACGACATGAACTCCAGCCACACATGAACGTTCAGTCCAGCCCAAGCCGTCGTTCTAGAATGTAACGTGTTTATTGGCCAGATCCCAGCGTTGGACATCGGCCCTCTCCATGACATTTTCATGCACTGTACTTTTCAAATTGTATTTTTGGTGTTGATTTTCCACACAAAAAACAACTTTTTTATCATGTCATTTATTTGTTTATTCTGTTTGTATTTAATTTAATTTCAGTGTTTTATTTATACAGTGACCGCACATGATTAAAAAATGTCATTGATAAATATGTAATTTAACTGTTGAAATTAATTATCATTCATTTTTTTATTGTCATGAAACAGTTTTTAGACCTTGCATCTGTTTTAACAAGTCAGATCACAATCAAATCACCTTTTTTATAGATTTTTTTAAAAAGCAAATCAAGTGTTTATTGTCTGTTGAATAAACTTTTTTTTTTCCAAATTTTATTTTTGTGTGTTATTATTATTTATTTCGATATGATGACCTGTGCTGAACTCAGATGTGAAAGTTGTCTATTTATGAACAAATGTTCTGGATACGTCATCGGTGGGAAAGCTTGAAGCGCTCACAGAAACAGTGTTTATTGGGAAAGTTTGCACCTCCTGAACACGAACACAGACGTCCAGAGGAGCTGGCACAAGTTGGGCTTGTTTTTCAGGGTTTGCACTGACACACACACCAACACACACTTACCAACAGTATGACTGTTTTTCCCCTCACAGTGGAATGTTGTGGGAAAAATCATGTAAACAGTCACTTTAAGAGGTCACAGCTTTAAAGGGGTCAGGAATTTTGTTTTCTTAAAATTGTATAATGTGATCAAGATTTTTGACATAAAAAAACATCCTAATTTAGAAGCAATAAGCTATTTTCTATCCAGTTTTTTCGTCCCTCTCTTTGAAACACTGATGGGCGTGTCTCATTCAGGAATTGGAAGTAAATGCCCACTGCTGTGATTGGGTAACAGTTTTGCATATAAAAATGGACATGGAGTTACCACAGTTATAGTTTACAAATTATAACTTACTGTGTTTTGTGTAAACAACTACCCTAGAAATCCAGAGTTCTCGCGAGAGCACAAGTTGAATTTGCTCAGCGAGTTTACTCTGGCGTCGAGTAATGATGCTCATTAAATATGCCCCTGTATCCGAGCTGCACCAATCACATCGGGTTATCTGATATAGGCGGGCCAGAGGCGAGCTAAAGGCGCTGTGACGTCGAAGTCATTAGTAAACAAGTCAAGTCAAGTCATCCTCATTTATATAGCACTTTTAACAATGTAGATTGTTTCAAAGCAGCTTTACAGAGATAAACGTATAATTTATGGTAACAGAGATTGTTTTGGCTTTATAGCGGTTCTTTAATAAAGTTATTTTTCAGCTAAAGTTATTTTTGATTGATTCGCTTCCGTCGCAACGATCATTTGTTATTAAATTAGGGGCCACTAAGACGACACCATTCTCTCTACATAGACTTTAAACGCGATCCTGTGAGAAACGCTGATGGCGTTCACATGCGCATTAAGAATTGGTTCTATAGTTATGTGCGTTTGAATATATGTACGCAGGTTTGTAATTCCCTACAAACCAAGCCTAAACAAAGTACTGGTCTTTCCTTATAAATTTTTATACAGAATTTTATTTTATTTTGTCACTTCGGGGTAGGTACGCGAAACGAATTTCCCGAAAACGCTTTATCTGGAGTGGTAAAGGGATCCTCCATAGGGAGAGACTAGTTGGCACTTCAGCACTGCGTTGTCATCGGGTCCAGGCGCAGGTCCTTCATCAGATCTGGATCTGGATATGGCCTGGATCCGGCAGGCTGCGGGAAAACCTCAGGATAAACAAAGACACTAAAATTAGCGTAGATGCCATTCTTCTTATGATGTAACGAGTACATCAGGATTTATGGGAAGTGTTCCCGGTTCCGGCTGACCTAATCTATGCAGCCTAATATTGAATTATAGAAGTCTATAATGTATTATGTGAATGCTAGGTCAAAGAGATGTGTCTTTAATCTGGCTTTGAACTGACAGAGTGTGTCTGCTTCCCGGACAATGTTAGGAAGACTGTTTCAAAGTTTTGGTGCTAAATAGGAAAAGGATCTGCCGCCAGCAGTCGATTTAGATATTCTAGGTATAATTAACTGGCCGGAATTTTGAGATCGCAATAGACGTGACGGACTATAATGCGTTAAGAGCTCGCTCAAGTACTGCGGAGCTAAACCATTTAGTGCTTTGTAAGTAATAAGCAATATTTTAAAATTTATGCGATGTTTAACAGGCAGCCAATGCAGTGTTGACAGAACCGGGCTAATATGGTCAGACTTAATAAGTCTGAGTGGACATCCATGACATGCGGAGTCCCTCAAGGCTCAATTCTTGCACCACTCCTGTTCAACCTGTATATGTTCCCAATGAGCCAAATAATGAGAAAGAACCAAATTGCTTACCACAGCTATGCAGACGACACACAGATTACAGCCCCATTGACTCCCTGTGCCAATGCATTGATGAAGTCAACAGTTGGATGTGTCAAAACTTTCTTCAGTTAAACAAAGACAAAACTGAAGTCATTGCATTTGGAAACAAAGATTAAGTTCTCAAGGTGAACGCATACCTTCACTCTAGGGGTCAAACAACTAAACATCAAGTCAGGAATCTTGGTGTGACACTAGAGTCAGACCTTAGTTTCAGTAGTCATGTCAAAGCAATAACTAAATCAGCATACTATCATCTGAAAAATATTGCAAGAATTAGATGCTTTGTTTCCAGAGAAGACTTAGAGAAACTTGTGCATGCTTTCATCACCAGCAGGGTGGATTACTGTAATGGACTCCTCACTGGCCTTCCCAAAAAGACCATAAGACAGTTGCAGCTCATACAGAACGCTGAGCAGAACCAGAACATATGAACACATCACACTAGTCCTCAGGTCTTTACTCTGGCTCCCAGTTAGATTTAGGATTTATTTTAAAGTATTATTACTGGTATATAAATCATTCAATGGCCTAGGACCTCAATACATTGCAGATATGCTCACTGAATAGAGCTAGAAATACCAAGGGTTCACTCTAAGCATGGCGAGTCTGCTTTTAGCTATTATGCCAGCCGCAGCTGGAACCAGCTTCCAGAAGAGATCAGATGTGCTCCTACAGTAGTCACTTTCAAATCCAGACTCAAAACACTTCTGTTTAGCTATGCATTTACTGAATGAGCACTGTGCCAATGTTCGTCAGGCTGTTTGTACTGTACTGTATTTTATTTTTCTAAACCGTTTTAATTATTCTTATTTCTTTTTATTATTTTAATTTCTTCTATGTAAAGCACTTTGAATTGCCATTGTGTATGAAATGTGCTATAAATAAACTTGCCTTGCCTTGCCTTGCCTTGCCTTGCCTACTTCCTGGTTCTGGTAAGAACTCGAGCTGCTGCGTTTTGGACCAGCTGTAGTTTGTTTATTAAGCGTGCAGGGCAACCACCCAATAGAGCATTACAATAATCTAGCCTTGAGGTCATGAACGCATGAACTAATTGTTCCGCATTTGTCAATGAGAGCATATGGCGTAATTTAGATATATTTTTAAGATGGAAGAATGTGGTTTTACAGATACTAGACACGTGACTTTCAAATGAAAGATTGGTATCAAAGAGCACGTGCCGGCTGAATGCGGAAGCTATAAAGGAGCCGGCATCACAGCTGTTGTCAGTCAGCAACTCGGGGGCTTCACTCATGGGGATCACAGATGGAGCTAGAGGAGGGGTATGAGATGGCTTTGGCCCTTTCTCAGCCCTCATCCGCTAGCTCCTGTTCTCACTGCTAGCTCTAGGGGGTTTGATGCTGGGCTTATCTTCTTCTGAGGAAGTTGATGTGCTCAGTGTCGAAGGTGGTGATTTGGGTGATTCGCCAACCCAATCACCACAGTATGAGGTGATAACTCATGCCGTGGCCAGGTTGAACATTGAATGGCCGAAGCTGGAAGTGCAGTCAAAAAGCAAGCTAAATGAGAGTTTCCTGCAGTCTGCACCACAACCTCCCGTTGGCTTACCATTTTTCCAGGGTCTCCATACAGAGGTGTTGAGATCCTGGAATAAACCATATTCAACCAGGCTTTCTAGTCCCACAGCACATCATTATGCATCATTAGTGGGGCAGAAACAAAGCGGTTATGGTCCTATGCACAAGATAAAGGAGACATTGGCAGCTTGTTTGTCACCAGACGCTGCGTTCTCATTAAAAGCCCCAGCATTGCCCTCCAAACCATGGCGCATAATATCTTCTTTGGTCGGCAAAGCGTACATGGCAGCAGGTCAGGCAGGTGCTTCCCTCCACACCATGGCTATTTTACAAACCTACCAAGCTGACCTGCTGAGAGATTTAGATGGGGGGAAGATTGACGCCGAAGATATTAAAGAGCTGAAAAGAGCCACCGATTTGTCTCTCTGCGCTACCAAGGGGACGGCCTGCGCTATCGGCCGCTCCATGGCAGTCCTGGCAGCAATGGAGAGACACCTATGGCTAAACTTATCTGGCATCAAAGAGAGGGACAGAACGTTCCTCCTCGATGCCCCGCAAGTAGCAAGCGGTGGCTTTTAAAAAATTCCTCCCCCATCGACATAAATCCTACGGGGCTGCTGCGAAAGGGAAGCTCCAGCCATGTCCGTCAGGCTCCTCATACAGGCAGACACAAAGAGAGAGTGTTGCTAATCGAGCCCCTCCACAACGATCTCAGGTTGGTTTCGCTAGTAAATTTCCTGCACGCCTGGGAAGTGCTACCCAATATATCTCAGTGGGTGGTGCGTACCATTCACAAAGGGTACAGACTTCAGTTCGGGTCCCGCTCACCGAAATTCAAAGGAATTCTCGAAACAGTGGTGGGCTCTGAACGGGTGCAAGTCATGGAGCAGGAAGTTCAGTCTCTTCTGGCGAAGGAGGCCATAGATCTCACAGAGAGAAACACCGGGTTCTACAGCCGGTACTTTATAGTTCTAAAAAAGGATGGAGGGTTATGTCCCATTATAGATCTTCGACAGCTGAACCAGTCTCTGAGGAGATTCAAGTTCAAGATGCTGACGATCCCTCTTATCGTGAGCCAAATCAAGTCCAAGGACTGATCTAAAGATCTAAAGGAATGCGTATTTCCATATCTCCATCCTAGAGATATGGATCCTCCCACCCAGGAAGTTCCTGAGGTTCGCTTTTGGGGGCAAAGCGTACCAATATTGTGTTCTTCCGTTTGACCTAGCATTATCCCCACGCACCTTCACGAAATGTATGGACGCAGCCCTGGCACCACTAAGATTGCAGGGCATAAGAGTTCTCAACTATATAGACGACTGGATAATACTAGCAGTCTCAGGAGATGGCAGAATCGAGATGTCCTGCTCGACCACATGAAGCGCTTGGGGCTGAGGCTCAACGTGAAGAGGAGCATGCTCACTCCTGTCCAATGGACGACATATTTAGGACTAGTGTATGACTCGGTCACGATGCGGGCACAGTTGTCTCCTGCACGTATCGAGTCGATTCTGGCAATAGTGTCCAGAATAAAGGTAGGACCAACGCATCACTGTGAAACAGGTCCACAGACTGTTAGGGCTCATGGCAGCAGCGTCCAACATGATACCTTTTGGCCTGCTGCACATGAGACTACTACAGTGGTGGCTCAGAACCAAGGGGTTCTCTCCGAGGGCCAGCTTTTTGCATGACCAAGGTTACGCACAGGTGCCTTCGTTCCTTGGTCATGTGGAAGAAAGCTTGGTTCTTAGCCCAAGGCCCTGTGTTAGGAGCACCATGTCAGTGCAAGATATTGTCGACAGATGCTTCCTGCACAGGGTGGGGGGTGGTGATGGAGGGCCGCTCAACCCAGGGTCTGTGGAAAAAACATCATCTATCTTGGCACATAAACTGCCTAGAGATGTTAGCGGTACTGCTAGCCTTAAGGCACTTTCTCCCAGACCCCAGAGACCATCATGTTCTGGTGAGAACAGACAATACGTCGATGGTCTCGTATAATAACCATCAAGGGGGTCTGAGATTGCGCCCTCTGTGCAGACTGGTACATCAGATCCTCCTATGGGCTCAAGGGAGGATTCTCTTGCTGAGAGCAATTTCTATCCCGGGGCATCTAAATATAGGAGCAGACATCCTGTCGAGGCAGGGGCTGAGGCCCGGGGAATAGAGACTGCACCCCGAGATGGTGCTGTTAATCTGGAGGAAGTTCGGGCAGGCGGACGTTGACCTGTTTCCGTCACAAAAAAACTCACATTGTCCCCTCTTATTTTTCCTCACTCATCCAGCTCCTCTAGGACTGGATGCCACGGTACAGCGGCTGTACTCATTTCCCCCGATCGCTCTGCTCCCGGGAGTTCTAGAGAAAATTCGCTAGGGCGGGGACCAAGTCTTATTGGTGGACCCATGCTGGCCTGCCCGAGTTTGGTTTTCGGATCTGATAGCTCTCCTGGACGGCCCCCCCGTGGGAGATTCCCGTCAGGAGGGACCTCCTGACACAGGCCGGGGGCGCGATATTACATTCCTGGCCGGAGATGTGGAAATTATGGGTCTGGCCCCTGAGAGGGATCAGTTCCTGAACGCCGGTCTCTCTACTGAGGTAATGGAGACTATCTTAAACTCTAGAGCTCCCTCCACAATGAAACTATATGCGCTGAAGTGGAGAGTATTCATTTTATGGTGTAGAGAGCACCAATTGGACCCAGTTAACTTCCCAGTGGCTTCAGTGCTGGAGTTTCTGCAGGGTCGTTTCTCTGCCGGCCTTTCCCCTTCTACACTTAAGGTGTATGTGGCAGCAGTGGCTGCTTTCCATGTGGATGGCAGCTCACTGGGAAGGCATCATCTTATTACACGTTTCCTTCATGGTACTCTGAGGAAGAGGCCTCCGGCTCAGTTTAGAATCCTGTCACAGTGTCTGGTTTGTGTTTCCCCGGGTGTCCACTAGAGGTCTCTCTCCCTTACTGTCACCATTCATTCTGGAACTGCATTTCCCACGATCCTTTGTCTGTTCTCATCACTCATCATTGCACGCAGCTGTTTCTTATTACATTGTTTAGTTTCTGTGTATAAATACCCTGTCTGTTTTAGTCCTTGTCACGGAGTCGTCACATATTGTCACCACACTTCTGAGGTCTGTCCTTCTAGTCTGTTTCTTGTTTTGTTTATTGTTGTTTTGTATTTTGTATTGATTATATGGACTTTGACCCTTGCCTGGATGACTACGATTTGGATTATACTTAATAAAACCCACTGCATTTGGATCTACTGTTTCCTGTGTGTTCCCGTGACAAATCATGGAATCTAGCCATAGTATTAGAAGGGTTATCCTTGGCACCCTTCAATCCTTTGCACATGGTGTCAGACAAGTGCCTAGCCTTAAAGATGGCATTTTTGCTGGCTATGTTATCTCTCAAGAAAATAGGAGATTTACAGGCCTTGTCGGTTGCTCCCTCCTGTCTAGAATTCGCTCCAGGGGGAGTAAAAGTTATTCTTTACCCAAGACCTGGGTATGTACCTAAGATGCTCACTAATGTGGCCTGGCCAGTTGTCCTTCAGGCCTTCCATCCTCCTCATGTGTCAGTGGAACAAGAGCTCAAGTGGCTTTGCCCGGTCAGGGCCCTTGAGATTTAAATCAGGAAGACATCTCAGTGGAGAAAATCTGACCAGCTTTTGTTATGCTTCGGGCCCCCTAAGAAGGGCTGCCCGGCTACTAAACAGACAGTTAGCAGGTGGATTGTTGAGGCTATTTCTATGGCTTACGAGGTGTGCGGGCTGCCCTCACCTCTGCCAATTAGAGCTCATTCCACCCGAAGCATGGCATCTTCAAAGGCACTGTGGTTGGAGGCATCACTCCAAGATATATGTGATGCGGCAGGATGGTCCTCGCCACACACCTTTGTTCGATTTTACAGCTTGGACCTTCCGGCGACCCCGGGGTCACAAGCACTCATGTCCTGAGCTGTGCCTCATTTCACACTGGGACAGACTTTTTGTCAGCATGGCGAAGTAGGCATATCGTTCCCCAAAGTGTCATCAACGACGCAGCTTGAGTTCCTTCAAAAAGGGAACGAGGCGCTGCGTCCCTTTGCCATGCTTCCTGCACACCTGAGAGTGGCAATCCGCCGGCATGCATCACGGGATGACGTTGCCTCAATCAAGATTGGACTAAGTTGCACATGTGACTTCAGGAGCGTTTCCGCTGAAGGGATTCCCCAAAGTATAATCATCGATGCAGCGTCTCGTTCCCTTCTCAGGGAACCATGGTTACATGGGTAAGCTGAGACGTTTGACGCAAAAAGTGTGTAATCTTCAGAGCGTCTCTATGGTTTTGTTGCTGTAATCCTGTGTTTGCGTCTCATGGCATGTGTGTATCGGTGGGCAGGGCTAAAGATGTGATGATATAGAAGTGGGCGTCGATCTGATTCTGCAGTGGCTGAGGCTTTCATCACACTATTACTTGACAAAATCTGAAACGAGTGGTTTTCTGAGCTTGGCTTCAATAAAAGCTGTTTTTGGACTAATGAGGAAGAGTTCTGAAACTTGTAGGATATTTATATGTCAAAAGATCATGGAAAAATAGATTTCTCAATTCATGACCCCTTTAAATATGAATTCATTGCGCATATCAGGCTTTAAGTTGATGGTCATCATGCATCTTTTTAGGTTTTTAATTTGAAATGTAAATTTGTTATTTAAAACTTGTTATTTATTGGAACAAACAACATCCTGTATTTCACTGTATTTTATTTTATTATTTTATTTTATCCCAAAAACAATTATTACATTTATAAGACATGACTTACATTACAGTGCCAGTCAAACTTTATTCAGTCAATCCAGTGCTCTATATCTAGTGCTCTCATAATTAACCACTGTAAATATTTTATTTATTTGCCAAAATACTATAGTTCTTGTTACTTTAAATAGTAACAGCAGAATTTGAAGAAACTATGGTGAATCATATATGTGAGTGTGTGTGAGTGAGTGTGTGTGTGTGTGTGTGTGTGTGTGTGTGTGTGTGTGTGTGAGAGAGAGTGTGTGTGTGTGTGTGTGCGTGTGTGTGTGAGAGTGTGTGCGTTTGGTTTATATTACATTGTGAGAACCAAATGTCCCCACAAGGATAGTAAAACCTGTGTACATGTGTGCGCGCGCGCGTGTGTGTGTATGAGAGAGTGTGTGTGTGTGTGTGTGTGTGTGTGTGTGTGTGTGTGTGTGAGTGAGTATGCCCTGCACTCTGTGATCAGTGAGTTCTGCTCATTATGGTGATAAAGGTGTCAGATGACCTTAATATGTGGATCTGGTGGATAAACATAGCAGTGGTTTGATATGGTGGACCTGCTGTATGTGTGTGTGTGTGTGTGTGTGTGTGTGTGTGTGTGTGTGTGTGTGTGTGTGTGTGTGTGTGTGTGTGTGTGTGTGTGTGAACCACATTGGGGAATTACTGCCACTTCCTGATGCTCTTCCGTCTCTCAAGCTGCGTCTTGCGCTCGGCCACAACAAAGACTGACGTTTCAGTTGTGAGTATTAATTACAGAACAACACAAGATGGAGCGGAAGTTCCTGCACTGAAGTTATAAAGTAGCTCATTAAATACCACTTATTTGCCTTCATGACAGAAAAAGTTACGGTCATTACGGTCTCCAATTTTAGTTTAGCTTGGAACACCTACTGTAATTATCTCAAGATATATCGCTTATGTCTGGCTTCAAACAGGGTGTCATTAGCTTGATAAACAGATATTTAAATGTATATAGCGGCGACCCATAAGTGCAAAATAATAGCTTTGAAACCAAACAGCAGGTTTTATTCTCAGCACAGAAACACAGTTCATGCCTGAACTACGGCTTCACTGAGGTGAAACTTGCTGGAGGAAAATTCCCGACTTTAATATAATAGGAGCTAGATTTTCCTCAAAAGATATTATCTCAGACTTTTTCCTAAGAATATCTTTGCATATCTCTAATTTATTTATTTTTTAAGTGGCAGATTGTGAGAAATCAGTTCTGATATGAAGGTCAAAGATCCTATTTTACCCTCCAGTGTGGATCAAATATGCGTTTGGGAAGAACAGCGGACATCTGTTATGATTGTGCTGTAATGGCCTGAGGAGCAGGAGACCGCAGGTCAAAGGTCAGGAGAGTCATGTGAATCATATACAGATGTCACAAGCCCTCAGCGGAACAATATAGATGTGTGTTATTTCTCAACCTCGAGATGGTTTTGTTGAATCGCTTATTCTGATTTAGCTGTTTTGATTTATTCTTCTTCATGTGCTGAACTGTCTTTTGAGCATTCAGATGAACATGACGGGCTGCGCATCCGCTCCTGTCAAACATCAGAGCCTTTGTGTCTGTGCGCTGCTCTCTCTCTGATTTAATACATTCAAAGGTTTTCTTCTGAATTGGAAAGAATCGGGCATCATTTTGTCCTCCATGCATGTATATCTACAGTCAAATAAAAATGTATTCAGACATTTTGCTATCCTAACTTACATAAATTAACTATAGTGCCCTGCAAACACAAGTAAAAAAATATTAAAAATTATATATGGTGTCTGAATAATTATTGGTTTGACTGTATCAGATACATGACCACAACGCATGATGTAGTCAGCCGGATCCGAGCCGTATCCAGAGCAGATGGAGGACCTGCGCCTAGACACGGCCACAACGCATGATGTAGTCAGCCGGATCCGAGCCGTATCCAGATCAGATGGCGGACCTGCGCCTAGACACGGCCACAACGCATGATGTAGTCAGCCGGATCCGAGCCGTATCCAGATCAGATGGCGGACCTGCGCCTAGACACGGCCACAACGCATGATGTAGTCAGCCGGATCCGAGCCGTATCCAGATCAGATGGAGGACCTGCGCCTAGACACGGCCACAACGCATGATGTAGTCAGCCGGATCCGAGCCGTATCCAGATCAGATGATAGACCTGTGCCTAAACACGGCCACAACGCATGATGTAGTCAGCCGGATCCGAGCCGTATCCAGATCAGATGGAGGACCTGCGCCTAGACACGGCCACAACGCATGATGTAGTCAGCCGGATCCGGGCCGTATCCAGATCAGATGGTGGACCTGCACCTAGACACGACCACAACGCATGATGTAGTCAGCCAGATCCGAGCCGTATCCAGATCAGATGGAGGACCTGCGCCTAGACACGGCCACAACGCATGATGTAGTCAGCCGGATCCGGGCCGTATCCAGATCAGATGGAGGACCTGCGCCTAGACACGGCCACAACGCATGATGTAGTCAGCCGGATCCGAGCCGTATCCAGATCAGATGATAGACCTGCGCCTGAACACGGCCACAACGCATGATGTAGTCAGCCGGATCCGAGCCGTATCCAGATCAGATGGAGGACCTGCGCCTAGACACGGTCACAACGCATGATGTAGTCAGCCGGATCCGGGCCGTATCCAGATCAGATGGTGGACCTGCACCTAGACACGACCACAACGCATGATGTAGTCAGCCAGATCCGAGCCGTATCCAGATCAGATGGAGGACCTGCGCCTAGACACGACCACAACACATGATGTAGTCAGCCGGATCCAGGCCGTATCCAGATCAGATGGTGGACCTGCACCTAGACACGACCACAACGCATGATGTAGTCAGCCGGATCCGGGCCGTATCCAGATCAGATGGAGGACCTGCACCTAGACACGACCACAACGCATGATGTAGTCAGCCGGATCCGAGCCGTATCCAGATCAGATGGAGGACCTGCGTCTAGACACGACCACAACGCATGATGTAGTCAGCCGGATCCGAGCCGTATCCAGATCAGATGGAGGACCTGCGTCTAGACACGACCACAACGCATGATGTAGTCAGCCGGATCCGAGCCGTATCCAGATCAGATGGAGGACCTGCGCCTAGACACGGCCACAACGCATGATGTAGTCAGCCGGATCCGAGCCGTATCCAGATCAGATGATAGACCTGTGCCTAAACATGGCCACAACGCATGATGTAGTCAGCCGGATCCGAGCCGTATCCAGATCAGATGATAGACCTGCGCCTGAACACGGCCACAACGCATGATGTAGTCAGCCGGATCCGAGCCGTATCCAGATCAGATGGAGGACCTGCGTCTAGACACGGCCACAAAGCATGATGTAGTCAGCCGGATCCGAGCCGTATCCAGATCAGATGGAGGACCTGCGTCTAGACACGACCACAACGCATGATGTAGTCAGCCGTATCCGAGCCGTATCCAGATCAGATGGAGGACCTGCGTCTAGACACGACCACAACGCATGATGTAGTCAGTCGGATCCGAGCCGTATCCAGATCAGATGGAGGACCTGCGTCTAGACACGACCACAACGCATGATGTAGTCAGCCGGATCCGAGTCGTATCCAGATCAGATGGAGGACCTGCGCCTAAACATGGCCACAACGCATGGTGTAGTCAGCCGGATCCGAGCCGTATCCAGATCAGATGGTGGACCTGCGCCTAGACACGACCACAACACATGATGTAGTCAGCCGGATCCGAGTCGTATCCAGATCAGATGGAGGACCTGCACCTAGACACGACCACAACGCATGATGTAGTCAGCCGGATCCGATGTGTATATAGTATATATAGTGTATATAAATGAACTAAATTTATAACTTTTTTTTACAACAAAGATTAACCATCACTGAACTTTCTTAAGCTGGACTATGACACATTTTTCTAGTAGAAAGAAACTTTGATGCATTATTTTCTTGTTATCACTGTAAAGCTGCTTTGAAACAATCTGTATTGTAAAAAGCGCTATTATAAATAAAGGTGACTTGACTATCTATCTATCTATCTATCTATCTATCTATCTATCTATCTATCTATCTATCTATCTATCCGTCTTTTAGTTTTGCCTATTTTGATCTTTTATTCCGTCTGTCAAGCTAATATGATTTTTTTTTTTTTAACTGAAGTTGTGTTCTGAACTCAGTTGTCAGCGTAAGTTAGTTAGAGTTAAAGAAATGCAAACACATAAATGTCTCTCTCATGTTGTGAAGTTTAGTTCGGGTCTTTGTGTCCGCCCCCCCCCCCCCCCCCCCCCCCCCCCCCTCTCTCTCTCTCTTTCTCCTCTTTCTCTCTCTCTCTCTCTCACTCACTCACACACACACTCGCTCTCTCTCTCTCTCTCTCTCTCTCTCTCTCTCTCTCTCACCCCACCCCTCGGGCACATAACGGTATAAGAGCGGTGATTCTCATGGCTCCTCCGTTAACCCAGCCCTCCTCCAGCCCTCAGTCCCCCGCACATGCTCAGATCTCCAGCGTCGCGTCTCCAGCGCGTCTCCAGCGCGTCTCCGGTGCGGCCTGTGCGTGCGGACCCGCCGCGGACACACACACTCTCATGGAGCTCGCGTCTCCTCTGCGTTCGACTCCACCATGCACTTTAGGATTTCAATAAGATGTTTGTGTGTTTTGAGATAATCATTTTGCTTCTCTCTGGCAACTTCTGCGCCTTCGTTTATACTCAGGGTAAGTCCGCTTTTACTTCTCCCGTTATACATCTAGTTGTTTAATGTCAATAATCTGCTAGTTTTACCAGTTGAAAACATCGTTTTTATTGTCGATGCGTGGTAAAAGCGCAGACGCTAATAATGAAGTAATAACGTCATTTTCACAGCATCGCGAGTTCGGACTTGTTGATTCTGAACCGTTATTCAAGCAGACGTTTAATGCTGGATCTGAGTTATTGAATTGTGCTTGGTGTTATGATTTGGTAATGAATTTTACATCATTGTTTGAGTCCATAACGATCTTTGTGTATGCTCGACTATACCGTTATATTCCCATAACTGCTTATGAATTCATTATGCATGCTGGTATATGGGCGATTGGATTGTATAAAGCTTCAGATTTCATATAGTAGTCAAAGCAACATCTTAATAAATGTGTTTTTGATAGAAGTGTGATCTGAATATGCGTGTGAATGAGAGTTTAGACTCTTTCGGATCTGCTGATTCGGTCATATCCTGTCAGGACCGCTGTTAGCGTAACACTTTATAATAACTTTCATTAATCATTCATAAACAAGCATTAGGCCGTATAATAACACGCTTTGTGCAAAAGTGACTATATTGTGCTGCATCGTAGGATAGTAGTTTGTGTTTAATTTAAAGTCACTATTATGGCGATCTGTTCTGGGGATCTTTGACATAATTTAATTTAATTGTAATTTGCACTATTAAGAAAACAAGTTTTGCATGATTATTAACTCTTAACTCTGATCATTACTTACATTCTACACAATATGTGGAAACATTTTCTCTATAGTGTAGAGTTGTAATGAAGTTAATCATAATTTTAGTAAATAAACCAGTAAATATTAAATAAATGCAATGCATACTGTATTTATACTTGAACTGACATGTAAAATATAAGAGATCACTGTAAGAGAAATATCATGTTAATGAAGAGAATGAAAGAGTTAAAGAAGGTGTTGGAAAGATTTGTTATTTGTCTTTACAGTTGCCATTTGTTGTGGTGTCAGAATCCTCGAGCCTCTTTTTCATGATGTTTTGCTTTGGCAAAAAAATAAACAAGTTATAAAATTTCCCTCTGGCAAAATGTTAATGTTGTTTATACGGGGAAACTTAAAGCCAAATTCTTTCATGTTCTATCAGTGTCAAAGAAAGTCAAGCTGACATCTGGATTGGAAGTGCTTTGAAGTGTGTGTTTGTGAACATGTGCTCGGATTCCTCCAGTAAATAACGCAGTCGTCTCACACACACGGAAGACATTAGGCTACTCTTGCTCTTACATAGATAATGTGACCGTGCAAAAGTTGCCTGTTAACCTTTTGAACCTTTATTTACCAGTTGTTTGGCCAGTTTCTGCCTCTCACAGTATACATGTGGTGTTTCCTCCAAACGTTGCCTTGAGGTGAAACCCGTCCAGCAGATCGAGAGGCGTCTCGTGTTTTCTACCTATTTGAAGAAACATCTGCAACCCATTTAGACTCCTCAAGTATGAGAACAGGAGAAACAGAGGTGGCAGACATCGCTGGAAATCAAAATCACCTTTAAAATCAGTGTCATTCTTCTAGTTTGAATCCTGGGAAATAAGGAGTGGAGCACATGTTAAGGCCACCATGTTTTTAGTGTTTAGGAAGAATTTTGGTTCTTGTTCTTCAGTTCACATTCAAGTTCTTTTCAGAATTCTACATTTCTTTGAAACTTTTCAAGGTTTTGGTTGGTCATTGTGACGCTGGAGAACATTCGTGCGATACCTTCTCCACATAAACACGTGTGAACCATTACAGCCATGTTCTCTGTGTGTGCCATTAGATCTGTTCGGACTGGACGCGTTTGATGTCGTGTTATTGGGTTTGAGGAGCCGATGGGTTGGCGCTGTGAGTCTGGAACATCTGTGGAGAAAGATCCAGCTCTCACGTGCTTTCAGTTGATCGTATGCTTATATCTGCCGGACATATGTAGGAGTGTACAGTCGGATACATGCGATGCCCACATGTCTTTCATGTTCTCAAAGCCATCTGGCACTTTCATGTCACTGTGAACTTTCAGAAGATATTCTGACTTTACATTGAAAATATTGAGACGAGCTGATCGTAATGGACAACAATTGAAGTGATCCAGAGTAAATGCATCTGTCAGTCGAGAGAGATGTTTAATTGACGAATCCCACATGTCTTTATGAAGCATGTTTATTTTAAATCACTAAACTCACTAAACTTTCAAAAACGTTTTAAAGTCAAGAAACTCTGAAGTAAATATTTTGCAAGTTGTTGGTCTTTTAATCAACTTACTGACCAACAGTTCGGCTGCAACTGGATACAATAAAATATATTTGTTCTAATCGAAGTAATTAGTGTGAAACCCCCCGATGACCGCGATTGTGATCTAAACAGCATCTTGTGCTTCAGTGGAAGACAGAGCATCTGAAGGAGTTTCAGTTTCACAAATGTAGGTTTTTCTGGAAGTTTTGCTGCTTTGTAAATGTTGTACTTTAGCATCTTCATGCGGTTTGTGTCAGTCTTTATTGGAATTCCCATGAATTCAGTCAAATCAGTAACTCAACCAACAAAAATATGCTCAAAGAACGTTTTGTGAACGTTCCTATTAAGTTATAAAAACAATATTTTACAATGTTCTCAGAACTTTTAAAACATCCAGTTTTTTAAATGTTTTTGAAATGTCTTTTCTTTGTTTTGATCATTCTGCAAACATTATGGGAACGTTGAGAGAACATTCAAAAGTCATTTCAAAATTTCCAACTAAAATATTTCATGAACGATGTTTAAATATTGTTTTTGTTTTGAGAACATTAAAGACCAGATAACGTTTAACAAACGTTCTATTGATGTCACTGAAAGAACGTTTGTTCATAGCTTTGCCGGAACGTTCCCTGTTCGCTGGGATTGACAGTGGATTGGTTCGTTTATCTTCTGATGATATGCGATTATAAAACCCTTATTTAGTTTTTTTAAGCTGAAAAATTCACCACCACAGATTGAACATTTGCAAACTCTTCAATCATTGTCAAATGTCCTACTTGAAAACCCAATGCAGTGGTTTTGGGAAATGGTTGGGAATGTTGTGGCTCAGAGAGAAAGTCACACACTTGAGTAATACTTGGTCAAAAAGATTTGAAACTTTGGCTTAGCGATTGCATTCGGTCAAAATGATGAGTGTTTTACATTTTATCCTCGTGTTTTCCCTCCTGGTCAATCCTTCCATCCTTCCTTGTTTATGTCAAATTCCTCAATTATTAATGCACAGGAAATTACCTTTGACCCTCAGGCATTATTCTGAAGGCCCCGCCACATAGGAATGCAGGAGCCGGTAGAAAAAACTAGACAAGAATCATCCACCATTCAACATTGTGTGTGTGTGAGCCCTTGAATTGTAAAGACGGGGCAGCGGGTGATGTCTTCTTCACAGTCCTGCCATTGAAACATATCTGGTGACACCCTGTCTTCTCTGGACAGACCGAAAGAAAACAAGCTTTTGAGCCGAAAGTGAACAGGCAGGAAACGCATGTCGCCTCACAAACTGCCGTTTACCAGAAAACAATGGCATGCAGACGCCGTCAGGATCAACCCTGAGTTTTCCATGTAGGACAATAAGCAGATTCTGACACTAGGCAGGTTTGAGGTGAACCGTGATCAGAACTAATGACTCTAATGATTCTTACCAGTGAATTTTCATCCCTGGAAAGCTCTCGAGGTCTGAAGGCTTTGAACGCCTCTGAAACGCCTTTGTTTTTAACGACGTTAAGTTGAAGCATATAGTTGAGCTTTCTCTAAAACATCACTCTCCTGTCGCCAGCTCTGTGTCAGAAATAATCTGCTCATGCTGTTTAATGCAAGTAAAGCCCAACTAGCCAAATGTTGCAGTTGCATAATTTAATATAAGTTTATAACATCTGTCCAGTGTGAACTGAGGGACACTCCTCGAGGAAGATTCAAGGACAGCTCGTGTTTAGTCTCGTACGACGAGGTCGAGTCCAAGGGAGTGTCCGTTCCCAAGATCTCTGCCAGTGGAAGTCTAATGAATCATTCACACGCTCCACCACATACGCGCCGTGTTTTGAGCATGAATAACCTCGACTCCTCACTGTAGGGCCTCTCGTGAAGGACTGTGTTTGCTCAGAAACACACAGGTTTCTGCAAGGATCCTTAAAAATATTAATATGAATGAAAGACAGTTAAAATGAAAACTTCAGTTCTAGAAAGGAACACTTACTTTGTCATAATATTTCATGTTAATTATTTTAAAATATTTTAGAATACACAATTATATTAGACTATATATAGTGTATATATATATATATATATATATATATATATATATACAATATACTAATGGCAGTCGATGGCTTTATATTTTTTGAAAGTCCATCAAAGTGCATCTATCCATGTTAAAAGTGCATCTATCCATGATAAAAGTGCATCTATCCATGTTAAAAGTGCATCTATCCATGATAAAAGTGCATCTATCCATGATAAAAGTGCATCTATCCATGATAAAAGTGCATCTATCCATGATAAAAGTGCATCTATCCATGATAAAAGTGCATCTATCCATGATAAAAGTGCATCTATCCATGTTAAAAGTGCATCTATCCATGATAAAAGTGCATCTATCCATCATAAAAGTGCATCTATCCATGATAAAAGTGCATCTATCCATGATAAAAGTGCATCTATCCATCATAAAAGTGCATCTATCCATGATAAAAGTGCATCTATCCATCATAAAAGTGCATCTATCCATGATAAAAGTGCATCTATCCATCATAAAAGTGCATCTATCCATGATAAAAGTGCATCTATCCATGTTAAAAGTGCATCTATCCATGATAAAAGTGCATCTATCCATCATAAAAGTGCATCTATCCATGATAAAAGTGCATCTATCCATGATAAAAGTGCATCTATCCATGATAAAAGTGCATCTATCCATCATAAAAGTGCATCTATCCATGATAAAAGTGCATCTATCCATCATAAAAGTGCATCTATCCATGATAAAAGTGCATCTATCCATGTTAAAAGTGCATCTATCCATGATAAAAGTGCATCTATCCATCATAAAAGTGCATCTATCCATGATAAAAGTGCATCTATCCATCATAAAAGTGCATCTATCCATGATAAAAGTGCATCTATCCATCATAAAAGTGCATCTATCCATGATAAAAGTGCATCTATCCATGATAAAAGTGCATCTATCCATGATAAAAGTGCATCTATCCATCATAAAAGTGCATCTATCCATGATAAAAGTGCATCTATCCATCATAAAAGTGCATCTATCCATGATAAAGTGCTCCACAGGCTCTGCGGGGGTTAATAAAGGCCTTCTGAAGTGAAGCGATGTGTTCGTGTAAGAAAAATATCCATATTTAAAACTTTACCAACTAAAATAACTAGCTTCCGGCAGACGGCCGTACGCAAGTCGACTTACGCCACAAGAGTAACACTTGACACTTGACGATGTATGTCGATATAAAATATTTTTTTATATAAATACTTTATATAAAAAATATAAAACCATCCACTGCCATTATAAAGCTTGGAAGAGCCATGCCATTTTTTAATATAACTCTGATTGTATCCGTCTGAAAGAAGAATGTCATATACACCTAGGATGACTTCAGGGTGAGTAAATCATGGGCTAATTTCCTTTTTTGGATGAACTATCCCTTTAAGCCCGTGATGCCCACATGCAGGGCATCATCCGTCAGGACTGACACAGGCCTTCTTCATCATGAATGGGAACATCTGCCACTGAGAGCCTGTGATTCCTCCTGGATCTGGAGACTCACACACTCTCAGACGAGCGACTCGGATCTCAGAAGATATGTTAAAGTATTTAATGGAAAAAGTTTCAAACCCCACAGAAAGATTGTGCTTTAACTTCAGATAAAGTTCCACAATTCCTCCAGGACATTATTCCTGCCATTAGTGTTTCGGAAGTTGCTTTGGATAAAAATCTAATTAACGTAATTACTGTAAGACAAAGTAAGTTATTTTCATATTGTACATTATTTTGATGAGGCTTTTTTCCCCATTACAGTATCAGGAGAGTTGCATCACCCTGACATGTGTTTTCTTTTCTTTTTAGATGAATTTAGAATAGGTGTATTCAAGTAAGTGCATGAATGAATTGTATCTTTGGGAAAATTAGCAGATCTTTTTAGCCTTTTTTCCACAAGGGAAAGGAAGAACAGGACTGTCTTTAGTCACACTGCACAGAAAAGCATAAACTCCTGGATGAAGTCTTGCCCGTGAGAGTCTGCAGCGGTGTGTGGCGCACGTCTCACAGCGAGTGTGTTGTCCCAGAGTCAGCCTGGTGTTTTGTGCTGTATTGTGTCGCAGCGAGTGTGTTTTGTGCTGTATTGTGTGTGTCCGGATCCCCACTGAGCGACAGCACATGCTTCTTCACAGGCTGACAGGATTACAGCAGGCCTCTGTCACTCACTGCTTTTGTTGACTCTGGTCATTGTTTATTTGTAGAGCTCATCCAGGACTGTCCTCCATTACCTCTGTCCATCCGTGTGTGTGTGTGTGTGTAGAGCAGGAGGCCGGAGGATCCGTGTGTGTGTGTGACATCATCTGCCTGCTCACACTCGTGCTGCGTAACAATAGGCATTGTTGAAGGGACTGCATAACAGACTCCCGCTGAACTGAGAGATGCTCTTCCATTAATACTCTGCGGCTGCTTTGACAGGTTGATTCTTCTTTCTCTTAATACTTTTCTCTTTTAAAAGGACATGTTTCAAGATCTCAATGTTTTAGCACCATGAAAGTCATAATTCAGTTTTTCATGACCATTTAAACCATCTCGCTCTACTTCATCCTCGTACCTCTGCTAGATTTAAAGTTTCTGAATGGTTCGCAGATGCGGCGCTCAGACTGTATGTTAGTGTAGAGTTTCTGAAATTCAAGCCATTTTCAGCTCATTTCAATAAACTGTGCAATATTGTAACGTTCAGTTTGGTTTCTGTTTCTGTTTCTGACTTATTGTTTGATTGATTTGACTTACCTGTTCCTTGTTCAGCCCTTTAGTTTCTCTGTATTTATAGCCTTTAGTTGGTTGTGATTCTCCTGCATGTTTATTGTCAAGTAAAGTGATGCTGCCTGTAGATCCTGCCTCAACTAACCAACTGTGACTAATATTTAGTGTAAAAATATTAAAATAAATAAATAGTGAGGGTGTTTTTGCGTATTGAGCTAATGTTCATGCTGCCTAGGACTTGAAATATTAATTCTATATAAAAAATTATCTTAAAGATGTCATGTCTTCAGGGTTCTCAAGTTTTATCAAAAGCTTGGAGTGAGATCCCATGCGGTTAGGGGAGGAGCCCTAATGAAGCCCCGCCCCCCAATTTTACCCACTGTTTATAATTAACCAGCACAAATTGAAATTATAACAATTGGTAAATCTGATAAATGACAGAGCAATTCATCACATCAAATATACTCTTTAATGTTATATTTCAAAATTACAAATATACAAAAAATAAAAAAATATAACAAATTGCTCCAAACAGTTTGGAAAAACAAATCTTTTTGCATTTTGAATGTGTCTAGTTGAAATGGTATAATGATTTATTGTGTGGTGGGACATTGTGAACAAATGACATTTTAGAGTATTAAGGTGTGTGTGTGTGTGTGTGTGTGTGTGTGTGTGTGTGTGTGTGTGTGTGTGTGTACACAAGAGTACACACTCCAGCTTATGAAATGTGTTTTGTGTTGTAAGTGAGCACTCTGCTTTAATACATGTAGCCTTAATGTAACTAGAACGACTATTAATACAGTAGAATATATGATTTAAAATAAAAAGACGAAATACATCTTCATTCCTTCCCATACCCACAAACATTTCCCTTAGTTTCAGATAACGTAAGCTAGTCAAACTGAGCCAAAGCTTCTGGCCTGGTTGCAAAGTAGTTGTAGAGTTTTTGACTGCATCAATAATAATGTATACGATGGGCTATATATTAGATGTTCTAGCCTAAAAATGTTAGACGAACTTTCTTCCAACTTACCTTCTCCATCACGACGTGTGTTCGCGCGATGTTGTTGTTGGTTACATAGTAACGAACGTACGGTGGCCAAGAATTTTCCGTCAACTTCCGTGATGTTGCCTTGTAACGAACGCAATCTGACCGAGACGTGTGCTGGCGGCAGGAAACTTCACTTTGTGTGCCTGCGCCTCGTATACAACGTTATATATAAAGCTTGCAGGACAACTTGGTTGGCATTGCTTTTTCAGCGTGAGAAATACACGGTGTGGCGTGTGAGCGTGTGAACTGGTTGAATTGCGTGTGTCTCACGGCCAATGCGTGAGACTTGAGAACCCTGCAGGGACGGACTGGGGCTAAAAAACAGCCCTGGACTTTCTCCCAAATAGGCCCATCATCCCGCCATTCGCCTCTAGCCATGTCCGACAGACACTAGCCAGGATGTCCTGATACTACAAGTCACAATACTGTAGCCTATCAGACAAGGTATTCACATCAAGTAACATCTCAAAACAATGATGATAATTGGGGTTGTGTTTAATAGTGAAGCCTCAGCCTTCAAATAAAAACAAAAAATGTACAATGCCATAAAATACAAATAATGAAATGTCACTGGCTACAGTAACCTAGCCTGGGAAAACCCAGACTACTTCCGGCGAATTTTAATTCTCTCTCCAGGATAGTCTGGAGAAGAGCCCATTCAAACTCATTACTGTGCCGCTGAAATCGCGGCACCAATCAGAAACGTTGGGGGAGGGATTTACATGATGACGACAGCGCAGCGACGCTGAAGGAGATTTCATTACAAAGATGGATGCCGCCGTGGAACATCTCTCGTTCGAATCTATTATCGCGTCTGTTTTGAGTGATTTAAACTGACCGTTTTCGTTAAAACCGGAGCAAAGAACAACAGATGTTTCTCCGTCGCTCTGCATACGTCATCTCCTTCATCGATCTGATTGG
The DNA here is from genome assembly GCA_022828995.1 of Vimba vimba. Lineage (NCBI taxonomy): Eukaryota > Metazoa > Chordata > Actinopteri > Cypriniformes > Leuciscidae > Vimba > Vimba vimba. Next base: position 340,876 of record CM040840.1, read on the forward strand.
TTTTAAGACTATCCAATTGCGCCCAGAGGAATTTGAGCTACGTCGTTTGGTGACGCCCCTTTGGAAATGATTTGTCTACATAGCTTCCCCAGACCCTACACTCAGTTTCAACTGAGAAGGGTCTGGTTTTAACCAGGCTAACAGTAACCCCAAATTACACAAACTTGTAATTATAAAACATACAGTTAGCCTACTATATACCAGGGGTCTCCAACCTTTTTGTGTGCGAGGGCTCAAGGCAAATAATCTAAAAGGATTTTTTATTTGTTATACTCCAATATTTATTATAGATAACATGGTGAAGCTTTTTTACTTTTCACCATCATATGGGAAATAATAAAATATCTTGATATTCTGGTTCAGACATACAAGCGTTAAAAAAAAAAATCCTGAAAAATTATGAAAATATTTATTGATTTTTTTGTTGATTTTACCTGTTGTATGTGTTATCAAAAACAGTAGCCCAAACATTTAGTATAAATATAAATGAAAAAAATAAATAAATAAAGCAAATAAACTGCCATAACTTCTAAACAAAACATTACTGCATTAGGCTACATTTAATACATTTATACATGACTATATTAACAGCATTTTTAATATGAATACAGGCACATTTCTGCCAAAAATGTTGTTTTACTAAAGTTAATTCATACGTTTTGGTGTGAAATGTCCAAATAGTCATTTGTGGGTTTATAATAGAGAGAGAATTCTGCGCTGAATTTAAATGCTTCTCAGTGGATCGCGCAGCTCTGTGTAATAATGTTCGCGTGATCGAGATCAGCCCGCACAGCTGTTTTGTTCGCGATCGCTGTTTTTTGGGCCGAGCTAATAATGCGCTGCTCAGATCAAACAAGTTTAGTTTTGTTCCGCTTTTTGAGCGTTTGCCATTTGATGTTTCTCATAGGTTTACTCAACGCAAATGACAGCGTATAATCAAAGAGAGTTGGGTAATTTTGTAGAGGCAAAAGTGCAAATTGAAACTTTTAGTTGAAAAGGTCACAAAATTATAGCCTACCATTTATTCGAAGTCTGGAACCCCGACGGCAAGTTGGGGATATTTATAGAATGTGTTTAGCGGGCAACTCACAGGCACCAAGTTGGAGACCACTGCTATTCAAATATAATGTAAGCAAATTTAAAAGTGCAGCCTTATAAAACTAACTTTCTGTCAGTGGCTATAGGCCGACTCTTCTTCCTCAGTTATTGTTTTTTTACACGTAGCATAGGCCTATAAGTGATCGTATTAGTGCCCCTGCTGTTGGCTGTTCATATTGCTTTATTAGACTTTTTTTTCCTTTTTTTTTTTTTTGGGCCAACGGCCCTCGGTTGGACGGCCGTTCTGGACTTTTCCAGAACGCACAGATTGTCAGTCCGTCCCTGGAACCCTGTGTCTTGCATTTCTTACAGTGATTTTTATTTATTTTTGTCAAGGTATTTTGTTATATTTAAAGTCATAATTTAGCGTTTCATGACCATTTCAAACATTATCTCTGACTTTTGAATAAAACGGCCCACTGTTGTGTAAAAGCCCCTTCACATGTGCAAGTAATATTGATAACTCTTATTTTTAGTTCTTTTTAGGAAAAATTGCATCTTGTGACTCACATTGTTTATATCTAAGTTACTATTCTGGAAGTTTCTGAACACTAGGTCTCATGTAAATGTTAGTGTTTAAGCATGTATGAGTTTTATTGGAGTTTAGGGTTTCAATAAATAGTGTAAACATATTTTAATAATTATTTTCTTGCATGTTGAGCTATGGGATGCATTTAGTTCTCCTTTCTACTCTTAAAAATAAAGGTTCTGCATCAATGTTTCCATGAAGAGCCTTTAACATCCATGGCATCTTTCATCTTTACCTCTTTCCCCGCCAGCATTTTTTAAAAATGTTTCCAGTCACTTTCAGCATTTTTGATGATTTTCACAAACTTTTATGGCCCCCAGAATATTTTGTTGTGTAATTGATTATCTGAACATGCAATATATCAAAAGAAAGAACAGACCCTCAGCTTTTAAACAAACAAACATTTTATTCTAGCTTTATGCATTCTTTGATTTTCAACACTTAAATGTGGGGAAGTTTCATAAAAAAGCAACATTTTAAACAAAAAGCTGAGAAAATCGTGTTTTTGTCAAAGACTTTTCATTCAGTAACGTTTGGCAGTTTTGATTTATGCTGTTTAATGTTGATGATCGCATTATTTTCTGCGTGTCAGCAATGCTTCTATCACTTTGCTGCGTCCCAGTTTGCCTACTTATTCTATGCCCTAGTAGTATGTACATGTTTTGTAAAGAAAAAGTACATACTTTAGAGTATGTAGCAATAGGGTATTTTGGACAAACTATCACGTCATAAATTTGTGTCTTTAACGGACGATCTGTTGCATATTTACACACATCCTGTCACTGTAAACTGAGCTGTCAATCATCTTCTCACAGTGAACATCCTCCGCATTTCATGTCATTTAATTTCCTACCGTATCAGAGAGAAAAGAAGAAGAACGTTGATCTGCCAGTCACTCTCCTCTTTATAAAAGTTCACACTGTTGTTGCAGATATAACATAACATGGATAACATTAAAAAACATTACATTTTTTATCAGGTTAAATGTTAATTATTAGTCACTCAAACCCCTTTATCTAAACCTCTTTATTTAATGGTCTGTCATGCACATCGGCCATGTTATTAGTTTTTAACTATTTTATTTGTGTTTGTAGTTCTGAACCAAATCCTCCTCCAAAGCGCAATGGATCGTGGGTAATATTAGCCATTATAGTGAACACGGATCCACACTTCGGAAATTCACTGGAAATAGTAGACCGCCTGGGGACTTTTGGCATACTCTTGTCAACATACTACGCTTTGGGACACACTTCTGTTTAGGATACACTGGCATGCAAGATTTCTGTTTCTTCTTCTCCTGTGTTTTGATACAGAGATTCAGTACTCTTTCAGAAGATGCGCACCGTACAACAATCAAATCATGGATTGCTGGAAAATTCCACCAGTGACGGGGAAAGAGTTAAATGTTCTCATATTAGAAAAAATGTTTATTTTAAGAACTGCTCACTGAAACGTTCTTTAGAGAACCAACCATGTTTCGGACGCCTCTTGCTCAAGCTCACTCTTTCTTCCCATGGATTTGGATAATGATCTGTAGCTCTGTGTTTTACACTTTCTAAAAACATGAAGGAATAGCATATCTATATGTTTTGTTTGCTTTCCTCAATACGGTTGATGCGATGTTGCGTTCACTAATGGGCCGCGTCTCCCAGTCTCCATCATTATGATCTGTGTGTATCTGTCATTGTTCATTAAAGGTCTCGCTGCGAGACGCAGTCGGCTTCACTGCACAGTTCACCCTGCACTTGTATAATGTAAAGCTGTAAGCGACAGACGCAGTGTTTTCTCCACGAGACTCAGGGAAACTCTTACTCCACTGCCACTCCTGCAGTTTCCATGGCTTCTTCATCATTTCTCCAGCATCAGTAATGCGTCGGTCTGAGCTGAATGTCTAGCGTTCCTCTCTTCGAACACAAAGCCCACAGCTCTGAATGCTCCAGTGCACCTTCAGCGGGTCATTAAAACCCCAGCTCGTTAGGAGACCCGACCCGACCCGAACAAAGACACTCAAATCACCCTACTTTCCTTCCTTTTTACCACACTATGCACTTGTAGCTGCCCTTTTATGATAATTTGAGAACAATTTTACCAATTTGAAATCCTTCAAATTGAAAATCGCAGCATTTATCAACATTGTGTACGCTTTTGTAACATTACGTTTTATTCTTTAAAAAAAACAGCATTTTCTCAAGTCTCAACTCATATTCACGTCTTTATCTCTGCATTCTCAACATTTTGTGTACACTGAAAAAAAAAATTCATGATTTGTTATCACAACATTTTTTTTCTTTTGTCAAATCAACTTAGATAATTTATGTGGTTCAGAGAACATAATATGTTGTGTTTTTGTTGACTAAACCAATCTCCTTCTTTGTATTAAAGGGTTAGTTCACCCAAAAATTTTAATTCAATTACAACCCAGAAGCGCTGCGCTGTTACACTACGTGAACTCACTCAGAGGCCCACACAGAAGAACATGAAGAGTTGAATAAAGCTTTTTGCGCACAAAAAGTATTCTCATCGCTTGATAAACTTAAGGTTGAACTTGAGCCGCTGTAGTCACTTTAAACATTAGCCGCTTTCCGACCGGAGGAACCTTTTCACAGTTCCTAGAACTATTGGCTAAAGTACCCGGATGTCGGCGTGTTCGCACCGCAGGAACTAGGAATGATTTTAGTTCTAGGAACTCCATTTGGAGGAACTAATTTAGGTCCTACTTCAGAGTATTGTCTAAACCAGCACTATAGGAACTACCCGTGACGTTAGTGTACGCTGATTGACCGAACGCACGCCGCGGAGCACCAGCACCCGCCATTTTTAAAACAGCTAGAATGTAAACACACAGATTATAGCCTATATATTTACTCCAGAAACTAACTATACAAACATGGAAAACAGTGATAGATGGGTCTCTAAACCTTTATGCTGAAGAGAAAATCCAACGCAACTTTGAGGGGACCAAGCCAAACATGATTATGTTCATCTGCCCAGCTAGCAACACTGTACATCAACCACACGGCATAGGCTAATAACCTTTTTTTCATATACTGTCTACTTTCTATAACAGTTCTATCTAATAACATATTAAACAGTACTGTTAGACAGATCGCTAACTAATGAACACAGAGGATGCGAGCATTGTTTGCTCTGGCGTTCTCAGCGCCGCCAAAATAAAGGTCCGTCGCGCCGTCAAAATAAAAGTCACAGTGCTTGCGTCACTCCCTTACCCCTCCTACCAGTTCCTATGGCCACTTGGCCTGTGCGAACGCAAACAGCAAAACCGAGTTTGGGGAAGAGTAGTTCATAGAACTGTTTAGAAGTGGACAGTTCCTATAACTAAGTTCCTGTAACTACTTGGTCGGAAAGCGGCTACTGTCTTTACTAACTTTCTGGGCCGGCAAGTTTCAATTACAGAGAAGCCTATGGAGGAGTGAGACAGCTCTCAGATTTCATCAAAAATATCTTAATTTGTGTTCCGAAGAAGAACGAAAGTCTTACGGGTTGGAACAACATGAGGGCGAGTGATTACTGACAGAATTTTCATTTTTGGGTGAACTAACCCTTTAACTATAAATTTTAAGGCAACCAGGTTACTTACTTTTTATGGTTGATTATGATTTCACTTTTCTAACTTTAGTTAGTGTGTAATGTTGCTGTTTGAGCATAAACAACATCTGCAAAGTTACAACACTCAAAGTTCAAAGCAAAGGGAGATATTTGCTTTTAAAGAAATTGCTTTTTAAGGACTACAACAAACGGCTGGTAGAGACTACACCACATTCCACCTGTTTAATGACATCACCAACCCTAGAATTTACATAAACCCCGCCCCTTGAACACGATTTATAGATGATCAAGACAGAATATGCTAATCAATGACTAGAAGATAACTACATATCATCTACATAAATTCATCAACTAACCATTCAGAAATGTCCTGTTGCTTCTACATGTTGTCACTTCTTGAGTCTCTCCATCATTGACTCCGTGGACATCATCTGACTCCGGTTTGAACATAAAAGGCTAAAAAGTTTTTGAAATTTTTAGTGCATGTGTGTGTGAGGTAAAAGGACACGATCTGTTGAAGCTCCGCCCCCTGTGCCGGGAGCAGCAGCTCATTTGCATTTAAAGGAACAGACACAAAACTGTGTGTTTTTGCTCACCCTCAAAAAGTGACAATTTTAACATGCTATATAAAAATATCTGTGGGGTATTTTGAGCTAAAACTTCACACACACACTCTGGGGACATCAGAGACTTATTTTACATCTTGTGTAAACCAACAATACTTCTTTACAGTGTAAAGACATGACAAATGTCATACTGTATACAGTTGCTGTGTAAGTGTAAATGCAGCATTAAACAGCATTTCTGTGCAGCATTAAATAGTCAGAAGCGCTGTGTGCTTCCTTTGCAGTGTAAATATGGCGTGAGAAACTTAAGTTTAAATCTAAACTTTAGAAAAAACACAACAGAAATTCAGTTTTCACACAAGGCTGTATATGTATCTTTGCTTTCCGGAGGAGGGCGTGAATATGAGCGCCGGCCCTTTAAATACTAACATCCCTCCTCTTTCTGTCCTGCTCTCTATATTGAAAAAGTCAAACATGCATCCTTTTTTTCATGTAAAACCAATATCATATAGGACCCCCAAATATCATGACTGGCTGGCCTAAATGTTCATCATCACCTTTTCTTTTGATGTTCTAAAACCGATTCAGTATTATGAATCAGAATGATGGCTACTACTTCCTCATCTTTACACATTTGCAATATATACATAATATATATATATATATATATATATATATATATATATATATATATATTAGGGGTGTAACGGTACGTGTATTCGTACCGGACCGTTTCGGTACAGGGCTTTCGGTTCGGTGCACGTGTGTACCGAATGACCGAATGCAATATTTTGTGGGCGGAACATAGGTACATTTTAAGGTACACGAACATATTAAGTGGCGGAAGTCTCCGCGTTCAGCGCAAATCCCGCCCTGCAGCAGATTCTAAAGTTTTACCAGAGCCCGTCTTATTAGACATTCTCTGGTTTTACCCGTCGTCACTGTAACCTAAACCAATGAAATCGACTGCAGGGCGAAAAAAGCTTTTCCGCTCCGTGTGCGCCGCCGCACTCTCCGTTCCGTGTGTGTGTGTGTGTGTGTTTGCGCTCTGCGCTCTCTGCTCAATGTTCGACTCCATGTTTGCGCTGCACATTCTGCTCTGTCGTTAACGGCCCAAACACTCCAATCATGTTCCGATCACGCACTGGAAAAGCAAAGTCCGCTCAAATAAGGTGACATTTCTCAGTAGTAGACTTCTGTTTGCTGAGCTGGTATAGTCATGCTGGGCAACAATGGTAAAATGACCTGCTCTGATCACATGCTCTGGTAATAATAGCTTTGTAGGACTATATTTTATTTTGATAATTAGTAAAAAAATAAAAATAAAAAAAAATCTTAAATTGATTATGTTGATTGATTATTGAAAAATAATAATACATTGATATATTTGTGTTTAATATTATTTTAATATAGGGCTATTTTCTGTTCCTTTTCCCCCCCGGTGTTTCATTTAATTAGGTGATTCTAAGTTTAACTATTGATGATTACAAGCTTGGAGGAATTACAGCAAATTGTGCAATTAATTAGTTCATTTTTTTTAATCGATTCCCAGCCTTAATTTTTAAATATGAGCAGGCCTACAAGCTGGGATTGGTAATGCTGCACTGTAATCATAGTTATTTATTTATATTTTTCATTAAATGTATTATGTGATATTGGTTTGAGACTGAGAGTATTTTATTTAGTGGAGAACTTTGCAGCAGTATTTTATTTCTTATTCTTTTTTTTATTTTATATATATTTTATTATATTTTATTAAAAAGTGTTTTATAAAGTGTAAACAAATTGTTAAAAAAAGTTTATAGTAATAAACAACCTGCAGTTTAATGTTTGCATTTCTTTCCCTTACTGTACCGAAAATAAACCGAACCGTGACTTTAAAACCGAGGTACGTACCGAACCGTGATTTTTGCATACCGTTACACCCTTAATATATATATATATATATATATATATATATATATATACACACACACACACAACATGTACAATATGTACAATACATGTAACCAAAGTGGCTCAATTAATACATCTGATCAGTTCATGCATTCCCTGATTCAAACGCGACACAGAACTGGTTATCAGCAGGTTAGTGAAGGGTTTATCTGTTCCAGTACCTGTGTGTGTGTGTGTGTGTGTGTAAGGCTTTGAAGCTGATGGGATCCTCATGGGGAGCAGTTGACACATGTACTCCCGGTTCTCGTCTGCTTCTCATTGGTGTTTGATCACCTTTATTTTAGGCCGTCAAACTGACTCTCTTTCATGTTGTCTTCAGTTCCTGCAGAGATCCAGGTGTCTCAAACACTCTTGGGAGGAACACTCTTCCTTTACTCGCTTTACTCACTTTACCTTCTGCTTTACTCACTTTACCTTCTGCTTTACTCACTTTACCTTCTCCTTTACTCACTTTACCTTCTGCTTTACTCACTTTACCTTCTGCTTTACTCACTTTACCTTCTGCTTTACTCACTTTACCCTCACTTTACCTTCTGCTTTACTCACTTTACCTTCTGCTTTACTCACTTTACCTTCTGCTTTACTCACTTTACCTTCTGCTTTACTCACTTTACCTTCTCCTTTACTCACTTTACCTTCTCCTTTACTCACTTTACCTTCTGCTTTACTCACTTTACCTTCTCCTTTACTCACTTTACCTTCTGCTTCACTCACTTTACCTTCTCCTTTACTCGCTTTACCTTCTGCTGTACTCACTTTACCTTCTCCTTTACTCACTTTACCTTCTGCTTTACTCACTTTACCTTCTGCTTTACTCACTTTACCTTCTGCTTTACTCACTTTACTTTCTCCTTTACTCACTTTACCTTCTGCTTTACTCACTTTACCTTCTGCTTTACTCACTTTACCTTCTCCTTTACTCACTTTACCTTCTGCTTTACTCACTTTACCTTCTGCTGTACTCACTTTACCTTCTGCTTTACTCACTTTACCTTCTCCTTTACTCACTTTACCTTCTGCTTTACTCACTTTACCTTCTGCTTTACTCACTTTACCTTCTGCTTTACTCACTTTACCTTCTTTACCTTCTCCTTTACTCATTTTACCTTCTGCTTTACTCACTTTACCTTCTGCTGTACTCACTTTACCTTCTGCTGTACTCACTTTACCTTCTCCTTTACTCACTTTACCTTCTGCTTTACTCACTTTACCTTCTCCTTTACTCACTTTACCTTCTCCTTTACTCACTTTACCTTCTGCTTTACTCACTTTACCTTCTGCTTTATTCACTTTACCTTCTACTTTACTCACTTTACCTTCTGTTTTACTCACTTTACCTTCTTTACCTTCTCCTTTACTCATTTTACCTTCTGCTTTACTCACTTTAACTTCTGCTTTACTCACTTTACCTTCTCCTTTACTCACTTTACCTTCTTTACCTTCTCCTTTACTCACTTTACCTTCTGCTTTACTCACTTTACCTTCTGCTTTACTCACTTTAACTTCTGATTTACTCAATTTACCTTCTCCTTTACTCACTTTACCTTCTGCTGTTCTCACTTTACCTTCTGCTTTACTCACTTTACCTTCTCCTTTACTCACTTTACCTTCTCCTTTACTCACTTTACCTTCTGCTTTACTCACTTTACCTTCTGCTTTACTCACTTTACCTTCTCCTTTACTCGCTTTACCTTCTGCTTTACCTTCTGCTTTACTCACTTTACCTTCTGCTTTACTCGCTTTACCTTCTGCTTTACTCACTTTACCTTCTCCTTTACTCGCTTTACCTTCTGCTTTACCTTCTGCTTTACTCACTTTACCTTCTGCTTTACTCACTTTACCTTCTGCTTTACTCACTTTATCTTCTGCTTTACTCACTTTACCTTCTGCTTTACTCAATTTACCTTCTCCTTTACTCACTTTACCTTCTGCTTTACTCACTTTACCTTCTCCTTTACTCACTTTACCTTCTGCTTTACTCACTTTACCTTCTGCTTTACTCACTTTACTTTCTCCTTTACTCACTTTACCTTCTGCTTTACTCACTTTACCTTCTGCTTTACTCACTTTACTTTCTCCTTTACTCACTTTATCTTCTGCTTTACTCACTTTACCTTCTGCTTTACTCAATTTACCTTCTCCTTTACTCACTTTACCTTCTGCTTTACTCACTTTACCTTCTCCTTTACTCACTTTACCTTCTGCTGTACTCACTTTACCTTCTGCTTTACTCACTTTACCTTCTCCTTTATTCACTTTACCTTCTCCTTTACTCACTTTACCTTCTGTTTTACTCACTTTACCTTCTGCTTTACTCACTTTACCTTCTGCTTTACTCACTTTACCTTCTGTTTTACTCACTTTACCTTCTGTTTTACTCACTTTACCTTCTGCTTTACTCACTTTACCTTCTGCTTTACTCACTTTACTTTACTCACTTTACCTTCTGCTTTACTCACTTTACCTTCTCCTTTATTCACTTTACCTTCTCCTTTACTCACTTTACCTTCTGTTTTACTCACTTTACCTTCTGCTTTACTCACTTTACCTTCTGCTTTACTCACTTTACTTTCTCCTTTAGTCACTTTACCTTCTCCTTTACTTCTGCTTTACTTACTTTACCTTCTCCTTTACTTTTGCTTTACACACTTTACCTTCTGCTTTACTCACTTTACCTTCTCCTTTACTCACTTTACCTTCTGCTTTACTCACTTTACCTTCTCCTTTATTCACTTTACCTTCTGCTTTACTCACTTTACCTACTCCTTTACTCACTTTACCTTCTGCTTTACTCACTTTACCAACTGCTTCACTCACTTTACCTTCTCCTTTATTCACTTTACCTTCTCCTTTACTCACTTTACCTTCTGTTTTACTCACTTTACCTTCTGCTTTACTCACTTTACCTTCTGCTTTACTCACTTTACTTTCTCCTTTAGTCACTTTACCTTCTCCTTTACTTCTGCTTTACTCACTTTACCTTCTCCTTTACTTTTGCTTTACACACTTTACCTTCTGCTTAACGATTACAGCCCAATGCATTGACGAAGTCAACAGTTGGATGTGTCAAAACTTTCTTCAGTTAAACAAAGACAAAACTGAAGTCATTGCGTTCGGAAACAAAGATGAAGTTCTCAAGGTGAACGCATACCTTCACTCTAGGGGTCAAACAACTAAAAATCAAGTCAGGAATCTCGGTGTGTCACTAGAGTCAGACCTTAGTTTCAGTAGTCATGTCAAAGCAATAACTAAATCAGCATACTATCATCTAAAAAATATTGCAAGAATTAGATGCTTTGTTTCCAGAGAAGACTTAGAGAAACTTGTGCATGCTTTCATCACCAGCAGGGTGGATTATTGTAATGGACTCCTCACTGGCCTTCCCAAAAAGACCATAAGACAGTTGCAGCTCATACAGAACGCTGAGCAGAACCAGAAAATATGAACACATCACACCAGTCCTCAGGTCTTTACACTGGCTCCCAGTTAAATTTAGGATTGATTTTAAAGTATTACTACTGGTATTTAAATCATTCAATGGCCTAGGACCTCAATACATTGCAGATATGCTCACAGAATATAAACCCAACAGATCACTCAGATCATTAGGATCATATCAGCTAGAGATACCAAGGGTTCACTCTAAGCATGGCGAGTCTGCTTTTAGCTATTATGCCAGCCGCAGCTGGAACCAGCTTCCAGAGGAGATCAGATGTGCTCCTACTGTAGTCACTTTCAAATCCAGACTCAAAACACTTCTGTTTAGCTATGCATTTACTGAATGAGCACTGTGCCACTGTTCGTCCGAATGTTTGTACTGTATTTTATTCTATTTTTCTAAACTGTTTTAATTATTCTTATTTCTTTTATTATTTTAATTTCTTCTATGTAAAGCACTTTGAATTGCCATTGTGTATGAAATGTGCTATATAAATAAACTTGCCTTGCCTTGCCTTGCCTTGCTTTACTCATGGGAGCTGCTGGAACCAGTGGAGTGAAGCACACTCGGGAACAGTAGCGTTTGGGATGTTGGTGAAGTGGATGTTCAGGAGGGAATGCCTTTGATGTGCCATTATTATATTCCTCAGAAAAACAGGCTCACAGTAGCGACTGAGATACTCAGAAACATTCACACATGTTAATGCTGGACCGGGATCTGCCTCCCAAGGATCTGAGCTTGGCTAAAAGGTCAATGATATGATGCTCATTTCTGTCCTATCTCTTCATTTATTAAAAATGATCTTTAAAAATGTAGTTCATATATACAGTGACTTACACCATATAAATGATGAGCATGCTTTTAATTAAATCATTAATCTTTTTTTTTATAGATATGTATTTTTATGTGGCATAAAGTGAAAATGTCAGGGTGATGCAACTTTCCTGATATCATTATTCATAAATGTAATGGCATTTTTCAAACAAACAAACAAACAAACAAACAAACAAACAAACAAACAAACAAACAAACAAACAATTTGGCATTATTATTATTGTTGTTATTTTTGAAATAATAATTTTAAAATGTTAAAATTGCTATTATTATTATTATTATTATCATCATCTTAAATATAATAATACATTTAAAAAGTAAAACTTTTATTATTGTTATTATTTTAAATAATTATTATTTTAAAACATAAAATATAATGATAATAATAATTTTAATTATATATTAATTTTAAAATGTTGCAATTGTTGATGTTTTTAAATAATAATAATAATAATAAATCAAAAGGGTAAAATTATGATTAATAATTTATTATTTTTAATAATAATAATAATAATAATAATAATAATAATACATTAAAAAGGTCAAATTAATAATATATATATATATATATATATATATATATATATATATATATATATATATATATATATATATATATATATTATATTATATGTATATATCATGATTATTATTATGATTGAGATTATTTACAATTAATCTTAACAAAACTGATTTACTGCTGCTTATTTTTGAAAAAACTTTGCCTAATCAGTTATGAGTGACCAACATGCAGAAACATGCAAAAGCAGGAAATGATGTCATAGACTGTGTCCAAAATTCAATATAGATCAGATCATTTGTCCTTTTTATAAGGCAAGGTTAGTTTAGGTTGTAAAAAGTCATGCAAAAATTTGATGATATTGTTTAGTTAATATTGAATAATTTTTGAATAATTTTTTTACTTTTTGCCTTGTAAAGTATATTAAACGTAGCAAAAAAGAGTTTTTACTCGATCAGGAAGCAAACACACTGAAGACATCCGCTCAACCCAATCTATCAGCATCTTCAGCCTCAGCAGCTTCAGAAAGCCCAGTCAGTGTTGGAATAACAGAAGACTTGAATGTTCTTGTCTAATGGATCACTGACTTCATGCACTAAATGCATCTGAAGTTAAATAAACCTTTCACTTAAATATAGTACAGTAGTGTATAGTATAGTACACTAAAGCACAAGTGTTCCTTTTACTCACACTGTGACTGTATATCATCATGAATGTTGCTGTCAGTGAAGCCATCAATGCAGACGACTGTGTTCATTCAGTGGTTTACCTCTATTCCTCGACCTCAGAAGAACAACTCGTTTCACACTGCGTGTCCATTCTCACACGCGTTCAGAAAGCACTGGTGTCAGCTCGATAAACCGGTGTGGAAAGCATGAAAGGAAAGGCGTTTCTCACTTCTGCTCGTTGAAAGCCAGATGCTGCGAGACAGAAAGCAGATCGTTCAGAGAAGCGCACTACAGCCCTGAAGAAGAGCACTTAGCAGTGCACACAAGACAGATCCAATCACACTGATGAAAGGAATCAGCCTGGATGAGTCTGGGCTGAGATGAAAGTACTTCATTTTGATAATGATGACTTTTTCCGGAGGAGCATAAACAGATGAGAATATGTTTTTCTTAAGTTTTCAAAGCCACAACTCTCCCTTGTGATTATTATAAGCAAACAGTCGCTCACACACAATAGCGCTTCTCCAGCTCTGCTTCACGTCGTGTCTCAGTATGATCGCATTCTCACATGCATTTTCCTGTTGGATATCTCTCAAATTCCTTTGTCTGGTGCTTTAGTGCTAGTGTGAGTGTTAGTGTGAGTGTGAGTGTGAGTGTGAGTGTTAGTGTTAGTGTTAGTGTTAGTGTGAGTGTGAGTGTGAGTGTGAGTGTGAGTGTTAGTGTGACAGTTAGTGTTACTGTTAGTGTTAGTGTTAGTGTTAGTGTGAGTGTTAGTGTGAGTGTGAGTGTTAGTGTGAGTGTGAGTGTGAGTGTGAGTGTGAGTGTTAGTGTTAGTGTTAGTGTTAGTGTGAGTGTGAGTGTTAGTGTTAGTGTTAGTGTGAGTGTGAGTGTGAGTGTGAGTGTGAGTGTGAGTGTTAGTGTTAGTGTTAGTGTGAGTGTTAGTGTGAGTGTTAGTGTGACAGTTAGTGTTACTGTTAGTGTTAGTGTTAGTGTTAGTGTGAGTGTTAGTGTGAGTGTTAGTGTGACAGTTAGTGTTACTGTTAGTGTGAGTGTTAGTGTTAGTGTTAGTGTTAGTGTTAGTGTTAGTGTGAGAGTGAGTGTTAGTGTTAGTGTTAGTGTTACTGTTAGTGTGAGTGTTAGTGTGAGTGTGAGTGTTAGTGTTAGTGTTAGTGTTAGTGTTACTGTTAGTGTGAGTGTGACAGTTAGTGTTACTGTTAGTGTTAGTGTTAGTGTTAGTGTGAGTGTTAGTGTGAGTGTTAGTGTGACAGTTAGTGTTACTGTTAGTGTGAGTGTTAGTGTTAGTGTTAGTGTTAGTGTTAGTGTTAGTGTGAGAGTGAGTGTTAGTGTTAGTGTTAGTGTTACTGTTAGTGTGAGTGTTAGTGTGAGTGTGAGTGTTAGTGTTAGTGTTAGTGTTAGTGTTACTGTTAGTGTTACTGTTAGTGTGAGTGTTAGTGTTAGTGTTAGTGTTAGTGTGAGAGTGAGTGTTAGTGTTAGTGTTAGTGTGAGTGTGAGTGTGAGTGTGAGTGTTAGTGTGACAGTTAGTGTTACTGTTAGTGTTAGTGTTAGTGTTAGTGTGAGTGTGAGTGTTAGTGTTAGTGTTAGTGTTAGTGTGAGTGTGAGTGTGAGTGTGAGTGTGAGTGTTAGTGTTAGTGTTAGTGTGAGTGTTAGTGTGAGTGTTAGTGTGACAGTTAGTGTTACTGTTAGTGTTAGTGTTAGTGTTAGTGTGAGTGTTAGTGTGAGTGTTAGTGTGACAGTTAGTGTTACTGTTAGTGTGAGTGTTAGTGTTAGTGTTAGTGTTAGTGTTAGTGTTAGTGTGAGAGTGAGTGTTAGTGTTAGTGTTAGTGTTAGTGTTACTGTTAGTGTGAGAGTGAGTGTTAGTGTTAGTGTGAGTGTGAGTGTTAGTGTTAGTGTGAGTGTGAGTGTGAGTGTGAGTGTGAGTGTTAGTGTTAGTGTTAGTGTGAGTGTGAGTGTGAGTGTGAGTGTGAGTGTTAGTGTTAGTGTTAGTGTGAGTGTTAGTGTGAGTGTTAGTGTGACAGTTAGTGTTACTGTTAGTGTTAGTGTTAGTGTTAGTGTTAGTGTGAGTGTTAGTGTGAGTGTTAGTGTGACAGTTAGTGTTACTGTTAGTGTGAGTGTTAGTGTTAGTGTTAGTGTTAGTGTTAGTGTTAGTGTTAGTGTGAGAGTGAGTGTTAGTGTTAGTGTTAGTGTTACTGTTAGTGTGAGTGTTAGTGTGAGTGTGAGTGTTAGTGTTAGTGTTAGTGTTAGTGTTACTGTTAGTGTTACTGTTAGTGTGAGTGTTAGTGTTAGTGTTAGTGTTAGTGTGAGTGTGAGTGTGAGTGTGAGTGTGAGTGTTAGTGTGACAGTTAGTGTTACTGTTAGTGTTAGTGTTAGTGTTAGTGTGAGTGTTAGTGTGACAGTTAGTGTTACTGTTAGTGTGAGTGTGAGTGTGAGTGTGAGTGTGAGTGTTAGTGTTAGTGTTAGTGTGAGTGTGAGTGTTAGTGTTAGTGTTAGTGTGAGTGTTAGTGTGAGTGTGAGTGTGAGAGTTAGTGTTAGTGTTAGTGTGAGTGTTAGTGTGAGTGTTAGTGTGACAGTTAGTGTTACTGTTAGTGTTAGTGTTAGTGTTAGTGTGAGTGTTAGTGTGAGTGTTAGTGTGACAGTTAGTGTTACTGTTAGTGTTACTGTTAGTGTTAGTGTGAGTGTTAGTGTGAGTGTTAGTGTGACAGTTAGTGTTACTGTTAGTGTGAGTGTTAGTGTTAGTGTTAGTGTTAGTGTTAGTGTTAGTGTGAGAGTGAGTGTTAGTGTTAGTGTTAGTGTTACTGTTAGTGTGAGTGTTAGTGTTAGTGTGAGTGTGAGTGTTAGTGTTAGTGTTAGTGTTAGTGTTACTGTTAGTGTTACTGTTAGTGTTAGTGTTAGTGTTAGTGTGAGTGTTAGTGTGAGTGTTAGTGTGACAGTTAGTGTTACTGTTAGTGTGAGTGTTAGTGTTAGTGTGAGTGTTAGTGTGAGTGTTAGTGTGACAGTTAGTGTTACTGTTAGTGTGAGTGTTAGTGTTAGTGTTAGTGTTAGTGTTAGTGTTAGTGTGAGAGTGAGTGTTAGTGTTAGTGTTACTGTTAGTGTTACTGTTAGTGTTACTGTTAGTGTTAGTGTTAGTGTTAGTGTGAGTGTTAGTGTGAGTGTTAGTGTGACAGTTAGTGTTACTGTTAGTGTTAGTGTTAGTGTTAGTGTGAGTGTTAGTGTGAGTGTTAGTGTGACAGTTAGTGTTACTGTTAGTGTGAGTGTTAGTGTTAGTGTTAGTGTTAGTGTTAGTGTGAGAGTGAGTGTTAGTGTTAGTGTTAGTGTTAGTGTTACTGTTAGTGTGAGAGTGAGTGTTAGTGTTAGTGTGAGTGTGAGTGTTAGTGTTAGTGTGAGTGTGAGTGTGAGTGTGAGTGTGAGTGTTAGTGTTAGTGTTAGTGTGAGTGTGAGTGTGAGTGTGAGTGTGAGTGTTAGTGTTAGTGTTAGTGTGAGTGTTAGTGTGAGTGTTAGTGTGACAGTTAGTGTTACTGTTAGTGTTAGTGTTAGTGTTAGTGTTAGTGTTAGTGTGAGTGTTAGTGTGAGTGTTAGTGTGACAGTTAGTGTTACTGTTAGTGTGAGTGTTAGTGTTAGTGTTAGTGTTAGTGTTAGTGTTAGTGTTAGTGTGAGAGTGAGTGTTAGTGTTAGTGTTAGTGTTACTGTTAGTGTGAGTGTTAGTGTGAGTGTGAGTGTTAGTGTTAGTGTTAGTGTTACTGTTAGTGTTACTGTTAGTGTGAGTGTTAGTGTTAGTGTTAGTGTTAGTGTTAGTGTGAGTGTGAGTGTGAGTGTGAGTGTGAGTGTTAGTGTGACAGTTAGTGTTACTGTTAGTGTTAGTGTTAGTGTTAGTGTGAGTGTTAGTGTGACAGTTAGTGTTACTGTTAGTGTGAGTGTGAGTGTGAGTGTGAGTGTGAGTGTTAGTGTTAGTGTTAGTGTGAGTGTGAGTGTTAGTGTTAGTGTTAGTGTGAGTGTTAGTGTGAGTGTGAGTGTGAGAGTTAGTGTTAGTGTTAGTGTGAGTGTTAGTGTGAGTGTTAGTGTGACAGTTAGTGTTACTGTTAGTGTTAGTGTTAGTGTTAGTGTGAGTGTTAGTGTGAGTGTTAGTGTGACAGTTAGTGTTACTGTTAGTGTTACTGTTAGTGTTAGTGTGAGTGTTAGTGTGAGTGTTAGTGTGACAGTTAGTGTTACTGTTAGTGTGAGTGTTAGTGTTAGTGTTAGTGTTAGTGTTAGTGTTAGTGTTAGTGTGAGAGTGAGTGTTAGTGTTAGTGTTAGTGTTACTGTTAGTGTGAGTGTTAGTGTTAGTGTGAGTGTGAGTGTTAGTGTTAGTGTTAGTGTTAGTGTTAGTGTGACAGTTAGTGTTACTGTTAGTGTTAGTGTTAGTGTTAGTGTGAGTGTTAGTGTGAGTGTTAGTGTGACAGTTAGTGTTACTGTTAGTGTGAGTGTTAGTGTTAGTGTTAGTGTTAGTGTTAGTGTTAGTGTGAGAGTGAGTGTTAGTGTTAGTGTTAGTGTTACTGTTAGTGTGAGTGTTAGTGTTAGTGTGAGTGTGAGTGTTAGTGTTAGTGTTAGTGTTACTGTTAGTGTTACTGTTAGTGTGAGTGTTAGTGTTAGTGTTAGTGTTAGTGTGAGAGTGAGTGTTAGTGTTAGTGTTACTGTTAGTGTGAGTGTTAGTGTGAGTGTGAGTGTTAGTGTTAGTGTTAGTGTTAGTGTGAGTGTTAGTGTTAGTGTTAGTGTTAGTGTGAGTGTGAGTGTGAGTGTTAGTGTGAGAGTGAGTGTTAGTGTTACTGTTAGTGTTAGTGTTAGTGTTAGTGTGAGAGTGAGTGTTAGTGTTAGTGTTACTGTTAGTGTGAGTGTTAGTGTGAGTGTGAGTGTTAGTGTTAGTGTTAGTGTTAGTGTGAGTGTTAGTGTTAGTGTTAGTGTTAGTGTGAGTGTGAGTGTGAGTGTTAGTGTTAGTGTTAGTGTTAGTGTGAGTGTTAGTGTGAGTGTTAGTGTGACAGTTAGTGTTACTGTTAGTGTGAGTGTGAGTGTGAGTGTTAGTGTTAGTGTTAGTGTGAGTGTGAGTGTGAGTGTGAGTGTGAGTGTTAGTGTTAGTGTGAGTGTTAGTGTGAGTGTTAGTGTGACAGTTAGTGTTACTGTTAGTGTTAGTGTTAGTGTTAGTGTGAGTGTTAGTGTGAGTGTTAGTGTGAGTGTGAGTGTGAGTGTGAGTGTGAGTGTGAGTGTTAGTGTTAGTGTGAGTGTTAGTGTGAGTGTTAGTGTGACAGTTAGTGTTAGTGTTAGTGTTAGTGTGAGTGTGAGTGTTAGTGTTAGTGTTAGTGTGAGTGTGAGTGTGAGTGTGAGTGTTAGTGTTAGTGTGAGTGTTAGTGTGAGTGTTAGTGTGACAGTTAGTGTTACTGTTAGTGTTAGTGTTACTGTTAGTGTGAGTGTTAGTGTTAGTGTTAGTGTTAGTGTTAGTGTTAGTGTTAGTGTGAGAGTGAGTGTTAGTGTTAGTGTTAGTGTTACTGTTAGTGTGAGTGTTAGTGTGAGTGTGAGTGTTAGTGTTAGTGTTAGTGTTAGTGTGAGTGTTAGTGTTAGTGTTAGTGTTAGTGTGAGTGTTAGTGTTAGTGTTAGTGTTAGTGTTAGTGTGAGAGTGAGTGTTAGTGTTAGTGTTACTGTTAGTGTGAGTGTTAGTGTTAGTGTTAGTGTTAGTGTTAGTGTTAGTGTGAGTGTTAGTGTTAGTGTTAGTGTTAGTGTTAGTGTGAGAGTGAGTGTTAGTGTTAGTGTTACTGTTAGTGTGAGTGTTAGTGTGAGTGTGAGTGTTAGTGTTAGTGTTAGTGTTAGTGTGAGTGTTAGTGTTAGTGTTAGTGTGAGTGTGAGTGTGAGTGTTAGTGTTAGTGTGAGTGTTAGTGTTAGTGTTAGTGTTAGTGTTAGTGTGAGTGTTAGTGTGAGTGTTAGTGTTAGTGTGAGTGTTAGTGTGACAGTTAGTGTTACTGTTAGTGTGAGTGTGAGTGTGAGTGTTACTGTTAGTGTTACTGTTAGTGTGAGTGTTAGTGTGAGTGTGAGTGTGAGTGTTACTGTTAGTGTTACTGTTAGTGTTAGTGTGAGTGTGAGTGTTACTGTTAGTGTTACTGTTAGTGTGAGTGTTAGTGTGAGTGTGAGTGTTAGTGTGACAGTTAGTGTTACTGTTAGTGTTAGTGTGAGTGTGAGTGTTACTGTTAGTGTTACTGTTAGTGTGAGTGTTAGTGTTAGTGTTAGTGTTAGTGTTAGTGTGAGAGTGAGTGTTAGTGTTAGTGTTACTGTTAGTGTGAGTGTTAGTGTGAGTGTGAGTGTTAGTGTTAGTGTTAGTGTTAGTGTGAGTGTTAGTGTTAGTGTTAGTGTGAGTGTGAGTGTGAGTGTTAGTGTTAGTGTGAGTGTTAGTGTTAGTGTTAGTGTTAGTGTTAGTGTGAGTGTTAGTGTGAGTGTTAGTGTTAGTGTGAGTGTTAGTGTGACAGTTAGTGTTACTGTTAGTGTGAGTGTGAGTGTGAGTGAGTGTTAGTGTGAGTGTTAGTGTGACAGTTAGTGTTACTGTTACTGCTACTGTTAGTGTTACTGTTAGTGTGAGTTTTACTGTTAGCATAACTCGTATAGTGTGTTACTGTGAGTGTTACTGTTAGTGTTACTGCTACCGCTACTGTTACTGTTACTGTTACTGTTAGTGTTACTGTTACTGTTACTGTTAGTGTTACTGTTATTGTTACTGTTAGTGTTACTGTTACTGTTACAGCTACTGCTACTGTTAGTGTTACGGTTACTGTTAGTGTTACTGTTATTGTTACTGTTAGTGTTACTGTTACTGTTACAGCTACTGCTACTGTTAGTGTTACTGTTACGGTTACTGTTAGTGTTACTGTTATTGTTACTGTTAGTGTTACTGTTAGTGAGTGTTACTGTGAGTGTTACTGTTAGTGTTACTGCTACCGCTACTGTTACTGTTAGTGTTAGTGTTACTGTTACAGCTACTGCTACTGTTAGTGTTACTGTTACGGTTACTGTTAGTGTTACTGTTATTGTTACTGTTAGTGTTACTGTTAGTGAGTGTTACTGTGAGTGTTACTGTTAGTGTTACTGCTACCGCTACTGTTACTGTTAGTGTTACTGTTACTGTTACTGTTACAGCTACTGCTACTGTTAGTGTTACTGTTACGGTTACTGTTAGTGTTACTGTTATTGTTACTGTTAGCATTACTGTTAGTGAGTGTTACTGTGAGTGTTACTGTTAGTGTTACTGCTACCGCTACTGTTACTGTTAGTGTTAGTGTTACTGTTACTGTTACTGTTATTGTTACTGTTAGTGTTACTGTTACTGTTACAGCTACTGCTACTGTTAGTGTTACTGTTACGGTTACTGTTACTGTTACTGTTACTGTTATTGTTACTGTTAGTGTTACTGTTACTGTTACAGCTACTGCTACTGTTAGTGTTACTGCTACTGTTACTGTTAGTGTTACTGTTATTGTTAGTGTTACTGTTACTGTTACTGTTAGTGTTAGTGTTACTGTTAGTGTTACTGTTACTGTTAGTGTTACTGTTATTGTTAGTGTTACTGTTACTGTTAGTGTTACTGTTAGTGTTACTGTTAGTGTTACTGTTACTGTTAGTGTTAGTGTTACTGTTAGTGTTACTGTTACGGTTACTGTTACAGTTACTGTTAGTGTTACTGTTATTGTTACTGTTAGTGTTACTGTTACAGCTACTGCTACTGTTAGTGTTACTGTTACGGTTACTGTTACAGTTAGTGTTAGTGTTACTGCTACTGTTACTGTTACTGTTACTGTTAGTGTTACTGTTAGTGTTACTGTTATTGTTAGTGTTACTGTTACTGTTACTGTTACTGTTACTGTTAGTGTTACTGTTACGGTTACTGTTAGTGTTACTGTTACTGTTACTGTTAGTGTTAGCGTTAGTGTTACTGTTAGTGTTACTGTTAGTGTTACTGTTACTGTTAGTGTTACTGTTAGTGTTAGTGTTAGTGTTACTGTTACGGTTACTGTTACTGTTAGTGTTACTGTTAGTGTTACTGTTACGGTTACTGTTACAGTTATAGCTACTGCTACTGCTACCGTTACTGTTAGTGTTAGTGTTCGTGTTACAGCTACTGCTACTGTGTTACAGTTAAAGTTATTGTTACAGTTACAGTTAAAGTTAGTGTTACTGTTACAGTTAATGTTACTATTAGTGTTACAGTTACTGTTATTGTTACTGTTATAGTTCATTTATATAGAACCCTAGTGCATTTAAATTTAAGTTTTATCATTAGCTCTACATCTGCCTGAATGCAACGCCACACACTGAAAAAATTGATTCACAATTGCTTTATATTGAAATGTCCTAGTTGTAAAGTTCTGACTTCGGGTCTCATTCTACATTGTTTTCCTATAGTAGGAAGTTCAAACTTTGTCTCTCGGTTCAAACTGATGTTTCTCCCATAGTTTTTTTTTTTGCACCAGGATGAAGAATATTTTGATCTTTATTTGGGGTTTTCAGGAAATTCATTCACTGTAGGAAAAAGAATCTGTAGAAAAACAAAAACGGAAAAGGTGCTGGTAATATTCTGCCCCGGACATTATCTGTTATTTTTACAGATGTTTAATTTCACCCTAAAACACGATGCAGTGCAATGTGTGATTCAAAACACGGATAAAACACCTGTGAAATCGATTCAGAAAATGTCTTCATATTACCAGCTATTTTTATGGACTTTTCTTCGAGTGTAGCATTGATGTTGATTTAAATCTAACCAGAGCTTCAGTAAATGTCCATATATAGTGTGAGGAGAAGTGAAATCCCATAATGATTAACTGCCAACTGCCCATTTCAAGATACCTACACAGTAGACTGACTATTTATGGGTGAATACAAAGTGCCGACAAAAGGTATTCTCCGTCAGCGGGGCTTAAAGTGAAATATGTTGGGAGTACATTGGATGGAATGGACTGAACTTGCTCTCTCTCTCTCTCTCTCTCTCTCTCTCTAGATCCCTCCTGCTGCCATCATGCTGCAGAACACTTTCCTCAGTGTAAGGGAGCGTGTGAACAGGTACGACACACTCACACCAACACAACTGATGCAAAAACATGTGAAGACATTAATGCCATTAATGCAGCTTCGGCCATATAGAGAAAGGCTTCCACAAATATGTAATGAAGGAAAAATGGTTCTTTGTCTCGGACCTTTCAAGGACAAATCTGAGTTGAAACAAAAGGGAATGTGACTGTCAATGTTCTCATATAAAATCCCTGATTATTATCTGAATTCTGTTTGAGAGAGATAATAAAAATATCCAGTTAATTGCATATAATCACTATTTGCTGACTAAAGGATATTTAAGTGAATCATTGAAGAGACATGACAAAAATGATCAGTAATATTACATACATTTGGAATTTATGTACGGGGCAGGGGGCATGAATTGTTAATTTACGTTAATGTGTTAATTTTCATTGCATTCTTTTTTTATTAATAAATGTGCCAGATGAATTAACTGGCAGCTTTACTTTGTGGAAAAGTACGGAATGGTACGAAACGTGGTAAAGGTTTTGGCACTTGCTGTGTGAACACACAAAAAAATCATGGACAAGATTCGAACATGTTAAATGGTTCTGGAAAAAATAGTCTCACTTGTTCTCCTCGCGGTCAGAAATGAGGCATTGGAAATGAAACGAATTTCCTCTAGTGGAAGCGTTTGGTACTGCAGCCGAACAACATCTCACTGAAAGATCCTTTTTTGAGATATCAGCCTCACATTTTTAACACAACTTATTTAGATTTTCTTGAAAATATAGATTTCATTGAAAATAGTATTTTTGTTCATTTTACATAACAATAAACATACATTTCTGTAACTTTTTCAGTTAACTTTTTTAAAAACGTTTTTTACTTCAGCAATAATTTGTAAAATAAAATAAAAGTAAAAGTAAAATAAAAGTAAAATTTGAAAAGAGATCAAACTTCAGTCTGTGCTTTAAAGCATTCAAGATTTACCACAGTTTAAGTTGGAAATTTATTTTTCAGGTCTATGCGCAAAAAGTGAATAAATAGATTATAAATACAGCATAAATATAATGTAGTGCCATAAAATCCCCTAAAAATACAAAAAATGTAATAAAAAAAAATTATCAAACTAAAATATATTACATTCCCTTCATTTAAATAAAATAAAAACATTCGGTCATTTATGACCACCACACGAAGAGCACCAGTTCTATTATTGCATATTTTAATTATTTTTTTAATATGTGAAGATCCTTCCAAAAGCTTTTTTTGATAACTTCAGATGGTAATATTATACTGAGTGACTGCCATATTTAAATGATCATATTAGGCTCAAACATCTACCATGGAGAAAGTTGAAAAATATCATTTCGTTCAAAACAAGCATGAATAAAAGCAAACACAAATGTTATTGTGGAGCTGTTCTGGATATATAATGGTGAGATGTTCTTCCTTTGAAGGTGAAAAAAGAGTTGAAAAAGAGCAAATAAAAGCTGTCTCTTTTAGTTTGTTTCGCGCTCTTCGTCCCAAACCGACTTACACAGAATCGAGGACATGAAACACACTTCTGAATGGAGCTTTTGATGAAGTTAAAGCGGGTCAGTCAGTAGTAGGAGCGCTGTTAACCCTCTCTAACCCAGAGAAACACTGTCCTGCCAGTGACCACAGGATCAAAACATACAGAAAACAGCCTTAAAGAACGAGCCGAAGGAAAGCTAAAAGCCCATCAGATGGGAGACGGGTGTGTGTAAAAGAGGAGATTAGGAGGAGAGAATAATGACACCTTGTTAGAGAGCGAGCGAGGAGGGAACGTGCAGATGGTAATCGCCAGAACGTTTCATCCTAATGGACAGCCGATGCTTTGAAGAGACTTTGAGAAGAGGAGAAGAGTCCTTTAGAAGCCCTGCTG